>JAJJWW010001328.1:0-468425 GCA_023531295.1 Papaver armeniacum
CGCACTTCCACATAATTCATGCCATCAAATCAACCTCGGCCTCGAGCCCCGCAACACAACCATTGCATTCCACTCTCTCGCACTCGTAGCTCCTCGAGCAAAGAAACACCACTAGATGCACATAATTCATCCATGGCCATCTCTCGCAACTCCCGCCAAAGAATCACCACCAAAGCCACATCTCCATTCACATAGATAGCCCATAACCTCGCACTAAGCCTAACTGACACATCGCTTCGAGCTCCAACAATGTATACAACCTCAAAACCTTATTACCACTATTTGAGCAACACAACCAAGCATCATCTACAATCCTAGACATTTCAGAGTCAAAACAGCTTCTTGCCTCGGATCTTCTCCACGCTCTCTTAGCCACCGCTCTCGCTGCAATTTCATCACCAACCCCACCTGAGCTCATCCACGATATTCACAATTCCATCAAACCCATTTCAATCTCTCCACTCTTATCGATCTCCTGCAACTAAATCTTCTCCGATTCTTCATTAATTTCGCCTCCAACAAAGAAGTTCCATCGTAACTCGTGCCATCGTTTTCCTTCAATTGAATATCGACCTTAATTCACCTGAGTTCACTTCCAACAAAGACATAATCAACTCCATCTACTCGCATTCAAATTTCACAACCATTACTATCAACCCTCGAACTCAATTTGTCACAGCACTCTCACAGTATTCGAACCATCCATTCTTCGAACCCTAACTTAGATTCATCTCGTACGCTCTCTCAACCTCATATAACCTAAGAGAACAACTGCTTCACCATTTCTCGATCTTGAAACGCAACACCTCTTCTTCCTCACCTCTCTCGGCCTCAGTGAAAGCAATGATTGAGTAATGAAGTCGAAACCCGATTTCTATCTAGGTGTAAGAACGGAATGACTAATCCCACTCAAATGAGACAGATAAGGGGCAATGGAATAACTAATGGCACCCACCGTTAGATACCGGCCACCACTATTATCGGGCCCGCGACCTGTGAACCGACACCTAATTCTTCCCATCTCCTTCAGCACTCTCACTCGGCCCATGTCTCGCCATGAATTGACCTCTCGCTCCATTTAGCTCCAATTGAACGTTTCTTCTTGTTTAACTCCGAATGACTCCAAAGTACCTAATAACTCAAATTCAAACATAAGATACATAATTCACACTGAAAAATAGCAAAGAAAGCATAAACTCTATATAGTAAATACGTGTATTCTACACCTATCGATTCCCCACACTTAGACTTTGCTTGTCCTCGAGCAAATCAAACAAAACAATAAAATACAACAACTCCGTGTCAAGCCGAGGCTACTGGCCACTTTTAGCATAAATAATAAGCCTTTAAACCACTAAGTGTCCCTAGTGGACGAGTTATAGTCTCGTGAAGGTTTACTAGAGATATACCTACAAAACCTATATTTCAAACTCCGTCTATTCGTGACAAATCAATGAATGAATCCAAAATGACTACAGGAGGAGGTACCTTGCAAATTCAATTCAAATATTAGTAAATAAAGCTTTAATTAGATAGTTGAACAAGCCACAATACTTGAAACTAACAAACCACAATCACAATGAAAAGATTAAGAAGATGGATAAAGATGTAGATGTTAGCGAATGTTCACAAGTGTTCGATGTTTCCCATATCTCGTCTCAAGGTCACCGCTAAGATGAACCTATGAAACCTATTGGATTGAGCTACTCTGGTCAATTCTAGTATCAACACACTGGCATATACAAGGGAACCAGTGGTCAACAAACTTATTTCTACATCAACTCGCTGGCATATACAAGGGAACCAAGAGTGACTTTATTCACCAAATATAAAATACTTTCTTTTCTTTTTCACTTTTTGTTTCTTTTTCCTTTTTTTTTTTAGACGGCATGATTAGATCAAATCGATCCAAGCGCATGCTTCTTGTCGCAAGTACGTGATAGTTGCCTTGGATCCCGCATTCCACGCTTGTTTAGGCGACTGGAGACAGGGACTACGTTTCACACATATCGCTATTCCCAAGTGTCATTCTTTATTCCGTTTGGTCTAATTGGCCTGGCTCTTTTTTTTTTTTTTTTTCTTTTCTTTTTCTAAGCAACTCAATCACTCTAATCATCCTAGCAAGCAATAACAACTCGATTTTTAGTGACCCACCAAAGCACTTAGAGAACAATAGAAAATATGGAAAAATAAAAATAGCATGTGATATGGTGATATTCCGAGATATGGTAACAACTATCATATAATTTATGATTTCATGAGCTATGTTCGTCCCTTTTAGTTAATTGGTTCCTCAACTCCTGCATTCAAAATGGTTCCATCCACTAATGGTGTCATCCTAAAGGCACAAGTTTCTAGATTTTGAGTTCAAAAAGCACAATTTTTTTTTTTTTATTTTTTTTTTTTCTTGTATATAAACTACTAAACGCATAAAACAAACTATACAAACATATAAATGCTCCCCACACTTAAACTTTACATTGTCCTCAATGTAAAATTGAATCATCCAAAGAAGGTTCAAGGTGGAAATTCCGCAAATGATATGCAAAAACAAGAAAAGAAAGATAAAATGCTTAAAAATAAAAAGATAAAGGAAAAGATACAAAACCTGAGGTTGCCTCCACTTAGCGCTTGGTTTAAAGTCGCCACCGACTATCTCCTTGCTTGCAAAGCCTTAGCTAGGGTCCCATGCGCTATGGACACCCGAATGAACATCACTTGATACCGCATGACTTCAAACATGTTGAAGCGAATTATCTCCTCATCAAACTTCATAGTGAGTATTCCCACGTCCACATCAATGACGTGCTTTAGCCGCCTTCATGAAAGGTCTCCTCAAGTAGTAGGGTATGGACACATCCGAACCATCATCCATTTCTAGAACACAAAAATCACACTGGAAAACTAGTTGGTCCACCCGCACAAGGACATCCTCAATAATACCCCTAGGGTAGACATTAGAACGATCCGCAAGTTCATGCACAATATTAGTTGGTTTCAAGGGACCCAACTTTAAAGACTTATAAATAGATGTCGCATGATATTCACTGATGCTCCTAAGTCAAGCATAGCCTTACCAATCTTTGTGTTACCAATCTCTACTGTATAGTGAAACTACCCTGATCCTTGCATTTGGGTGGAGTTTCTTTTGCAAGACCGCCGTGCTGCTTTCCCCACACTCATAACCTCATCACAGGTTAGCTTTTTCTTCTTGGTACACAAGTCCTTCAAAACCTTCGTATATTTGGGAACTTGCTTGATAACATCAATGAGTGGAATGTTTACATGAAGCTTTTGAAGATATCTAAAATCTCCTTTTCTAATTCCTCCTTCTAGAACTTGCAAATCATGAGAAAAGGCATAGGAGGAACATAAGTAGAAATAGGAGTTTTAGAGTTGGAATTAGGTACTCTTAAGTTTGGGAAAATCAAGATTCTTTCCTCCAAAACAGTTCCTTTTGGGTCTCCATATCACCCACATCAACAATTTCAGTGCTGCACAAGTTGTGTACCGCTTCAATGTAATAGCACTAACATTCTCTCTGGGTTGATAGGTTGAGACTGGAGTTTCCCACTATTTTGTGCCTTCAAATTGTTGATATCAATCGCCATGGAAGCCACTTGAGTCCTGCAATCCTTGATAGCACTCTTAGTTTCTTGTTGGCTTTCTTTGAACATGGTAGAAATACCTTGCATCATTGCTTTAAGCTTTTCATCGATGCTCGAACCTTGGTTTTGTATTGATTGTTGTTGTTACTGAAATGGTTGTTGTTGTGGTTGAAACCCACTTGACTGGCTGAGTAGGTTGTGAAACCGCACCTTGATTGTTGGCATAGCTAAAGTTGGGATGATCTCTCCATCCCTGGATTGTACGTGTTTAGTACGGATCATACTGCCTTTGCCGATTTGGAAAGACCGCATTAGCTTGCTCCAACCCTTCACCATGTGAAGGTAAAATAACTGCAGCCCATCCTTTGCATCATGTGCTCCATGTTATCCATCCTTTGCTCACTGCAGTGATGCTAATGAATCATTAACTTCATGCACTTGCCTTACCATTGGTCCACCTCTCATGTAGTAATTGTCATGAGTTTGCAGCCATGCTTTCAATCAACTCAGCAGCTTGGGCCACCGCCTTGTTCACTAGTGCACCACCACCCGCCGCATCTAGAAGATATCTATCACTTGATTGAAGACCTTCGTAGAAGTATTGGATTATCATAGCATCACTAACTTGATGGTGTGGACAGCTTGCAACCAATCTCTCGTACTTCTCCCAACATTCATACAATGATTCTCCAACATGTTGCTTTATTCCACAAATCTCTTTGTAATTTGAGTGGCCTTAGACGCAGAAAATACCTTCTAGAAAGAGTTTCTTCAAACCGCTCCATGTAGTGACACTCCTAGTGGCAAACAATACAACCAATCTTAGTCACCGCCCACCATAGAAAATGGAAAACTTTCATCATCAGACCATCGACTTCAGCTCTACTGGAAGCATAGCCTTGACAATGGTATAGAACTCCATGAGATGCTTGTTTGGGTCCTCATTCGCCATACCATGAAACTTTGGCAACTCTCTAGCAACTCTGCTTGATCTCGAAGTTGAGTTTGTTTGGATACACCATTGTTGTGCATCAAGCCTATGAGAAGCTCAAATCCTTGAGTGTACGGTTTGCATTGTCACCCATTGCTTCTTCCTCTTCAATTAGTGGTTCTCCTACTAATGGAACCTCTTCTTCTTCGTAACTCTTCCTTCTCGATGAAGAGCTTCGTGTTCTACTTCCAAGACTTGTTCTTCCGTTGTGTCTTGCCTTGGTTGGAGTACAGTGCTCTACGAGTAGCTATCCCGCACCTTTGATAATTCCAATCTTTGGAAGCCGTGATTAGTACCGAAAACAATTCTCGCAAACAAGTGAGAAACAAGACAATAAACGAAAAGCAAGTATAAAAGTAAATTGTAAAAAGAAACTAAAACTTAATAACAAGCCGTATGCCTCCTAGCATGTAGCCGCCTAAAATTTGATCTGCTGTCACCCGATTGAAAATAATTTCACTTTCTTGCTTCACTAAAATAAAGTAGTATGCAATAAGAAAGAGTTCGGATCCACAGAGAGGCTTATGTTGTTATGCAAATTTTCGGCTTCTTAGTAACTATGAGGGATGTTGATGTTTCAAAGCAATAAAAATAAATTGAAAGTAAAGTAATAATAAAATTTATCAATAAGGAGAAAGTATTGGTCACTGGATAGTTTCATTCACAAACTCGAATTATCAACAATGACTAGAATTGAAATTTTAATCTCTCATTTACTAAAAGTCCTAGGATACCTTGATCGCAAGAGTATCCCGCTAATTCCCGATTTCATCACAACCACATTAAAAGATGCATATGTGAATTCTTTCTAGAAAGCAACCTAAAGTGTAAAAGCACAATTAAGTTTAACTCCCTAAAAGCAATAAGTTTTCTGGAATAAGACTAATCAAGGCAACCAAAATGTGTAAAAGCACTAATTCGATTTAACCCAAGTTACGATTCATATGTGACTAGTAGGATATATCACTACAAGCACTACCCACATTTATGCTACTCAAAATCAGTGATAGACAACGTCTGTATTGAAAGCCCTAATATAGCTCTAGATATGAAAGCAGATCTGATTGATTCCTGACTCAACCAAACAAACTATCAAATCATAAACATTATAAACCATGAATCATAATCAATAAATTACTCGAGACAAAACTAATACATTGAATCAAATCTTATTTGTGAAATCCACTTATTATCCCATAACCAATAATAGGTATTTAGTTACTCATAGTATTTTGATTCAACATAATTATTATCAAAAATAAGATGAAGAACATGTAAAATAAAATGGAAGCAAACCCTAGTAGAATCGCTTCCTCCAAAACTCCAAGAGAAAATACGTGATCCTAAAAGAATGAAACTCCTTCTTCTTATAGCCTTCACACTTCTCCAAAATTAGGTCTTCAAAGTCCATCACCAAAAAGTCCACTAAGCCCATGAACCATGTGTGAGAAACCCATGTGAAAATACGTCCCAAAAACGTGTCGCTGAAGTCCGTATTGTGGCTGAAATCGAGCCGGAAATCGCCGGAAAATGACTCTGGCGACTGCAGAAGTCCGACCTGGCCACCAGTCAACGAGCTCTGACGGTCAAACCGGAATCACCGAGTCGACGGTCGGGAGAATCGACCGAGTTCTTGCTGTGCCATTGCACAAAGCTTAGGCCGTGCTGCACAATCCTTGTGCATATCCAGCGCCTTAGCCACCATCATGGCCCCGGCAATTCCACCATTCTCCCTTCAAGCCACACTTCTGTGCCCCTTAAAATAGCACACCCATTTGCAGCCATCTCAACTTGTATACACGAGACTACATCACCCGCTTCATCGATTCCGCACATAGCATATGCCTTCAACCCATCCGGCCATCCTATCCATTTGAGCCGTAATCCGCTCATTCATCACTATAGCCAGTAACTCACAGTGGCACCACCATCTCACCCAACACAAGCTTCACTCGCAATACTCAATTAGCCTGCACTTACATTCTCTAATGGCCTCACTGCAATCGTAACATTTCCATCCTGGATCAAAGAATAACCACCTCAACCGTGATGCTTCCTTCCATCTCTCAAACTCAACTCCCATTCTAACCTCAAAGCAGAATCTTCCTGTGAGCCAATTTGCTCCACTTGAACCAACTCCCAATGCAATACAACTGCAAATCTCATTCATGTCATTCACTCGCCAACGCAGCTCGCACATTCAACTCCGAGCCTTCTTCACCAGCTCACTTCAAACATCACCATCTGAGCCGCACTCTATCCAGTATCCGCACTGGCTCATCACTGAGCTTGCCAACATCACATACTCCAATACCCACCGCAACCAACAACACTCACCGAGCTCCTTCCATTGCCATTCATCTGGCAGCCTCAACTCCATCTCACTCGCACCGGCTGCAGCCTCCGCGTAGCCTTCCATTCCCGTGCCTCGCAAACACACAAGCGCACACCCATAACACCAGCTCTGTAACCCATTAGCTCCACTTGAACCGGAACTGCAAACTCCTGCAGCTCGAGCTCAATTAACACCACCGCTAACTCCATGGCACAAAATACATGCTCCATTTCTTTCATGTAATGCAGCCTTCAACTGCATCAATACCTCGCAACTCCATATCCTTAAACTCCACTTTCACACACTCAGAGCCAACTTGTCTCGCCCTCGTGCAGATTGAATTCCAGCTACACATTACAGCCTTCTCCAGTAATCGCTACATTACTGCAATTCTCTCAATGCTAGCTCATGTCCGCAACTCTAGCCTCGCCAGCCATTTGAGCCTTTACCCGAAACTTGCAATGCAAATTCAGCTCACCTCCATATCCCGCAATACCACCTTCTACCTACAACCCAGCTAATGCATCCAAGTCCCTGCAACTCAGCTGCACCTGCAACATCATCTATGCCCCAGCCATTTCAGCCTGCCACAGGCCATATTCTGCTCCTCTCCAGTGCTGCTGTAGCCTGACACCAGCTTTCTTGCCCTGCACTTCCACATAATTCATGCCATCAAATCAACTCGCCTCGAGCCCTCGCAACACAACCATTGCATTCCACTCTCTCGCACTGTAGCTCCTTGAGCAAAGAAACACCACTAGATGCACATAATTCATCCATGGCCATCTCCGCAACTCCCGCCAAAGAATCACCAGCTCGAAGCCACATCTCCATTCACATAGACAGACTCCATAACTCCGCACTTGGCTCACCGACATCCGCCTTGAGCTCCAAACACGCATAACTCCAAAACCTTATTACCACTATTTGAGCAACACAACCAAGCATCATCTACAATCCTAGACATTTCGAGTCAAACAGCTCTTGCCTGGATCTTCTCCACAGCTCTTAGCCACTGCTCCTGCTGCAATTTCATCAGCTCAACCCCACCTGAGCTCATCCACAGATATTCGTCAATTCCATCAAACCCATTTCGAATCTCTCCACTCTTATCGATCTCCCAGACCAAATCTTCTCTGATTCTTCATTAATTTCGGTCCAACAAAGAAGTTCCATCGTAACTCGAGGCCATCGTTTTCCTTCAATTGAATATCGACCTTAATTCACTGAGTTCACTTCCAACAGCACATAATCAACTCCATCGGCTCAGATTCAAATTTACAACCATTACTATTGACCCCTGAACTCAATTTGTCACAGACCCTCACAGATTCGAACCATCCATTCTTCGAACCCTAACTTAGATTCATCTCAGACGCTCTCTCAACCTCATATAACCGGCAGCAACAACTCGTTTCACCATTTCTCGATCTTGAAACGCAACACCTCTTCTTCCTCACCTCTCTCAGTTTCAGGTGAAAGCAATGATTGAGTAATGAAGTCGAAACCTGATTTCTATCTAGGGTGTAAGAACGGGAATGACTAATCCCACTCAAATGAGACAGATAAGGGGCAATGGAATAACTAATGGCACCCACTGTTAGATACGGGCCACCACTATTATTGGGCCTGTCGGCTCAGTGTAACCGACAGCCTAATTCTTCCCATCTCCTTGCGCACTCTCACTGGCTCCATGTCTCGCCTATGAATTGACCTCCTCGCTCCATTTAGCTCCAACTGAACGTTTTCTTCTTGTTTAACTCCGAATGACTCCAAAGTACCTAATAACTCAAATTCAAACATAAGATACATAATTCACACGAAAAATAGCAAAGAAAGCATAAACTCTATATAGTAAATACGGTGTATTCTACACCTATCACCCTAGACTAAAACCACCATCAACACACTGCACACCAAAACTTGAATCTCTGTGATCAATCACGCATGCAGACGGAGTCCGTTAACAATGGATTATCACAAGACTTCTTTAGATCTACAAACGAGTTCAAAGATCTCGATACACACTTCGATCTAGTTTGAGTGAATCTTATATCGGAAGAGAAGATTCTCAAGATTAAACAAACTAGGCGCAATCAAAGTTCAACAACCATTAGTCAATCAAATCAAATCGAAAACTAATAACACTGCAATTATCTAGTTTCCCATCAACGGTACTCGTAGAGCTTCTTGATCCCACAGAAGTCTTTAAACGAGCGGTCGTAAGAGATTTCGCCTAATCAGGGTACTTTCCTCTCCGAATAGACGGCTCCACCAGTAACAACACAACAAGGTAGTTTTGCTGGCTCTTAGGATAGTTAGCTCGAAATGCAAACTTGGGTATTTATAGACCAAGGAAGTTTGGACACCAAGGAATTTCCAAAACCGAATATTCTCAAGATATGTAATATATTTCCAAATTCGGTTTTCATAATTCCTGGAAATGCTCTGTCCAAAATCAACCAAAATCCTACTAGAAAATCTCCAATTAGTAAGTGCACATTACCAATTTTTATTTTCCAAAGATATGCATTTTAATTGCTGGTAATTAAAAGCATATAAAATTAATAACCTTAATTAAAAGATTCTCAACTTATTTCGGTCCGTGATCTCCTTGAGTTATTAAGGAATATCTTTGAACAATAAAAGATAAGAGTTACTGATCATGTTCAAAGTATGTCGACATCTTATTTATTTGTAAATCCTTTTTCATATTTACAATCCTGGAACCGATAATACCACACTTCCAAACAAGTTTAGAACTGGTTCATCTGATTTCCAAGAACTATGTGATTGATCAAATATCAATACACTAATCATGGGTTTACGGTTCTACCGATCGGTTCTACCTTAATATAGTTCTTGGACCGGTTACATCGATTACCGGGATCGGTTACATCAATTACCAGGACCGGTTACCATATTCTCATGGTATTACTTGTGATCGGTCACACGATTACCGAGATCGGTTACACCAATTACCGGGACCGGTTACACCAATTACAAGGATCGATTACACACTCTTTTATGATCGACCACACCAATTACTAGGATCGGTCACACCAATTACAAATATCGATCATACTATCTTAGGAGATTACTTAGGATCGGTTACACTAGTAAAAGTCATACCAATACATAAGTCGGAATTGTGACCGGTTTTACCAAGATACATAATAAGTTATGATCGGTTATACTAACTCACACATATTGGTAATCCAAAGATATGCAATGAATAACAATACCAATAAGCCTAGCGATTTCCCTTTCGATTCATAAAACAAGTTCATGAATGTACTTCCTTTAAATGAATGTAAACATTGTTTCCTAGGACGAAATCTTCATCCATACCCATACACATAATCACAATAGCATTCATATGATTATGTCGATGTCTTATATGCGAAGTTCAAAAGATAAGCGTTATACTTCGTATTGTAATTCCTTAACACTATGTCTACTAGAGTATAATCATTCAACGCTTCGCAGTTATGTTTTCAATATAGCTCGACTTGAAAGATACGTTGGGAATAAAACAGTTCAAGTCAAAATTTTACTAACCTCGAGAGGAAGGATGATGTCGTCGATGTAGCTTGTTACTTCTTCACATTCTTCAAGTCTTCGAGTAATACTTGTATGTCTCATTATCCTAATCTTTCTAGCCTAACCTATACGAAGTTGTCTCTAGTACATAATCAAGCGACTCTTTAATTGAGTTTTGATTCACTAAAATATGACAACCAAACTTGACATACCAACGCTTGGTGGGTTCAACCGAGCTATGCTCTAACAATCTCCCCCTTTGTCAATCTTATTGACAAAACTCTTACAATCATATGTATAAACAAATTACAAAAGTCATTATACATATGCTTGATTCCAAGTTTCAACAGCACAATACCCTGCATATATTCAATCCATAAATGCCGTTGTTGACATTTAAATAACAAAGATAATACTCCCCCTAAAGGTAAGATAGGTAGATTTTTAATCTGCACAACTTTGTTATTTCCCTTTGTAGTCCAAATAACTACAATCATCATATGATATGTTTCTCCCCCTTAGTCAATGCTTTACTCTTTCGTTAGATATAACATTTAAGCACAATTGTCCTTTCCTTAGTGATTACAAATCACTTGTTTACTCCATATATTTCTCCCCCTTTTTGCCACAAAATAACAAAGGTCCGAGCAAATACCAAAACCGAAAGGATCTTACAAATCTAAAAGAATTATACAACCTATAAGAGTTAAGCACGAAGGTTTCACATACCATTTTAGAGAACCAATACCAAAACTGAAACTACAAGTAATTTGGTTTTAATATGTTATCAAGGAATAATTGCTCGAAGCAATTTTCCCTAATAGTTTAAAAAATTGACTAAGAAACTTAGTTCCCTTGCTAAACCGATTGCAAAAATACCATCGCTTATTTCGATAAGACCAAAATAAAGATCAGAATTAACTTTATTTTTCTCATCAGGCACTAATTATTCAGATTATAACTTAGACCTTTCACTTTAGACAAGACAAATACTAGGTTAGTTAAATAATATTTCTTGTCAAGGCATTCGATTAGACTTGAATAACCGAATCTTTTACTTTTGATAAGTCTAACTAAGATCAGAATTAACTTAGTTTCTCTTATCCGGAATCGAATTGGACTAAACAAATGATCCCGTATTTTGTTAAGCCATAACAATACATACAAACCAAATAAATTGACTTGCACAATTATTTTTCTTAACCAGAAGCAATTGAAATAAACATAGACATTAAAGCACCGCAATTGCACTGAAATCTCTTTAAGTCTAAAACAATTGATACCAAACAATAAAGAAAGATATCAAGCCAGTTTTTCTTAACTGGAAACAATTGAATCACACACACACACACACACATCCATACATATATAATGGATCCTACATGATAGGCGCCTAAAACACCTTGACATTTATCTATTGCTTATGCTGCCATAAGTTTTCTTGTAAAATATGTATCTTATTTTTTGCTTTTGAATATTTAGGTGCTACTGGAGTCACTGGAACTAAAGCAGAAGAAACAGAAGCTGTGTCAATAAACATTCTCAATTATACAACTTTCAATGGACCGATTAACCAAAATATAGTGAGGGGTGTAGTGTGGGAAAACCTGCTACTACATATACCTTTAAGATTTTCTGGATCTTTTCGAGCAGCAAAGGCTAACTGTTTTCAAAACAGTCAATTTGTCTACCAAGAGTTTTAAGATGAACCAGAAGAGACTTGTTGTTAGAATTTGGTGAAATGCTTTCAACTGTTTTATTTCTGGTTTTACCTCCAATCATTTGACATATAGTCTTTTTAGAGACAGCATTAGTGCTTCTCATGTCATCAAAGTCATCTCCCATGATAAACTCAGATTTTGGTAATTATACATGGAAAATCGAGATGTCTCTTGATTCCTGGATATGAAATAGAATTTGATATCTTGATCATTTGGCTGACAATGATTCCACATAGATCGATTTGAGAATCTTCTTTCAACAGAAAACAGACTAATTCTGCAAAATCCTTATCCCAAACGGACTCATCTTTTGTACTTGCAAATAGAGTTGCTATAGCAAGTTTACCGAAAACCCTTAGATGAAAAAGTATATATTTTGTTGGTAATCTACCATTTTCCCAGTCAATCGTTTTTCCAATGAGACGTGTTGAAATGTTATCATGTTCAATTTCAACTCCGGTAATAAGGTGATTACATTCCACATTGTACTTGATGATATTAGAAATCATCTTACGATCGACATAGTAGAGTCCACGGCCAACAAGTGTAACAAAGGTAAGTTTTTTATGATCAACATTGTGAATATTAGCATAATTTTTTTTTACCATATCAAGTGAATATTTTTCAAAATCAAAGAGCTTTCCCCAGTTCCGATCTTGAAAAACTTCACATAATCCTTATATTGAACTTCTGGATCAAATCTCTTTTCAGCAGTAAACTCCATTCTTTTGAGAGTATTGTATTTCTCAAAACATGATTTATCAACACACGAGGTGAAATCGTGTTCATATTCTATTTTGTAAGGGAATCTGAGCCATTCAATATCATCGTATCTGACTCGATTATCAGTTGACTCATTATTTCTTGATTTCCTTTTTCTCATACTTCCAAAAATCAGTGGAGTATGAAATAACCTAGTTTCGGTTCTAGAAAACAATTTCTCCCAGGATGTTTGTAAAAACAACAGAAAATAATGTTCTTTTATAAGGAGTGAAGATATCAAATTCCAGAAATAACTAGTTTTAGGAAATTCTTACAAAATCGTAAACCTTAACTTGTGGGGAAACATTCTGGTTTTGTATCTAGATCTTTCTTTTGGAAAACCGATTTTTCAAGGACTGGATCTATATTATGGATTAATCATATATTCTTGTCCAAAAATTTGTTTACTCTATTATTACCAAAACCTGATAATATCTTTTGAAATTCACTCAAGAATTTTCTAGTAGAATATACAAATACAAATTTGAACATATATAACAAGATATTAGTTAATAATATCTTTAGAATCATATTTCCAGTAATATTTTAAAAGATCACTTGCTTCATTAAAACAGTTGTAGGGTATATGAAGCAATCCATTGTTTATAGAATAATTAACTGAAAAATCATTCTTTGTAACATTACAAAGGTTCCAACATCGCAACCTAATCAGTGATACATTGACAGTCTTTGATCTGAAAATGTAAATCCAAAATATGTTTTAGATCCCAGATTTTTCAAAAACAGAATAGTCATGATTCATACAATGAAAAATCTTATGTGGAATCCTATGCATTGTCAAGATACAACATGTCACATAGAGTATTGTATCATTGTTACTAAACTTGTTAGTAATCAATATCATGAGATACAATTTTATAATATCCGAGGAGTTATGTAGGTTAACCAAGACATACATAGGCATAATCTTAATTCCTAACAAATTTAGGAACAAAAGCATCAAATACTTTATTCGTGTCTTCCACCACGAGTCTTTGAAGTAGTCAAATCCTGCTACTATGTTAACTGAATCAGCCATTAGATTCGATTCTTATAGGTTGGATCGCACCAAACACAAATTGTTAGATATTTTCATGTTTGCCTGCTCTGATACCGATTGAAAAGAAGAGGGCTATACCCAAATACACCACAATCTTTAAAATATCCACCTACAAGTCCTCTTACCGAAAGTGATTGTTTATGGACAAAGTCGAGACAATACGACAAATCGATATTCACACTTTGTGTGATCGTCTATGGATACGAGATCGAGACAATATAACAATCAAAGTGTGGTTACTTGATAATAGGTTCGGACTTAACCAAACTCTATAGGATCACTATCAAGTAATACGGAGTTAACGTTTGTGTATTTTACTTTTAACTATAATTGCGGAAATAGAAAAGTAAAAGACACACCAAAATTTTGTTAACGAGGAAACCACAAATGCAGAAAAACCCCGGGACCAAGTCCAGAATTGAATACCCTCAAAATTAAGCCGCTATACAAAATCTAAACCAACTTCGTATAGTTGAGGCCAAGAAACTAACCCTAGTTCACTTAGTTTCTTCAAGAGATCCGTGCGCTTCCGACATTTAATAAGTGCACACACTTGAACAATTCCTTTGGATCGTATTCCAAACAGTAAATGAACAACAAATCTGTTTGGTAACAACTCTATTGATTCTTTCCAGATAAAGATATCTCAAGTCATATGCAAAGGCTCTTCCGTTTAAACTAATAAACTCATTTGCCTGGTTAGATCAATCTATCCAACAACTACCGAACTAGCAGAGTTTAGATTTGCAATCAATCAATATAGAGCCCAACAAGAGACTATACAGCGATGTTGATTTCACGCAAATAATCAATCGAATAAATCCGATTCTAGTTGGATTCCAGCCGATCAAGTTTTGTGCTACACAAAGATAAGAGAAACCAATAAGAAATCTTCATCTTCAAATCTTATTTAATCTTCAATTAAACCTGCAAAACACCACTTGAATCTCTTGTGATCAACCACGCACCAAACGGAGTCTGTTAACAATGGATTATCAGAAGATGTCTTTAGATCTACAAAGAGTTCTAAAGATCCCGTCGACACTTTTGAGTGAATCTTATATCAAAAGAGAAAATTCTCAAGAATAAACAAACTAGGTGCAATCAAAGTTCAACAACCGTTAGTCAATCAAATCAATCGAAAACTAATAAACTGTAATTATCTAGTTCCCACCAACGGTACTCGTAGAGCTTCTTGATCCCACAAAAGTCTTTAAACGAGCGGTCGTAAGAGATTTCGCCTAATTAGGGTACTTTCTTCTTCGGATAGACGACTCCACCAAAAACAACAAAAAGATAAAGTTTGCCCGGCTCTTAGGATGGTTTGCTAGAAATTGAAACTTAGGTATTTATAGACCAAGGATGTTTGGACACCAAGGAATTTCCAAAACCGAATTATTCTTGAGATATGCAATAAATTCCCAAAATCGGTTTTCATAATTCATGGAAATGCTTTGTCCAAAATTTCCAAAATCTTTCAATAGAAAATCTCTAATTAGTAAATGCACATTACTAATTTTTATTATCTAGAGATATGCATTTAATTGTTGGTAATTAAAGCATATAAAACTAACAACCTTAATTAAAAGATTCTTAATTTATTTCGGACCGGGATCTCCTTGAGTAATTAAGGAATATCTTTGAAAAATAAAAGATAAGAGTTAATGTTCGTGTTCGTGTTCAAAGTATGTTGACATGTTTTCTTTGTAAATCCTCTTTCATATTTACAATCTTGGAATCGATTATATATACCACACTTCCAAACAAGTTTAAAATTGGTTCATTTGTATTCCAAGACAACTATGTGATTGATCAAATATCAAATCACAATCATGGGTTCAATTGGTTCTACCAATCACTAGGATCGGTTATACCTTAATATGGATTATTTTTGATCGAACACACAAGTTACCAGGACCGGTTACGTCAGTTACCAGGATCGGTTATGTCAATTACCAAGACCGGTTACCATATACTCATGGAATTGCTTGTGATCGGTTACACAAGTCACTAGGATCGGTTACACCTATTACTATGACCGGTTACACCAATTACAATGATCGATTACACAATTATTTTGTGATCGGTCACACCAATTACTAGGACCGGTCACACCAATTACAAATATCGATCATACCATCTCAGGTGATTACTTAGGATCGGTTACACTAATTAATAAAAACTAGTCATACCAAATCATAAGTCAGGCACTGTGATTAGTTATACCAAGATACATAACAAGTTATGATCGGTTCTACTAACTCACACATATTGGTAATCCAAAGATATGCAATGAATAACAATACCAATAAGCCTAGCGATTTCCCTTTCGATTCATAAAACAAGTTCATGAATGTACTTCCTTTAAACAAATATAAACATTGTTTCCTAGGATGAAATCTTCACCTTTACCCATACACATAATCACATTAGCATTCATACAATTATGTCGATGTCATATCTACGAAGTTCAAAAGATAAGCGTTATACTTCGTAGTCTATTTCCTTAACACTATGATAATATGATCATGTCTCACTACTAGAGTAAAATATCATTCACAACTTTGCAGTTATGTTTTCAATATAGCACGACTTGAAAGATACGTTAGGAATGAAACAGTTCAATTCAATATTACTAACCTCAAGAGGAATGATGATGTCGTCGTTGTAGTTCGTTACTTCTTCACGTTCTTCAGGTCTTCGAGTAATACTTGTATGTCTCATAATCCTAGACTTTCTAGTCTAACCTATACGAAGTTGTCTCTAGTACATAATCAAGCGACTCTTAGATGAGTTTTGATTCACTAAAATATGACAATCAAACTTGACATACCAATGCTTGGTGGGTTCAAACGAGCTATGCTCTAACACAATGCCCCTCATAATGGTGGAACCGAAAGGACTAGGGTTTAAGAGAAGTTGAGAAAGAGGAAAATAAGGCGTTGGGTTGGAAAGGGTGTAATTAAAACAGAAGTGAGGGATTAGATGGAATTCATTACGAATGATGATTTCCAAAGCATCATGATGGTTCTAAACGCCGTGTATAAAGTGTTGAATATGCGTGCATGGTCTAGATACATGACCCTTAACCAAACTCCATAAATGGTTATTAATGGTATTGATTAGGGAAAGATGAGAGATTAGAGAGAAATAAACAGAAAATGTTTAAACCAGAAAAGGGTTTAGAGAAGGAATACAAATAAACCAGAAAAGAAAATATGAGAGATAAGAGAGAAATAAACAGAAAATGGCAAACAATGGAGATGCGGTTCCAGAAACTCCACCCCCATCTGAGAATTATAATCATGCAAAAGACATATCCTTTTCATTGAGTCATCGAGAACTCGAGAAATTGAGGAATGAGATACAAATTGAGATGGATAGGCGACAAAGAGAGGCAACGAAGAAGAAAAGTTTAGAGAAAACTGCTGCAAAATTTGTTGCATGGAGGGAGAAGAGATTAGCAAGGGTGGGACGCAAAAGATAGGAAAGACTTGATAGCAGTGGAAGATGTATGGCAGTGCAACTGAAAGTGATTCAGAAGCATTAGAAGGGGGGTATGAATATTATGTTGAGGATATAGAGTCAAGTGAGAAAGATTCAGATGCAGATGAAGGGGAGAGACGTTTAACAAGGTATTATGAAAAGAAGTTGTATGAGAGGTATGAGAATGAAAAGGAGAATCTTGCAATCTTCGCCAGAACCATGCATGAAGGTGAATCAACTGATGATGAGAAAGAAGAGATGTTGGAGGATGAAACAAATGAGGATGTTGAGGAGAATGAGAGCAGTATTGATGATACAAGTGATTCCGAGGATGTAACTCCTGCACCAAGTGATTACAGTAAATTCTATGAAGAAGAAGACTGGGAAAGCTACAATGAGGAGAATTAGAATAATCCTCTTCTGGGATGTCAATAGGATTAAATGTTGAAGGCTTTGAAAAAAGCTTGAAAATGATTAACAAATTTTTCTTAAGCAAATCATGTTGATGTCTGCTTCTTGTCTTCTTTATTTTAGTGGTGTTGGTGTTGATCCTTACTTTGGAAAGTTTATGTCGGTCGGTTAAAGTAGTATGTGTTGTCAGATTTTGTTGTTGATAGAAATTGCTGGTAGCAGGTAAGTTTGGTTTATATATATATATATGCTTTTTTTGGGTATGTAATGTTAAGAGCAGTGATTCTTAGTAAGAAACTTATGATTAGTACTCTTGTTTTCAGTTTGAAGTATATGAAGAATTTATGAACACTTGGTGCTTTCAGAACTTTGAACGTTGAATGAATAACTCACAAAGATGGCGTAAAAGTAACTAGAAGTTTGATTGTAGATGAATTCAGCAAGGTTAATGTTAACTAAGAAGAAGTGATGGAGATTGATTAGGGCTCGATGGTGAAGATGAAGAACACAATGTAGCGTTATCTAGGGTCCGTACAAAATTCAGAGACTTTGAAAAAAGGCTTACGTCATGCTGATGTATCAGAGCTCTCCAACTGGCTATAAAAAAATGTACATAATTCCTGCAAAGCTTATTTAAGAAGTACATTCCCAAATTAAATCACAAAGCATGTTACTGAATCCAAAACTTTTAAGCATGAGAATTACAATTTTCTTTTATTCTAATAAATGATTTAGTATGGTCAAGTTTTAAGGGCAGTGAAAAGTTCAAAGTTTTTTTTTTTTTTTTTTTTTTGTTCAAAGTTTAGTAAGCAGGAGTTGGAAGGTGCAACTAATTGTTAGATTTTTTTTTTTTTTTTTTTTTGAAGCAACTAATTGTTAGATGACATAACTATAGATGGTTCCGGGGTGTATTTTTATTTGAAGGTGTAGCATTCCATCCATATCCAGATTTACAATCTAAACCTACTATTAAAAACATCTATCAATAAAAACTTACTATTACAAACAAAACAAAAAAGAATCACTTAAAAGATGGAAATGACAGGAGTGAAGGATGGAATTATAGATCAATCAAACAATCTTCTTAGATATTAGATTAGGTGACCAATAATTTTTGATGATTAAGGTTATCAAATGAAAAGAATCTTAACCGGTGATTAATTTTATTTCATATAAAATGTTAAGGCTGGAGGCGTTGGCAGAGTAAACCGACTCTAGATTTGCTTCTTATAATCCGAGCGGTTCCTAGAGCCAAAGTAAACCAAATGAAAGGGTTTTCTTTTTCAAGCAACTACTACCACCACGTCAAAACTTCTATAGCCAGAGAAAAAGAAATGAAGAAATTTTCCAAACCTCACCATCATTGAAAATAACAAGAAACAGTATACCAATGACTCTGACTCTCCATTTTTTGTACACATTTTTTCTAAAAAGCTGGAAATTGACATACTCGTCGGATCGGTGGAGTAGTTAACAAATGACCTTGTTATCCTGCCTGTTTATAATTTTGTTACTCAATACATGGTTCCCAAAATTGCTGATGAACCGAGAATTTTAACGATGCAATTGGTTTTGCAGATGCCAACACCAGATGAAGTACTGCAACAAGTTGACACTTATTTTCTATGCCTGAGCGGCTAAGTTTGACGCTTACTTTGACGCGGTAGACGAATTAGTTTGGTTAAGTCTACAAGTTATAAATATAAAGAAATATGGAAAAGTGGAAGTTGGTGTAATCATTGAGACAGCAGTGCCACATGGTATAATTCCTTATCTTTCATCAAAATCCAGCAAAAATTTAGAACAAAACAAGAAAAGTATAAAAAAGAAGAAAAAGTTTTTGAGTTTCTCAGTTTTATACCAAGTCTTTCCTTCTTTCTTTCTTTCTTTCTCTCTTCTCTAAATTTCTCCATCTCTTAATTACTACACAACAACCCAACCTTTGTCACTGTATAGCCGGCTTTCTGTTCATCAGCTTTCAAGTAAGTATCACTTGTTTTTCATCAGATCTGTATTAATTCTCTTAGTGCATAAGAACACGGCTTTAAAGTTTCTTCACAGTTTCATGTACATATACTCATCTTTGAATCATATCATTTGGAGCTATCAAAATTGAGAAACAAAAGATATTAGAACAACCCCCACACTTTGAATTCATGGGGTTTTGCTCAAAATTTACTCTTTTAGTGATTGGTTTTACTTACCATTCCATATGTTTTCTTACTCCGTAATAAGTGTTTCATTTGTGCTATGATCTTGTTAGGCTCGAGTAGTACATATGAAAAATTAAAGGGCTTTGTATAATTCTGACAGGGAGCTTGAATTTTCGAGAGAAGTAAGTTAAAATGGGTTGCTTTGGTTGTTGCGGGGAACAGGAATTCCATAGAGCTTCTGATGGTGGAGCTCCTTTCATGGCGAATAACGCAACACGTAAGCGTTCTATTCCTGGGATCGTAATTAAGCATAAATGATTATTCAATTTGCCTTGTACTCATTTAGTCTAGGTTGTTATGATTGTATAAAAAATGCTTGCCTAGGAAAATTCTTGTCGAAACACAACCCCGTGTTTGCCTATGTCTTGGATGGTTTACTAGTTAGTGTCCTTCCTGAGGTCCTGTACTTTTATCCGGAGTTGTGACTCTTAGGCAAACTTTTGTGCAGATAATAATGGAGGTCACCGTACCACAGACCCTGCACGTACTGATGCTCCTGCTGTGAAAGTTCAGCCAATTGAAGTTCCCTCGGTTTCGGTAGATGAACTGAAGGATGTGACTGATAATTTCGGAACAAAGTCTTTAATTGGAGAGGGTTCATATGGGAGAGTATATTATGGAGTTTTGAGAAGTGGGAGAGCTGCAGCAATCAAAAAACTAGATGCTAGTACGCAACCAGACCAAGAACTTTTAGCACAGGTTTGTTTTCAGCATATATCGTGCCCTTGCAAAGTATTTCTTTATATCTAGTGTTCGTGCTTATATTGACTAATCCATGTATGACTTGACAGATTTCCATGGTATCCAGGCTGAAACATGACCATGTTGTTGAGCTCGTAGGTTATTCTGTCGATGCAAGTCTACGTGTCCTTGCATATGAATTTGCAACTATGGGATCTCTGCACGATATTCTACATGGTAAGTAAAAATGTTAAGCGTTGATTTTAATTCGTAGATAGGGAGTAGGTTTCACTTACTGGACAACAGAGATAATGTTATGTGCACTATGTTGTAGGGAGGAAAGGTGTCAAAGGAGCGCAACCAGGTCCAGTTCTATCTTGGGCGCAACGAGTAAAAATTGCTGTAGGCGCAGCGAAGGGGCTTGAATACTTACACGAGAAGGCGCAACCTCACATTATCCATCGTGATATTAAGTCTAGCAATGTGCTACTTTTCGACGACCATGTTGCTAAAATTGCTGATTTCGATCTGTCAAATCAAGCTCCTGACATGGCAGCACGTCTTCATTCGACACGTGTTCTGGGAACCTTCGGTTATCATGCCCCAGAGTAAGCTATTATTCTTGTAAAAATCTTGGCAGCATGCTACCTACTTGGAATAAGGATCTTATTGTTTCCGATTGTGTGGATGACAGGTATGCAATGACTGGACAGCTTAGTTCGAAGAGTGATGTTTACAGCTACGGGGTAGTACTACTGGAGCTCTTGACTGGTCGTAAACCTGTTGATCATACATTACCAAGAGGGCAACAGAGTCTTGTAACATGGGTATGTATTTGTTTCACTGCATTTCTCATGCAGCAAACAGCTCTTACTTTTAGATCAAAACTCTTGGAATCAACATTTCCCCCTCGCATGCTGATATATAAGTCGTAAATGTTTCAGGCCACACCAAGACTTAGTGAAGACAAGGTTAAACAATGTGTTGACCAAAGACTAGGGGGAGATTACCCCCCTAAAGCAGTTGCAAAGGTAAATTTTGAGTTTCATTTGTTTCCACTACAATCAATTCTTCTTCTAAACGCATATATAAAGCCAAAATATCTTCTCAGCTTTTGTAATAATGTCTCTATTTTTCCTTTCGGTTGATACAGATGGCTGCAGTAGCTGCTTTGTGCGTTCAATACGAATCTGATTTTAGGCCAAACATGAGCATTGTTGTCAAAGCTCTCCAGCCATTGTTAAATGCTAGAACTGGACAGCTTGGTGATGCACCAAGCTTGTGAATCATTCTTTGACTTGCTGTTTGTCACACATTATATATTAATGAATTTTTTTCCTATAGCAGTAGGGTGTGGCTATAGATTGTATACAATCACCCCCATAGGCTTCCATTAATAAGAAACTTATCGTTGGTTTGGCTTTTTTGATATAATCTACTCATTTTCATTAACATGTAAGTAGTAGCAAACTGTTCTTGCAAATTTTTCTTGATCTGTTAATCCATCTAGCTACCACTTACAATGGCCATTTATAAAGGGAAAGAAAATGAAAGTCTGATGGACCAAACAAATTTACTTGCGAGTTAGAAGCAGTTAACAAAGGCTTGGCAACGAAAATGGACATCACAGTTGAAACAACATTTAGAGCAGACACAGAAGAATAGGCATGAATCAGCTTTAGATGATACCGAGTCTGTGACGTAGTTAATCGCTTAATACAAGACAAAACTTTACTTTGCTATAACATATGAAAGCCCCCTTACTAATTCAAACAAACAGAACAATAATCATTTTCGTGGGAACAAGTTTTGAGTTTTTTTCTTTCATCAACAAATCCTCCTACAATGAAACTAACTGTACACACAACAATCATCCGTCAGGGTTCTTAGAAGCCCAAATTTGTAAATGTCTTTCCGCTTAAATCTTTGTCAGCTCCATTAAATGTTTGTAAACATACTCACTCGTTTAACTGTACCCGGTAGTTTCTTTTGCTCTCTGCCCTTGAATCTGGATTGTCACTCTTGTCTGTGTCTGAGTTCTCCCTTAGGGATTCAGTGTCTATGCTCTCCGTCTGACTCTTTCTCCTCCTTCGACCCTGAAATGATACACAAGTAAATCAAGAGTCAAAATGACGGTAAGTTATCCCAGAGGAAAGGCATGGTCCTCTGCTCCAGATACAAGGTGTTATCAGCTATAATGGCTTCGTGGTGGTAAGTGACATTTTTGTTAAGAATAAGATGCCTTGTAGTATGGCGTAGGGTCTGGGTCATTATCTAAAGTGAGTTTGTTGTTTGAAGGTGAGATCAGAACACAAACCTCTCTGGGGATAGGATATTCCTCTGATTCAAGCATACGGACAACTTGGCTCATCTTGGGTCTCTTTTGCGAGTCTGGATCAACACACCTCAAAGCTGTCAAAAGAGCTCGTTTCAAGGCTCTTGTTGATGGCTTTCTCTCTATGTTTGGGTCCACGACTTCTTCCGAGCGCCGACTGCCTACCATCATCTTGAGCCAGTCGACCAGATTTACCTAAAGCACCAAAAAAACTTTAAAGATTGAGGCAACTGATCATTTACGCTGAATATAGAAGATTGAGTAAATCAAAATGCTGACAACTTAATCTCAGAGTGAGAGAAGACTACATCCACCACTTAAAGTTTCAACTCAGTTACAAATAGGAGTACTATTGTCCAATCTAAATGCATAGAGACGTGGCACACTGAATCATATATCATGGATGTGTTGACGGTAGCAAAAACTCATTAAAACTTACAGCAAATACTCGTACTTCCAATGATGCCAAAATATATAATTCATCCATACCTCATTGGCAGCACGTCCATAATCTACAGGATCTCTTCCAGTGATTGCCTCCAAGACAAGAACCCCAAAGCTATACACATCACTTTTTTCATTCAAAAGGCCTGTATTTGCATACTCCGGAGCAACATATCTGAAGAATATAAAACAAGTCGGTGATGCCTACACCCCACCTTGGATATCTTCACAACTTCTTGGAGGTGTGAAAATATCCATAGTAAACCAAGGAAAGAAAGAAGATTAAGCAAGTGAAGTCGTATGATGCTCTAAGAAAGAAGAGTTACCCAAAGGTTCCCATAACTCGAGTGGTGATATGACTTGTCCCAGCACCTAACAACTTGGCCAGACCAAAGTCGGAAACCTTGGCATTGAAGTCATCATCAATTAATATATTGCTGGACTTTATATCTCGATGTATCACCTTCGGTTCAATAGCCTCGTGCAAGTAAGCTAGTCTGCAAGTAAAAAGATATTTATATTTACATAAGATAGTCTACGGAAAATACAATATGGGGATATAGCTGGATTTCACAAATGCTAAACTTACGCCTTGGCTGTGCCTTGTAGAACCTTCATCCGGGCCTCCCAAGTAAGATATCCATGCTGAAGCATACCTCCATGAAGCCATTGCTCGAGGTTCCCATTGTTTACATACTCATAAACTAGCATCCTGACCAAACAGATATAAAATGTGAGAAAAAGATATCTTCAGAACAAAGTACTAAATACAGGTGTCAGAGGAGCTTGCACCTGTGAGTGCCTTCGACACAGTAGCCTAAAAGCCGCACCAAATTTTTATGGCGCACATGACCAATAGCCTCAACCTCCACACCAAATTCCTTCTCAGCTTGGCCACTGTAGAAAATCATTCATATTACATTAACCATTATGAGAGATATAGGTATGACAAGAATTTTCATTTGGGAAACATCTCGTTCAGAAACAAAAATAAATGAAGTCCCAACATTCCAATATTCATGAAACTTACAGATTGTTGAGTAGCTTCTTAACGCCTACAGGAGTCCCATTTATCAGTTGACCGCGATAGACGACACCATAACCCCCCTCCCCAAGGATATTTTCCTTTGAAAAGCGGTCAGTCGCAAGTTCCAGGTCCCTCAATGTGAACCAGTGTCCCCAACCAAGATGAGAAAACTCTGGTAAGCCACTTAGTGGTGAAGGAGCAGTTGCATTATAAGACGCAGAATTCCTATGAACAGAAAAGGTCCCAGACCCGTAGTCCCCTGATTGAGAACCAACAAGTTCTTTCTCTGCAAGGTGAAAAGAGTCCGACTGACTACCGGTATCCCCATTTTTAACACCCAAATGAACAAGAAGTGTATCAGATTCTTTATCTCCACATTTTCCATTACCAGCTTCATGTATCCTTACTTGATCAATTCTTACTTCTTTGATTTCCTTTGAAATCGTAGGAATACTAACAGGAAGCTTATCAGAAGCTCTTTTTGATTTCTTCTTTGAAGTAGCACATAGCGAGAGCACTGTGAGAATCGCTACAATGAATACTCCCACAACTATTCCAATTAAAACCCAAACTTTCAGGCCAAAGACATCGGTTTTCTTAGACAATTCAGCATTGAGATTTATCGCCATTGCTCCTGATACCTACAAAACTGCACAACAGAAAATCAAAACACAAGAAGACATTTAATCCTACAACAAAATTACCTCTTCCCCTGTCATTCAATTAAATGTCAATTTGTAAACATTCTTGTATCATAAAACAGCACTAGCCAATTAACTAAGCTATAACCAATGAAAGCCTAACAGTACATGCCTCTCAAGTAAGCTTCTAAAGAGCCCAGGTGCTAATACCCACACCTGAGCTCCAAATTCATCTACACCATGATTTACCAATACGAAAAAGTATCTACACCTATACAATGTGAATGATGGATATTAAATTAAGTCAAATCAAGAACAAAAAAAAATGCAAGAACATACTAGTTCTCTAATTGTATCAAGAGGTGCACATACCTGAAGTTCCTTGCGAGGAATACAAACTTTTTCAGATCTCTGATCTAAGAATTTCAACAACAGCTAAAGTTGGAAAAAACCCAAACCCCCAAATGAATCCCATTATGAATAAGAAAGAACCAAAAATGAGAAATTTGATAAAATTCCTTTAAAGGGTTTCTTGTATGGATAAAAGGGTGTCTGAATCTAAGCTCAGATAGAGCTTTCTGACACCCTAACTGATATCTGGTTGTATTGAAAACTCTACCACCCCTAACTCTAACCCTAAATGACAATGACAATAATAATAATAATAATTGTTTAGATGATGCTGTTGATGTAAGGTTTAGTAAAGAGTACAGCAGGGACATGAGAATTCTATCGAAGAAGAAGAAGAGATGGAGTTATCAAAATGGTAGGTGATGTGTGTTTAGAAACAGTAAAGGAGAAGCATTTAGAAGGTTTTTTTTTCAAGTATATTTGGATTCAATTTTTGGATTTCTTTAAATGGGGGTCTTGATTGAAGATGATTGATTATCAGTTATTATTGTTTATATTAATTAAATATTCAACAAACAGACACCAACGCCATTACAAAAGATTCTTTAAAGTTGTATATGTACAGTGAATTTTCTTTCACTTTTATATTTTGGTCAAACATCAATTTGATATTTGGGAATGGGAGAGTGATCTTTTTTTTCTTTTTTTTGAAAATAAGAAATATATTACTGGGTCAAAACATTAATCTGCGAATTCGGGCTCTTTAGAGACAGACTCATGTTGAGTTGCTCTTCCAATGGCTGAATTTATAGGATTAATGTCGACAGAAGAAGTTACAGAGACATTGTTATTGAAAGTACATATATCATAAGCTTTGATCATGTCAAAAGCTATTGCTGGAAATAAAAAAACTAGGGGCCTGTTCATTTCAAGGCACTATGCTGTTTGAGCTCCTTCTCTTTTTGGCCAACAAGTCTGCCACCTTGTTTGCTCTTCTATCCACATTGCTACACAAGTCTGAAATCCTAGAAATGAGACTAGTTGATTTGCTAATACTCTAACTTCTTCTAATATTGCTACACACTGCCATTGAACATTTACTTTCTTTCCTTGAAGATACCATATTGTCGCCTGAATATCCCCTTTTATAACCAGATTCTGCATATTGTTTCTGATGGCCCATTGTGTTGCCTTTAGCAGAGCTACAGCTTCTGCCTCTTCTGCTGAGAAGGTCCTGCAGTATCTGATTTCTGCCGCTTGAAAGGTACCTGTCCAGTTACGGAGAATAATACCAAAACCAGCATTAGTAAGTTCAGGCAGCCAAGATGCATCACAGTGTAGTTTAAAAGTGTTAACAACAGGTAGTTTCCAAAAAATGTTCATGTTTAGAGTAATGCTGCTAGTTTCAGTTGTGATGGCATTTCTTTCTGGGTGCCAAGTAGTTTTTAAATGTCTTGAAATAGCAAGAGCTAGTTGTTCGGGTGATCTAGTTTTATCTTCAAAAACTCTAAGGCATCTTTCTTTCCAAATAAACCAGCATGTTGTTGCTGCTAATGCCATTGAGATGGAGTGTATATTTCCTGACCTCCATTCATTATAGTTGTCTAGAAAGGATCTATTAGCATTAAGTAAGTTTAGACTTAGATGTACTCCCTGTGTAGCCATTGGTGGTAAGCTCCAAACCGCTTTTGCAAAATCACATTCAAAAAACAAATGATAAGTTGATTCTACGCTGTTTTTACAAAAGATACAGTTTTTATCTTCATCTCTGGCAGATCCCAACTTTTGTTTAGTTGGTAAAGCATCCTGTAAACATTTCCAAACAAAAAGTTTTACCCTTTGAGACGTGTCCATACTCCACAATCCCTTCCAGAATTTTTTAGAAGAATGAGAAGCTAAAGTTGAAGGTTTTAAGAGTTTTGCATAAGGTCGTGTATGCGCAAGTGAAAACCAAAAATGAGAGAGTGATCTCAGACCAAAATGATTTTCTTTTTTACCTTGACAGAGTTTACTGTTCTATGTTGAAGATGACAGTTTAGACAATAGCCCGTGTATGCGCAAGTGAAAACCCAAAACTTTATCTTTGGGCGGGATAGATTCACTGCTGCCTAAGGTCGTCAGCACAAGTGATCCTCGTCCAGCATCTTTTTTCGTGTTGTAGTTCCATCATAATTTCTAAAATCGGGTATCAGGATTAGCAGGGTACTAATCCACTAGAATTGGCATTAGCCTTCCGCAATCATGCAGTTATATATACGTACAATTATAGTTGGAAAACATGCTTCAAAAAAAAAGATTAGCAATTTGAAAATGGTTTATAAAGATTTTGAACCCGCAGCGCGAGTTCAAAATTGAATTCGCAGCTTGATCACCATCAGATGATGAAGATCTGACATCATCAAACTATGGACTTAACCATAGTTAAACATCCGGATTTTTAAAACATACGCCGAAATTCTAACGTATTTGCTTTTGTTGGTTCAGAGGCGATCACAACTAGGACCCATCCCCGTGGATGATTACTGTTACCCTGGATTATTGTTCATATGAATATCAACTTCTGAAACTTGTTGCAATAGCAGAAGTAAGAAATATCATATATAGAGGTCTAGTTCAATTTTCGAACACCATTCTTTCAGTCGTACATTCAGCTGAAACGAATATTTAATGGTGTTTATTACTTGGTGACAATCATAGGTTTAGTCTTCCATGGAGTTTTACACTACTGGGAATGGTGGATGCGTAATCATCTTGTGCTAAGTGTCTTCTTAGGCAACCAAAAACTACGTGGATCATTAGCTACTACTTATCTTATCCAAACAAAAATGGTTGATGCGGGGATGAGCGATAGATCTTTAATTTGTTCCAGAATGATGGAAGCGATCCAAAGTTCTGCAACATGCATTGATTTTATGCGCAATGGCTTTCTTATCTGTATTCTGATTGTCGAGTGCCACTTATCAATTATGTTTATCTCATGACAGTATTCAACACATATGGAAGCTTAACCGTGTAATATTAAAAATGTACAATCCAGTTTTCAAATCTAGGAAAATCTAGGTTTGAGAAAGAAAATATTCGACGTATGTTTTAAAAATCCGGATGTTTAACTATGATTAAGTCCATAATTTGATGATGTCAAATCTTCATCATCCGACGGTGATCAAACTGCGAATTCAATTTTGAACTCGCGTTGCGGGTTCAAAACTTTTTCCTATATGTTACACTAAAATCCATACATATTATTTGCAGACATTCACCGGATTGTACACCATTTTTATGTAGACTCGTTTCCTAAGTTTCATCATTTTTAGACAGGGGGTTTATAGTTAAATTTTTGTATTAGACTTCGGTATATATGTAGAAAATTCGATTAAAACCAGAGTATTATCAACAACAGTCCTCCTTCCTAGTTATGGTTCACAAATAGGTCATAGTGTTACAAACCATTCGCAATATAATCACCAGACCACTAACGAACTATGTCACCGGACAGAATAAAGTCAAACCACATAATTACCTAATTGTACCTCAACAAAGTCAATTAAAGGGTGTTGGTGGTGGTGATGTTGTTGTTATTTGTGATAAAGTGGTGGTGTTGTTTGTGATGAAGTGGTGGTGGTGGTATTGCTACTATTGGTGAAATAGAACGCGTTCAGGATCGTTACATGGCACTGGAACTTCGGCACACTTTCAGGATCGTTACGTCACATTCTCTCAAAAGGTTCACATCTTCCTCACTTGGATATAGCCGTCATCACCACCACCACTTCATCACCATCACCTCAAAAATTGAGGAGGGGTATTTAGGACGAAATTCAAACTTAGTTAAGTCGGATGAAAATAATACCCTTTTGCAAACACTAATTAAAGGTGAAATGATTTTGGAAACCCAATTAAGGGAAGGTGTCCATTATGTAGAACGCCCTTAAACTATAAGGTTTGTCTTGGGTATCCAAATTCTAGATGCATATGAGCCATTTGCACAATGTTACTGCATGATTAAAATCTCAATTCTTTGTCTAGACAATTAATATTCAAATTGAAGATTAGTTCTCGATAAATACATGGTCTGCGAATATGAGAAACCCAAAATATTAGCCAATTTCGAAAGGATTGACATGCCAAAATTGGTCTTAATAATTTCTTTTAAAAGTTTATACCAAAATTCTAAATAGTGGACTTGGCGGAGTTTTAGGAAGATTGGTTTATGAGGAACAAGTTGGTTTTTATGAAGGGCAGAATATCCATGAGAATGTCATCATTGTACCGAGATGACTAATGAGCTTAGGCGAAGAGAAAATTTGGTAATGTTGGGTTGAATGATGAGTGCCAAATAGTGCATATTTATACACCTTTTTATTGGCATTTTACTCATCTTTTGCGCTTAGAAATCGGATATTATCCCCATTCTCGTGTTTTCTTTGTTTTCAAGAATAAATATTTGTATTAATTAATTTTGTATTTTTAGGTACTAAATAAAGCTCGGAGAAACCGAGGAGCTAAAGAGCGAAGAATTGAGTCAAACATCTATGGAGCGGATAGCCAAAGTCACACAAGCAAATCGGTAACCCAACAAGGAAGACTTGGGCTAGAGCTACCCATGACAGGATCCGAGCCCGCTCACTCTGAGCCATTGAGATCTCCCTCAGCTACATCCAACGGTCGTTCCATCACTATACATCATCTCTTGATGCTCCATGCAACACCAAATCGCTTCAAAAACCGCTTACCATCCTCGACCGTTCAGATCATAGCCGCCTCATCCAACGCTCGCTCGGTCTGTCGCATCGTCCGTTGATGTTCGTGCTTCACAGCGAAATGACCCTACCCCTATACCCCCATCGACCTAGCCATTTCACCCTTCCATCTTTCTTTTCTTCTTCCTCTCTCCTCTCTCCCTCACCCGACAGAGCTATGCTGCCGCTCGCAACAACACCAACTCCACCTCCTTCTTCACCCATACCTCCACCCGTGAGACAACATCACTCAACCACTCCTCATTACCGCCATCACTCTCTCTCTTATCTCTTTCACAGCTTCTTTACAAACCTAGAAGCTAGGTTAAAGATAAATAGAGTTTAGGGTTTTCACCAACCGTTGCATGTTCGATTCAGAAGTCAGAGATGATTGAGTAGAGCCATCACGCGAGTCAGAGAAGTGGGTGAGAGTTTATTTCATTTTTAATTGATGTTTTATCAAGAACTAGGGTTTGGGGTTTGTGTATGTATAAATAGAAGTGAACTGAGTTTGTTAGGGTTTACGCCTGGATTAGCAGGAGTGTCAATTTAGGTTTATTTTGTTTTAATCATGTTTTAATTTTGTTGTTAGGTTTCAATGAAACCCCGATTCCAAACCGTGTTGAAACTCGTTGATTGTCTTGAGAATTTAATGTTATTAGATAGCTTCTAATTCTAAACACCTCAACCTAGGTTCACAAGGCATGCCAACGCCATGGATGCACCGTAGTTAGGTCAATCTTTGTGTTGAAAGTGTTTTGACCTTTGCTTCCATTCTTAATACTAATACCCTCGACTAGTTGTTCTTAATTAGACAACTAGTACTTAGGATTAGTACATTAGCCGATATTTGAAATATCATTAGGTGAAACCCTTAAGATGAGTGGTAGAATTGACAATCTTCACTCATCCGACATGTGAACAAGACACTTAACTTAGTTGAAAGCACAATAGGGTCCGAGGTGGATTTGCAGGACTAAAGAACCCCTTAATTTCAACCTTTTGCCTTAGCTTAGAGTCACCACACTACATCTCAGCCATTTTAAGACATAAAACCCCATGTTGTCACATTGTCACTTGAAATTGGGTTAAGTAGCAAGCCTTAGATCACATAAGGGCACCACAAGTCTCTGTGGTTCGACCCGTACGTGCCCAGTGCTACATCACGACACCGTGCACTTGCGGTATCACCGTAGGCTTCATTTTAAACATCTTTTCGGGCCTACCAAGTTTTTGGCGCCGTTGCCGGGGACTTGGCGTGTGCCCAGTGATTTTCGGCTAAGCTTTACTGATTTTCAACCCTGTATATATACCGTGCATTGTCATCTGTAACCCTGTATTAGTGTAATATATAGTTGTTCTCTCTTGTTCTCATCTTCACTGTTTTTGCATCTTAGCTGTTAGTTCTCTATTCTTGAAAATTTCATGGCATTGTAGTGTCACTTAGTGTAAGTATTCTTATAGCTTAGTGTTACGTGTAATCTTGGTTCCTATCAGTCCAAAATACTTTTCCCTGTGACACCCAAGTCACTACTCGGTGAATCTTTGCTCTTAATATTCATAACCCTTGCTCCATGTGCATACCCTTTGAAAATTTGTGTTGAGTCGCAGTACCTGCAACATCCGCTAAGCAAGCCTAGGAAGAGGAGGACGCAAGGAGCAAAGAAGAACCAAGGTGCTGCGAGCTCGTGTTTTTAAACTTGAGCATAACCACCGGTATTGTATTGTCAAATTTTTATGCTCTGTCTTGCATGAAATGCCATGTACTAGTGAACCCTGAACTTAGCCTGCGCAACCCTTCAGCCCCCGAGGCCGAGTTTAAGTCCCAATCAGCGAAGCATAACTCGGTTGAGACTTAAGCATAACCCATTTTTGTAAACCTCGCCGCATGATAGCTCGGCTACTTGTGCATGATTCGGACACCTCGGCATAACCCCGAGCATATCCTTGCAACCCTTTTAGCCATTGTCCTGGTTTGTGCTTAGTGTGACCCCAAGCCGCTAAGCTTGTGCTATAACTTTGATCACCAGACACGCACTAATCATGCCAACCTTGAATGCATGCTTGAACCCACTGGGAACTCGTGCTTTGTGCACCTTGAATCGCCTCGTAGTGTTAAGATCGTGATTGTGAATCTCGCATTCAACCACGTTTTTGCACACACCAAACCCAACCTCGTGCATAGACTTTGCATTCGAATCGAACTTCGGGCTTGAGCTTTGGCTTCCTACAAGCTTGCTCTCTTTACACGTACTCGAGCTTAACTCCACCCGACCCCATGGTCGCTTTGCCTTGGTCGTAGCCTCAGGCCGGTATGCAAACCCCGAGTGTTGTGTTGTGTGGTGTTGTGAAAACCCTGAGCATGTTGTAAACAAATGACCATCGCTCATTGGTTGTTGATCTTCTCGCATTTGTGAATAGCCGTTGTTTTGCATGATAGAATAGCCGCAAAACCCATTGCATGCTAGACTTGTTGAATGACCCGAGCATACACTGAAAGCATAACCAATTTGCACACCCCCGCTTTGTCTTGCTGTCTTTGGCCTTGAAAGCCAAAGATTACCTCAGTGCAGCACTCAAGCCTCAGTGCACACCTATTGAGCTCTAATCAAAGGGACCGTGCGCAAGCTAAGTTTTTAATATGTTAATCTAGGTTGTGAATTGTGCTAAGCATTGCTTAACCTCGTTGCTTTCAAGACTCCACCTTGGCCGTGCTATTTTTCGTGGGTTTGCTTTATAAACCTAGGTCATGTTGTGTACATAAGACGGTTGCATTGTGCTAAGCCGCAAGCACTAGGTCAGGCTAAGCCGCAAGCACTAGGCTCGCTAATCGCCGTGAATCAAGCTCGCACACAACCCGACCACCGAGCTCAACCATTAAGTCCTCGTTTAAAAATGTGAGCACATTCGCATAGGCAAAGGCTTGTAGTAACACAAATTGCACCGGGTTGAAAACAAGTTGTACATAAGCACCGAAGCCCATAACCTCGGGCTCATGGAGTGAACTTTCAGCCCACATCAACCCACACCGCCGGGCTCGCTCAAACCTCAAACTCACAGTAACCCGGGCTCTGCCGCACCAAACTAAGCCCAAGTTCAATTGGCTAAACACAACCGGGCTTTACACATCCAGTGTGCATAACCGAGCCCACCATCAACTGGCCGTTAACCTATCATCAACTGGCTTGCACTCGCAACCAGTGAAGCCCAACCTCTAAGCTTTGCAAAACCAAACATAAGCCCACACTACCCGGGCTTAAAACCAACTGAGCCCATAGTCTGGGTCGTTTAAAAACCAAGTGGCCGTGGCAGATTTAACAAATCCCGGGCTTCAAACAACAAATCCCAAACAAACCAAAGCAACATGGGCTTCCCAAATAAACCAAACTTTCCCAACAAACCAAATGAAATCCCAAACAAAACAAAGCCCAATAAACCAAATTCCCACATAAACCAAAGCCCATTTTCATGTTAATTATCTTTTGGGTTGGCCTCAACTCTTTAGATTGTTAGTAAATTTTTTGTATATAATCCAAAGAGGACTTGTTAATTTTTTGTTTTTCTTGATTGCTTGAGTCTTCTTGCACATATATTACGCTAATCCGATATGATCTCCGTTGAGAATATTGGATTCTAGCCTTGACTAATGAAGCTCAACCTTGCTTCCGCCATTTCCTAGAATCTCTTCCCTTTTTCTTTTCAAAGATAGTTCTCATGGTATGTGACCGTTTAAATTTTTCCTATTGTTGACACATTGAGGACAATGTTTGATTTAGGTTTGGGGGTGCATTTGCATTTAGAGTTTTTAGTCTTTTTAATCTTTTATTTTCATTTAAAAAAAAAAAAAAAAAAAAAAAAAAAAAATCAAAAATTCAAAAACTTTTTGCAAATAAAAACCTCCAACTTTTAGAGATTTTAGAGTCACTAGCATGCTTTTAGCTATGTTTACATAGAGATTCCGACCGAAATAAGATAACTTGGAAGTACCTGAAAACACATTCGGGTTCCTTAGTTGATTAGAGCGTTAAAGTTGGATTTAACCATGGGAGGGCTTAATTAGGTGTTGTTTAGATATTCGGAGAGTAGAATTGTGATCACCCATAGTGGAGACTACCCATTTTACATCAAGTGAGGCACCAACCTTCAATTCTTTGTGACTTTCTAGAAAAAGTCATTAGAGTGTGTGTCACCGTACGTCAATTCCGGTAGAATGGTGAGCTACCCAACTTCGCACCACTTTCAAAGACTACTTTTGATCTCTTGAGTGCTAATTAGTCAATCATGAGGGTGACGTCTAAAGATGAAAACTCCTTCTAAATATCGATTTGCGTTAGCATCTCTCTCTCAATCAAAGAAGACCCATAGAAACACATCATCGCAAAGAACCTGAGCGTAATCGAATATTGAAAAGAAAAATTGATATAGTCCAAGGTTTATGTGCAACAAAGAAAAGAAAATAAGATGAGAATTAATGAAGTTTGTGAAAATTGAGTTTATCGTTTTATTGTAACTAAAAAAAAAAAAAAAAAAAAAAATTATTATTAAGTTTTTGTGAAGTTCAAGTTGTCATCAATAGTTGAAGATCAAGACCGAAGACCGAAGATCAAGACGTTTATGGTTTCTTATGAGAGAGTGATATTAATTGCCGATCGGGTGAGAAGTGAGTGAGTACTCCCACCCTTACTAATGGTTGATTTTCCCTTCTTAGAGATCATTAGAAAAGATTCTTTTGTCCACATTTCGTGGAGTCTCAGATTTTATTTCTAAGGTTATCCTTCTTACCTACAACGTGTGCAGATTTTCTCTTTTTACCCCGCTCGCACACATGAGAGACTAAAAAGCGATCTTTTTGAGTGCAATTATCATAAAACCCTAATGGTGAGGCGAAGTCGAGGCTTATGATCACAATCGAATCCGAATTCTTTCATATGGTATGGTTACTTCTCGCCAAAGACTTAAGGATGAGAATGCGTTCTTCGATAGTTCTAACTTCTCGTTACTAGCATGCGGTAAACTCTATGTCCTCATAGCTTCCAGGATGCTTGAGACTCTTTTGCATTCCGAAGTTGGAGAAGGTTTTGTGGGTACACTGTAAACCCTCACGAGACTACAACTCGTCCACTAGGGACACCTAGGGGTTTAAAGGCTTAGTGCATACGCTAAATGCATTCGAGAGACTGCTGATGTGTGGGTATAGTTAGGATTTCTTAATTTTGTTTTCTTTACTTGAGGACAAGTAAGATTCAGTTTGGGGTATTTGATGAGTGCCAAATAGTGCATATTTATACACCTTTATTGGCATTTTACTCATCTTTTGCGCTTTAGAAATCGAGATATTATCCCAGCATTCTGTGTTTTCTTTGTTTTCAAGAATAAATATTTGTATTAATTAATTTTGTATTTTTAGGTACTAAATAAAGCTCGGAGAAACTGAGGAGCTAAAGAGCGAAGAATTGGAGTCAAACATCTATGGAGCGGATAGCCAAAAAAAAATCAAATCGATTGCAACCCAACAAGGAAGACTTGGGCTAGAGCTACCCATGACCCGATCCGAGCCCGCTCACTCGAGCCATTGAGATCTCCTCGCCTACATCCAACGGTCGTTCCATCACTATACATCATCTCTTGATGCTCCATGCAACACCAAATCGCCTCAAAAACCGCTACCATCCTCGTAGTTCGGATCATAGCCGCCTCATCCAACGCTCGCTCGACCGTCGCATCGTCCGTTGATGTTCGGCTTCTGGCCGAAATGACCCTACCCTATACCCCCCATCGACCTAGCCATTTCACCCTTCCATCTTTCTCTTTCTTCTTCCTCTCTCCGTCTCCCTCACCCGACGAGCTCGCTTCCGCCTCCGCAACAACACCAACTCCACCTCCTTCTTCACCCATACCTCCACCGTGAGACAACATCACTCAACCACTCCCTCATTACCGCCATCACTCTCTCTCTTTATCTCTTTCATGCTCTTCTTTACAAACCTAGAAGCTAGGTTAAAGATAAATAGAGTTTAGGGTTTTCTGACCAACTCCGTTGCATGTTCGATTCAAAGTCGAGATGATTGAGTAGAGCCAACGCGAGTCGAGAGAAGTGAGAGTTTATTTCATTTTAATTGATGTTTTATCAAGAACTAGGTTTGGGGTTTGTGTATGTATAAATAGAAGTGAACCGAGTTTGTTAGGGTTTACTTTGGATTAGCCCGGAGTGTCAATTTAGGTTTATTTTGTTTTAATCATGTTTTAATTTTGTTGTTAGGTTTCAATGAAACCCCGATTCCAAACCGTGTTGAAACTCGTTGATTGTCTTGAGAATTTAATGTTATTAGATAGCTTCTAATTCTAAACACCTCAACCCAGTTTCTCCCACAAAAGGCATGCCAACGCCATGGATGCACCGTAGTTAGGTCAATGCCGTGTTGAAAGTGTTTCACCTTTGCTTCCATTCTTAATACTAATACCCCGACTAGTTGTTCTTAATTAGACAACTAGTACTTTAGATTAGTACATTAGCCGATATTTGAAATATCATTAGGTGAAACCCTTAAGATGAGTGGTAGAATTGACAATCTTCACTCATCCGACATAGGAACAAGACACTTAACTTAGTTGAAAGCACAATAGGGGCAGAGGGATTTGCGTACCTAGCAACCCCTTAATTTCACCGTTTGCCTTAGCTTAGAGTCACCACACTACATCTCGCCCATTTCGGCACATAAAACCCCCGTTGTCACATTGTCACTTGAAATTCGCTAAGTAGCAAGCCTTAGATCACATAAGGGCACCACAAGTCTCGTGGTTCGACCCGCACGTGCCTGATGGCTACATCACGACACCGTGCACTTGCGGTATCACCGTAGGCTTCATTTTAAACATCTTTTCGGGCCTACCAAGTTTTTGGCGCCGTTGCCGGGGACTTGGCGTGTGCCCAGTGATTTTCGGCTAAGCTTTACTGATTTTCAACCCTGTATATATACGTGCATTGTCATCTCAGAACCTCGTATTAGTGTAATATATAGTTGTTCTCTCTTGTTCTCATCTTCACCGTTTTTGCATCTTAGTCGTTAGTTCTCTATTCTTGAAAATTTCATGGCATTGTAGTGTCACTTAGTGTAAGTATTCTTATAGCTTAGTGTTACGTGTAATCTTGGTTCCTATCAGCCCAAAATACTTTTCCTGTGATACCCAAGTCACTACTCGGTGAATCTTTGCTCTTAATATTCATAACCCTTGCTCCATCTCAGGCATACCCGGGAACCGAAAATTTGTGTTGAGTCGCAGTACCGCAACATCTGCTAAGCAAGCCTAGGAAGAGGAGGACGCAAGGGAGCAAAAGCAAGAACCAAGGTGTCTTTGAAGCCGCCGTGTTTTTAAACTTGAGCATAACCAACGGTATTGTATTGTCAAATTTTTACAACTCTTGCATGAAATGCCATGTACTAGTGAACCCCGAACTTAGCTGCGTAACCCTTCACCCTCAGAAAGTGAGAGTTTAAGCCGCAAGCGCCGAGCATAACCCCGGGTTGAGACTTAAGCATAACCCATTTTGTAAACTCTCGCCGCATGATAGCTCAGCCTACCTTGCATGATTCGGACACCCCTGGCATAACCCTGAGCATATCCTTGCAACCCCTTTTAGCCATTGTCTGCTTTGTGCTTAGTGCAGCCCCCTGAAGCTGCTAAGCTTGTGCTATAACTTTGATCACCAGATTAGCCGCACTAATCTGTCAACCTTGAATGCATGCTTGAACCCACTCGGGAACTCCGTGCTTTGTAGATCTTGAATCTACCCCGTAGTGTTAAGATCATTGATTGTGAATCTGCATCTCAACCACGCTTTGCACACAAACAAAACCCAACCCCGTGCATAGACTTTGCATCCAACCGAATCAGGTTGAGCTGGGCTTCCTACAAGCTTGCTCTCTTTACACAGCCCGAGCTTAACTCCACCCGACCCCATGGTTGCTTTGCCTTGGCCGTAGCCTGTCTGGCCGGGTATGCAACCCCGGAGTTGTTGTGTTGTGGTGTTGTGAAACTCGAGCATGTTGTAAACAAATGACTGTTCATTGGTTGTTGATCTTCTCGCATTTGTGAATAGCATTTGTTGTTTTGCATGATAGAATAGCCGCAAAACCCATCGCATGCTAGACCTCATTGAATGACCACGAGCATACACTCCGAGCATAACCAATTTGCACACCCCCGCTTTGTCTCGTCGTGGCTTTTGCCGTGCTGCGCATTACCCCCCGTGCACTCAAAAAATAGTTTGAAAAAGTGAAAAAATACCGATGCCTGCTGCAAATGTCGATTATACTCAAAATCGTGTTGTAGAGTTAGTTCGTCGAGTGTAGTCGCTGCTCCAGAATTAGTTGCAGGTCATGTGACGTGGCATCAAGAGCGGGCCACATATTATAAAATGAGAGGTGGATACAAAGATTCAAATGTTGTCTATCTAAGTCTACTCCCTCCAGTCAGAGACAGAGGGGATAGGTATCTTAGGCGTCGGTTTTATTGCGTAGATCACAAAAAACATAATTTCACGCTTACGAAAATAATTGTAGAAAGGCGATGACCTACGATGCATACGTTCCATTTCATGGACTTCAAAATTAGTAAGTTTGTTTAACTAAAATTAAAATTTATTTTTATGCAATTGTTGATTGATGCAAAACAATTAATTAGATGGTATCATTCTTGTCATAGGAATTATCCCTCTTGATTCGTATTTCATTTGTGAAATTCCAAGTGGTGTGGGAGCCACTTTACCATATAAACAAAACAGATGGGTAAGTGGTGATAGATGGAAGACGTTTCTTCGCTTGTTCTCAGAATCAACTATACGAGCAGATCATAGAGAATTGAAAGGAGGTGGTATACATTGTTGAGCTTTGAAGCTTTTCCTAACGCAAAAACCACACTAAAAAAATGTGGACGATAAGAGGAAATGAAAAGAGTATTTCTCTTATGGTTATTGGGTCAGGCGTTCTTTCCTAACTCAACCAATGTTGCTCATGTTGGTTGGCTTGAAGTGTTACAACATCTTGATAATGCACCAAATTATGATTGGGGTCTATAATTTTAGCAGAATTATACAACGCCCTCGATGAAGCATACATAGGTGTTCATATTTTCACTGGTTTTTGGGGCATCATAGAGGTAAATAACTAAATTATGATTTTTCAATTAAGTATTTTTAATGAACAAAAAAAATATCAATATATTAAATTATAGGTTAATTTACAGTATTGGTGGAATACCTACTTTCGTGTTGGTAAACCAATTCTTAGAGACAATACCCGTAGGATTCCAATAATGGACATGTACCACACGAATAACCGGGAAAGAGACACTGGCAACGAAAGGGCGCTTTCCAGTTTTGTTAATAGGTATCAACAAACGACATGGATCCACAAAAATGTCGTTGTCCATCCTTATAACGATTTTCCTGACTTCGCAGATCCGCATGTACAAACTATTCTTGATTATTCACTATGAAGAGTTGTTTTTTACACCCAGAAATGAACAGATGTGTCTGATATTTGGGTAAAAGACTACTTTTCCAGTTACAACATACTTTTGCAATTGCGACCAACCCTTCAAAACAGATGCAAGTCTCCGCATCAGATTATGATTGGTGTTTCCAGTCTTTTACGAGTGATAAGTTGCGTCGACATCCATGGGAGACGTTTGAAATAAATGCTCGTAATATATTGTGAAGTCTACCATTGTTGTTTCCAACATGTATATCTATGGGATTGATTTCTCGGCATTAGGGAGTATGTCGTAATAGGCAATTCATTCCCAGCCAGCCGCCTCCAGAAAAACCATGCTTTATGACTTACCCTACTACAGACGGAAGTTCTTCACCATCTTCGTCAAATATTCATGAAGCACGTAGGGAGTTGCCAAGCATAACTTCACAAGGCGAACTAATCATGATCCCAATTTCTTCTCAAGATATGGAACGTACCTATCCATATTATAATGTGGAGGCCAGTGAAGAACAACTAAAGGCACAACTTAATGATTTGCATTGGATAAAAATCAATAACTGGCGAGCTTGCACTTACAAATAGTTCAAAAATGGCAGACGAATACGATATTTGGATTGAGCCCAACTATAAATGCTGATGATCGTGATCATTCCGGCGGTACTTCTAGGAGCAATGAATCATGGCACGAGCCTGATAGTACACAAGTGGTGGGAGAAACACAAGTGTCAGATACAAAAAATCAGATTGTGCCTTTTTCCCAATATCAAGTATTTCAACGCCTTTCAACATTATTCTCTCCCTTGAACCCGAATTAAGATTATTATACTTTTGCACCACCACAAGAAGCCTCTTCTACATTTGTAGTAACTTCTAGTTTACAACCACCCACTTCCGCGTTTCAAAATTAAGGAGGAGATATAGGTCAATTCTCAAGTTTGTTGGCACGTAGGAGTATTTTGGGTCTTGGAGAATGGAATGGTAGTGAAGAAGGCATTGATGATCGACATTAAAAGAGTTGTAACTTTTAATTCTTCAACTAGTGTAATTCTAATCTTAATTAATGAGTCAGTTGTCTTTCATTGAGATGTACTCAGTGGAACAACATCTCACAAGAAAGGGTTGAACGTGTTCAACTTGCTAAGGATTTCGAAACAATTTTGGAAACAAAAACCATATTTTTCCATCTTCGCCATTCATCTAAAGATCTAGCCATTTCACATTAGTTTCACCCCCCAGTCTATACCTATTGGCTTGCATGGTTAAATCTACAAACTTACTTTTTTTTTTTAATTATCTGAAAGCAATTTTCTATGTCGCATATAGCACGACGACTCGGGTTGCGAGTGTTGTTGTAGAACTTCTTGTAAATATCCTTCCAGAAATTAACACTAGTGTGCTTCAACAAGCTGAGTTTTTAACAACACATAGTTTCTACAAATAGTTAAATCTTCTTCTCGAGTATACCGAGCTTGCCTAACTAACAAGGGTCGAGACATCTTTCTACAAATTATAGTGAGTGAAGAGAAAAAATTGGTGTGAATTTTGCGTTGAAATAAGCTGAATTTATAGGGAAAAGAATTAGAGTCGTTGGCGATTACAAAAAGGCCGCGATGATTCACTTGAGCCGCCAACGGGCTTACATAGACCGTGCAGGCTAAGTAAAACCGATGGCGGCTTATGGTGACCCGCACGGTATGAAAAGAGACGCATGGATGCTCAAGAACCGCAATAGACAAATCATTAAATTAGCCCGTTTGACCAGCTATTTTTCTCTTTTATTCAGTCCATAATGGGATCAAAATGAACAAATCCCTGATTTGTTGAGTCCATAGGAACTGCCCTTAGAGACTATCTTTTCTTTCATTTGGTTGAAGAGCCTGGTGTTTATTACAGTAGAAACTATATAAATTAATGATGTCGGTACCATTAAAATTTATTAATTAAGCGAGATATTAATTAACCGATAAATTAATAATTACTAATTTATTTATTAAGTTATAGATAAATTTCATATCAAATATAATTAGTTGCTATACAAACAAAATACCATATCATATCTTTTATATTTCCTATATAAATACAATATCAATATCAAATCATATTTTTAAAAACACAATGTCCAATCATATTTTTTATTTCCTATCTAAACACAAGTTTAGATAATTTGGATGAACATACAGACAGTGAAATAACTCAAGACTTGCAAAATTTGATCGAGAAGTTGGGCTATCGCAATTCAATGAATGTCGAAGATGTCCTAAATTAGCCGAAAGAAAATGAAGTTACACAATTGTTAACCGATGAAGAAATAATCGAGAACGTCATGGGAACCGATAAAGATGTGGAAGAAGATGATGAAAGTTCTATGATAAAGCCCCCTTCAAGAAACGAGGATATTAAAGCGGTGCAATCACACTGAATAATTTCTTGCTGAGCTATGAGAAAACAACACCAAAAATTCCTACAACGATAAGAAAAATTAATGGTGAAATTCAATGCGATATTGATTTTAGCAAAAAAATTAAAAAACAGAAGAAAATTAAATCATTTTTCAAAAGGTTTTCGTAAATCATTAATGTATTGAATATATATAATGCATTATTAATTTATATTTCATATGGGGCCTATATAGGTAATCAAAAAGTATTATCTTATAATTTTAGCGAATTATTAATTTGGCACATTGTCCCGACTCGGGACTGGCCAAAAATATTATTTAAGAGAGTTTATTAAATAATCGAGTATTAATTAAAAGAGTTTCTACTGTACTATGGACTTTAATAATTTTCAAGTTTTTTGAGGTTTCTTGAGTCTTTTTCTTGTTAATTTCTTTTGCAATATTTTTTTTTTCCTTTTTACAAACATTTGGACTTCCCATAGAAAAAAAAAATTTAATTACGGACTCCACTGGTCTATGACAGTTACATAAAGGATTAAAGTTTTGTATGTGCATTGGAGGTGCGCGGTTAAAATCAAAGGTGGTACTCAACTGGGATTAGCCCAGTTGGCTAGGGGTTGAACTCTCAAGTTATAGGTTAGGGATTCAATTCCCGCTATTGTCTGATAAAAAAATAAAAGAAAGAAAAAAGATGGATAAATGATGGTTTGAATGCGTGCATTTTAAAATGATGTATAGACATACATGATAAGTACCCCTAGGAAAAGCTTTTACATAGTCGATTTAGACGGTCCATGCAAAAAATTTGTATCAATTTCTTACACTTTATTTTATCTTTACCTAGTTATTGATTGGTCACTTTCTATTTGCTCAGTACGTTTTTCTAACAGTCAAAACGTAAACGAAATTACATTTTAAATAATCGAGAAAATATTATATTATTTTAAATTATCTATTGTGTCCAACGGATAGTATAATTGATGTGAGGAAGAACTTCGATAAACAATATTGCTGCTGACCGGTGGATATAAAAAAACCGACAAGGCTCGTCAACTCCTAAAACCAAAAATTTAGGGTGTTGCTTGAATCAGGAAGAAAAATAAATAGCGATGTCTAAAGGGGGACCAAAGATGGATAATGGTCAAATAAAAACACAGACAGACATTACCAACTAAAGTGGTGGTGCACTTGTTTTTGGACCTTCATTAAAATCAATAAAACACTCACCACATACAACTCACAAAACAATTAAAGACGGATTGCACTTCTTTTGGGACCTCAAAATCACAATATGGCCACAAAATTTCATAAAAAGGTGCCTTTTGTAATTGTTTAAAATTTTTGTGGTGGGCAATGGCATCACCCAAATTTTTTGTGTTCCTTTTGCTTCGGTTTTTTCCTATTTCTGTTTATGATGGGATCATGAGAGGTTGAATAGTCATATTGACGGATAGGGGGATGGAGTTGGAGTAACACAACCGCAAATACCTAAACTACTTAATCTTGGGATATAACTTTGAACCCCATACGAAATTCACTGTTCTTTTCTCCCTTTGGAATAGTTTTGTCTGAAAATGGGTTATTTGTCCAAATATTTTTAAAACATGGTTCTAATGGACGAGTAAAAATTAGTATGGGTGAAATGACATCAAAAAATATCAAGAATGAAACCGGATTTATCCCGGCTTAAATTTAAAAAGAGTGAGGATTTAAACTAGATCATCCCGATGTAAATTAAAAATAAAAAAAATATTTGAAAATGGGATTTAAACCGTTTACATCCCGACTATTTTTATATTCCCGTCCGTTTAAACAGTATCAAATTTTACACTTCTTTTTCACCTAGGAATTGTTGATTTTGGTTTTTTTAACCAATTTTTTGTAGTTTTATTTGATGATTTTGTCTATTAGAAGAGAAAAAAAAAACTAAAAAGAAAAAGAAAGTGGTGTGTGTTAAAGTTAATAGGGGACTAATGATGTGTCGAAAATGGGATAGAATGATGATATTCTAAAGGTAATTAGTCTAAGTCCAAATTAGTTCAAATCACAATATCATATCCTTGACGCATCATTTTTTTTTTTCATGACGACCAACAAGTTATAGATGGCTTTAAAAGTTTGTCTCTTTGATGTCTCAACACCGACACACCAACCTCCACACCCAAACAAAAAGAAATCAAGTTATATGCAAAAGGGATTGTCGGTTGAGTTTGGCTTTTAATTCTGCCCGTGCACCTAAAGATACATCGCGTCACGTCTCAACTATCATTTATGGTCGTCTCGTCTTGTGTTTGATATATCTTGACTTGAATTTCCCACACCTCTAATTCATAGAAAAGTGCTAGCTCATAAAATGTTGATATGAACAAGGCACAAGAAGCTGCAAGCATGCCAAACGAAAGTTTGCAGATATTACATCCATCATCCCCTAACTAGCAGCAAGCATGCAAGTACTGTTGGCCTGTTGCCTTAGGTGGGATCAGTACTCATGGTACTTGCTAGTCAAACAAGTGAAAAATAATACTCCCTCCGTCTCTAAAAGATAAGCTTGTTTGGTTTTCACAAAAATTAAGAAACCAATCATTGTAGTCATTTTTTCATGTTTTTTTCTAATTTATCCTATCCCCACTTTTGTTATAAGTTAGAGCAAGAGAGATAAGAGATAGGAACCCCCTTTTAATATTAAAATAGAAAAAGGAGAGAGAGAGAGTGGCCCCCATACGTATACTAAGAAAATCATAACATTTGACTTTCCACATATGAAAACAAGCCTATTTTTTTGACATACCCAAATAAGGAAACAAGTCTATCTTTTAGAGAAGGAGGGAGTAGTAAACTACAGGGCTTTATACTTTATAGACTAGATGAGGATTCAGTAGTAGTACTGTTGCCTGCAACAACAGCTCATGCATTAAACCTTGAATACTGAGTTAATGATTGATGGGTCACTCACTCTATATATGCAAAGGTAGGATTGATGATGATGTTTGAGGTTTTGAGCACCTATGTTGTGTATATAGGTTTTAGGGTAATTCATTTTTTTCAACCCCTACAAAAATTCTTATTCATTAGGTTGGTGTTGGAAACAAAACAAGAACTCACACAAAATAAATCTCAAACAGCTGAGTCGCGGACTAGGTCGCTATCTTTAAGGTGTTTCGCGACTCTGCCTCTTGATTGTGCTAGCAGCCAATTCTTTGTCGAAAACCCTATGGGATAAAACAAATGATACTCTCTTGTTCGACACGCACTATGAGAAATCGAACCAACAACTACTCTTTCTTCACTTGCTCGTAACACAAAAATAGATGAAAAACAATTGTTCTTCATCTTCTCCAAACTGTTTCTTTTATATCTCAAAAAGAAATCAATGGCTTTTAATGAAAATAAATTTCGTAATTAGTGCTCACCGAAAATCCTCCATAACAATCATAAAACAGTAACAATATAATTATCAAAAATTAATACAGCTTAATTAGAGAATATTAAGTAGAAAAACCGTTTTGGAAATCAAGAGTTAAAACCGCAAAAATCGATTTCGAATACTGGACCTCCCAAGACCCCCAAGGCCCCGCTCTCCCGGATTTTATTAAGTAATATAGATATATATAATATACCTAGTCAAATGTGTGGGGTACTTGAACCCAAGTCTATAGTGTGGGAGCCCAAAATAATACCACCACACTATCTCTCTAAGTTTGGTACAATATTACAAAACTATGTTTTTAAATATATATATCCCAACAGTTGGGCCTCATTCTTTTTCTTTTTCCTTCTTGGCTTACAAAACACACAAAATTTTAAAAATAAGTACATAATATGAGGACTTTTTTTTCCTGGCTAAATTGGGGCTTATAGGACTTAATTGGGGCCTATAGCTAGATGATAAAAAAAGGTCGTTATAAATCACCTACACACCACCCCTTATCAAAATAATTACCTAACTACCTATTTTACCCCTGAATAATTAGCACTAATTAATCGTATTGGGGTTAATTTTGTTTTGGATGTGAGATTAACTAATGTTAGAGAGTTCATCAAAACATCAAACATTTTATTTATTTTTCCGTAAACAGTACCCAGAATCGGTTTACGTTCATTCACTTGTAAACCGATTTTGGATTGGTGTTTACGAATTAATAGAGGACATCTATAATCGGTTAATGTTGACATGTTTATAATCCGATTTTGGTAATCGGATTTTACTTGTGACATATATAAACCGATTGTTTCTTTTCATTACCAATTTTCATTCATTGCATTATTATTGTAGGATGCATTTAGCACATGCATCAAGCCTTAAACCCCTAGGCGACCCTAGTGGACGAGTTATAGTCTCGTGAGGGTTTACATAGAGGTCTACCCACAAAACCTATACAAAAACTTCTAAAGCCATCAATCCTCCGAAGACGATACAGCATCCAAGTAGTCCGGGTTATCCTCCGGGATTCTTTCTGCCAAGAAGTGGTAGCTTGCATCGAATGCGAATGCTTCCCCTTTTCCTCCAAGTAGCGCGTTTCACGACTTCGGCTACAAAAACACAAAAACAAACTTACATTTGTTAGTGGTGTTTCATTGGAAGATAAAACAACATGGGTTACGTAAAAAAAAACCACAAAATTACTTACAAATTGTGCAATGGACAAGGTGAAGGGGCAAGTGTTAAAAATCCGAGGTTGGAGAGCTAAAAAGGCAAGTATCGCATTTTCGATGACTAGGTGCCTATCATGGACTTGATGAACACTTCTTGCATTAGGATTCCCAAACTCTTGGCAAAATTGTTATGTACCCTAGCCCAAAAGTTTGTGGAATCCTCCCTTTCGGAGGATTGACGTCTAAGTCGATTTTCCGAATACCATGCTTTGGTGATTGCCAAATCTTCCGTGGAGTCAAACGATGCCATTTCTTGTATGTATATGTATGAAATGAGTAGTTGTGGAGTATATGGAGTGAGGGGGAGAAAATGATCAATTTTGGGGCGAATGGGGTCCAAGGGTGAGGTATCTATTTACAGAGAAAGTCCCTAACGGCTATTTTTTTTTTTTTGAAAAACGTGAAATAATTTGGCATAATCGGTCTTCTAGAAGGTATGTATAACCCGATTATGTTTTATTGCCACCAGGAATCGGTCTTTTTTGTGACCAATATAAACCGATTGAAGACGTGTTAAATTTTGAATTTTCACCGACACAAATCGGTTTATACATTTTAATATGTGATCCGATTCTGGCTTAAAAAACATCCAATAAAAATGGCTTGCACAATCGGCTTATGTTGACATATCGAGTAGATCAATTGTTGGCATGTCAAGCTAGAATCAAAGATCATCCAAAATACAAACATCAACCACACAAAGATCATCCAAAATACAAACATCAACCACACAAAGATCATCCAAAATATAAACATAAACCATCCCAAAAGACTTAAAACAACCACAACTCTTATAAACTTAAAGTTCTAATATTTAAAAGTTAAACTTAAAAACTTAAGGAGCATCAGAGCATTTGTAAAGAAGAACAACACCACTCAAAGACCAAAGACCAAGACAAAGATCGAGGCAGCAAAGATCATCATCAAGAGTAGCAGCTTCTGCATCATCCATGGCTATAAATTCAGCCATTTCTTCAACCATACCTTCCAATTCTTGGTGGCGATCCCTCTCAGCTGATATAATGTTTCTCCTCATCCTAGCGAACCTCATGACCTCACGAAGCTCCTCCAGTGCAAGCTTGTCAATCAACGTTAGAGCTTGTTCAAGATGGGTCTCACGCCCATAAGCAAACTTGTAGAGGCTTCTTTCTGGCACTCGTTGTGGCTTCCTAAGGATATCCTCCAATGTGAGCTCGAGAGTAAGTAAAAAGAGGTGAGAGAAGTCCATATCTACATAAAACAAAACAAAAACTAGTTAATAATCGCACATAATGAAACATATGTAATCCGATTCCCGACTACAAAAACATACGTAATTGTCAAACATTCACAATCGGTTTATGTGATACATATATAAAACCCGATTATGAAAAGGAATCTGAAGAGACAGTCATAATCGGTAAATTAACAAGCACATAAAACCCGATTATGGGATCGCATAATTTAAAAAAAAAAAAAAAAGTACCCAGAATCGGATTATTTTAAAGCACTTATAAACCGATTCTAGTGTTGTATTTTCATTTTTCGTTTCTAACCCTAAAATCGGTCGATGTTAATCATCATATAAACCGAGTACTGTGCATGCTCTTCATGACGGAAACCAAAACCCAGAATCGGTTGATGTTAATCATCATATAAACCGATTCTGGGTTAATCAGAGATTTTGATTTTCGAAAATCGAAGATTTAAACATGTAAAACAATGAAGAAATACAAATCATAGAATAGGTTGATGGAGATTTACCTTTTTCTTGGTTGGATCGAAGATCGTCGGAGAAGAGGATGAATTATTTTTTTTTATTAGGGTTTTGAGAATTTGGAAGTTTATGATGGAAATAGAAAGTTTTTTTAGGTTTAGCATTTTTTGTTTTTGGATTTACTGAAAATGGTAAGGATTAGTATTTATATGAGATTGTTTTAGGAATTAATGTGGGGGTAAATTAGTATTTGTTAGAAGTTTGGGTGCCTATAATAATTTGGTGGTGTGGGAATGAAAATTTGATAGGCCCCAATTTAGCCAGGTTTTTTTTTTCTTTCATTTCTTCTAATCTTAGCTTAAAATCCAAAGAACTGTTTTTTCTTTGGCAAATATCTTCTCAAATTTTCATGGACCACTTGGGAAGAATATGATACAAACAATTCCAATGTTCGACTACATGAAAGGGGAGCCGACGAACCATTAATCACATGAAATGGTCTATGCAAATATTTCGTTGTGTTATGTCCCACACAAAATTCCAAAGATCATAACATTTTTTTTTAATCGGTAAAGAAGTTTATTGATAAAAAGAAATGAGAAGGCACAAAAGGCTTGTACACGCTGATCTCTTTATATAGAGTGGTGTGGCCTACGTGAGTGTTTTCATGCAGGTCTCAATACTGACACTTAGGGAGATTCATGCTACTCTGCTGAGAGTGAACATTTAATCGTCATGTCATGCCAATATTGAGAGTTCGGCTGGGAACATTGCATAGGAAAACACTAGGCAGGAAATGCATTAGTGAATAATGCCGGTGGAAGATAAAATTTCTGAGAATATTTTGGGATTGTTGTTGCACGCACCATTCTGAGTAAATTTCAAATATACAGATATATTGAATTGCTCAATACATATGTGAGCGAAGAGGCTTAAGCACTCATTGCTTTTAAATGGCTTATGTTCCTTTGCAAGATGACAACGCATTAAATACAGGGTTTACAATTTTAGCCCTTGATCTATAAACCACCATCAACAATTCCGATCTTACTTGTTATATCGTATTGAGTATTATCTTATCTAAGATTTTCTCGAGATTTATCTCCGATAGGTAAGATATAAAAAGTAATCACGAAGATGTTCCTCTCATTTTTTGTGATTCCTCAATAACTTCTTCTACTACCATATAGTTAAGTTATTGTGAGGTGATTGATATTTCTAGGCTGTTCTTCGGAAAAATAAGATCGGATTATCAATTGGTTCCTGTTCACCTTGATTTATCAAAAGACGAAATAAAACTTCATAGGTACTTATGTGGGAGACAGATTTATCTATCAGAATAGAATTTTTTGTAAAAGACAGATTTGTTTATAAAGTCTTCGACTTTGGGTTGTAACAACTCTTAGGTGTGGATGAGATCAGCTAAGGGAATCAAGTGTGTAGAGTCTTGATGGGATTCATAGGCGTAAGGAACGCGATGTACCTTAATCGGTGTGAGACTTGATTAGGGCTCAACTACATTCTAGTATGAAGTTAACTTGTAGTAGGCTAGTGTCTGTAGCGGCTTAATACAATGTGGTGTTCAAATCTGGACTAGGTCCTGGGGTTTTTCTGCATTTGCGGTATCCTCATTAACAAAACTTCTAGTGTTGTGTTATTTCTTTTCCGCATTATATTTGTTTATCTAATTGAAATATCACAGGTTGTGCGTAGTTCAATCAATTGGTAAATTCGACCTTTGGTTGTTGATTGAAATTGATTGACACTTGAATATTGGTCTTTGGTACTGTTCAAGCTATTTATGATATCAATCAGGCTCACAGATTTCTATCTGTTCGATTGCAGATTGTATTGAGAAATCGAGATATAACTCTTGGATGTTTTTCCTTGATCGAGTCTGACTTTGTAGTTGATTCTCTTGGAATTATATTGGAGTTAGTCCATATATATTGCCGAACAAAATAATGGGTGTAGTTGTTAGACCCCCGCTTTTTCATACGTGGTTATTTGTTTACCTTCAAAAACAAGAGTACATATGTTCTTCCACAGATGCCATATGGATATACCTACCAGTTTTATATAGTGTTGTCTCACCTCAACTGACCATAGGGTTTTCCAGCCAAGTTCTAAACCAATCGTAAAACCATAGCCTTTGTATTTGGTCCACTAAGTTAGGTTCCAACAAGAGCCATATGTCCGCGACATTAGAACACTCAAATAAAACTTGTTCTACAGTTTCAATATTATTGTTTCAGAAAGGGAAAACATTATCACTGTTAGGTACATATTTAGCAAGATTATCTCTAACAGGCAAACAATTGTGTACTGCTTTCCAAAGAAGAGATAAAACTTTAGGAGGTAGTCTCAACCTCCAAACTTGCCCCATGGAAATTGGTTATTCGGTACCGAGGTGAGGTCCATGGTATCATTCAAAATAGCATTATAGGCAGACTTAAAAGAAAAAAACCATTATTAATTTTATTGCTTTTAATCCTATCTATCCCTTTCATATGGATCCTAATTTGTAAAATGTTCTTCACTGTCTCATCATAGAAAAGAGCTTTATTTTTTCTACCTTCCATGTCTTAGAATTATTATCTATTAGTTGATCTACCTTTTTCAGATTACTAGAGTACATTTGAGTATATCCAATGTTTTTGTTGATTTCTTGGGTTTATAATATGTTACTTACACTGGTAATGCCTATACTTGGACTAATAGGAGACATGGGATTGAACTTCAAGAAAGATTAGATAGAGTACTAGGAAATGATAAATGGTTTACTCTGTTTGATAACTGTCACTCATATCATTAGCTCCTATATCTAGTGAGCATAGTCCAATAATCTTCATTACTTCTAGAAATGAGAATCATGTTAAGAGATCAAACAAGTTCAACAAATGCTGGCTTAGAGACCCTATTTGCAGAGAAGTTGTTCCTACTACCTGTAATTCTAATATAAGAGGTTCAAATGCTTTTAAACATAAAGAGAATTTGTAAGGTGTTAAAGTTGCTCTTAGAGACTAGAACAAAAATTCTTTTGGTTATATTCAAAGTAAAGTTAGAAATACCAATAATCAGTTAGAGCACTCCACTCCCAGGGAGTTGTGTACACTAGTGATGTTAGAATTAATGATTTAGTCAAAGAACTAGAATACTAGATTGAGGAAGATTTTTGGAAACAAAGGGACAAAGATGAAATTATGCAATTTGATGATAGAAATACTGGTTATTTCCATTAGAGAGCCAACTATAGAAAATAAGAACTCAGATGGAAGCTTTACAAAATCCTATAGGTATATGGGCTACTGATAGGTCTACAATTGTTAATACTCTTTTTCACCATTTTTCTCCTATGTGTCTAGAACTAGTAATCCTGTAAGGGATAGACATAGTTTTGAAAATATTCATCCTTGCATTACTGATATGGAGAACTTGTCTCTACTTAAAGTTCCTTCACATGATGAAATAAAGGATGTTGTTTTTAAGATGAAACCTTGGACCTCTTTAGGTCCAGATGGTTTCCCTCCTAGTTTTTACCAACAAATGTGGGATGTTGTTAGTGGATACACAATGAACATGTTTCAATCATTTTTTTTTAATATAATAGTATATGCTCAAATAAAATAATCATACTTTCTTGTCTCTAATTTCAAAGATTGATTGTCCCAAGCATGCTAGTGATTTTGGGCCTATAAGTCTACATAATACAACCTATATAGTTATATCAAAAGTAATGGCGAATAGACTTAAACCCATGTTAATAAAAAATCATTAGTCCTTATCAGGATGCCTTTGTCCGGAACAAACTCAAGACTGACAATATAGTGATTACACATGAACTTGTTGATACTATGAAGATACATAAATTTAAGAAAGGTTTAATGGTCATCAAACTAGATATGAGTAAAGCTCTTGACATGGTTGAGTGGACTTTTCTGAATGACTGTTTGAATTTTCTTGGGTTTAATGATGATTTTTATCAGCTAATTTGCAATGTCTGTATACACTTTCTACTTATGTTATGCGTAATGGTTCTCCAGGTAATCTTTTTCACCCTAGTAGATGTTTGAGACAAGGAGACCCCTTGTCACTATACCTTTTTATCTTGTGTATGGATGTGCTCTCTAGAGCAGTTATACAAGATGGAGCAAACACTCTTATTAAAGGTATCAAAGTTGCTAAATATAATCCTACTTATCCATCTGTGTCTCGCCTGCTTTTTGCAGATGGCATTTTTGATCTTTACTAAAACCAACTCTTAGGAGTTAAGACACTAAAAATGTATTCTTGAAAGCTTTAGTAAAGCTTCTGGTCAAGACATCAATTTTGACAAGTTTGTTGCAAAAATGATATAAATGATATTATCAATACCTTTAGTATCAAGAGAATGAGACTCCAGGACAAGTATCTTGGAGTTCCGCTTCATTTACAAACCAATTAAGCTGAGTCCATTAGTGGTATGCTTGATAAGTATGGTGATAGACTGTCTATTTGGAAGTCTAAACACTTTAATCAACCTGCTAGAACTGTCATGTGTCAAACTATTTAGGGTCTCTTGTTACTCACCAAATGTTTGTCTTCCAAATGCCAAAGAAAGTAACTCATATAATGAATTCTATTCAGATAAAAATTTTATGGTATAAAGATAATAACACTAAAGGTATTTATCTCAAAAAAATGGACTAATGCAGCTGATTCTAAACAAAGAGGTGGCCTGAACATAAGAAAGTTTCCCAAATTTAATATTGCTCTTTTGACTAAACTATCTTGGAGACTCTTGTAGGAAGATCATGCTCTTTGGTTTCAAATACTGAAATACGAATACTTTCCTGATTGTAATCCTCTGCCTGAAGTCATTGGAAATGGTAGCTGGATGTGGAGAGGTGTTTGTAAAGATTTGGCTATAATAAAGAAAACTTACAGTTTGGAGATTGCTAATGGTAAACATATTCGTATTTGGAAAGGCATTTGGGTCTCTGAGTTAGGAAAACATGTATTTAGTATTATGGCCTCGTCAAATATTCAAAAAGTATATCAATTCTTGGATAGTGACACTAATAGTTGGAACTTGAGCATGCTTAACTCTCTTTTTACACCAGATATTGTTGATCTTATAAGGAGAATAAAAAATCCTTGTTATGGGTACGGATCAAATAAGATTGATAGGTACTAGAAATGGTATCTTTACCGTTAAATCTTCTTATTATATTCTTCTAGATGAATCTCATCAAAATGGCTCAATAGCTATGTCTGTTTTCCATGGAATAGATTATGGAGTGCTCAACTACCTCCAAAAGTTTTGCACTTTTTGTGGAAATGTTTATAGGATTGTTTGCAGTCAAAGACAAGATCATTAGATATGTACCAAATATTGATGCTATATGCCCTTTATACAATACTGAAAATGAAAGCATGCAACATTTGTTTGTAAATTGCTATGTTACTCACAGAATATATGTTTTTCAATGAACCACTCTATTACTAGCATGTTAGGGAGTAATGGTTTCTTTGATTGGTTACAAAGTCCATTTAAATCTAACAACTTTTATGATGAGACTATGCAAGAAAAACTCAAGGCTACTAGTCGTACTCTGCAGTACATATAGAAGATCAAATATTCCATAGTTTTTGATAAGATTCAATTCAGATCTTCTGAATTTATTGCTTAAGTAAGGAATTTTATTATTGAAACAGAAAATGCAGTTGCAACAAGAGGTGTCGGGATGGAAATAAATCAAACTGAAATGTGGTTACCACCAAATGGCTCTGATATAAAACTTAATTTTGATGTCAGCTTCATACATAAAAATCAACTGAAATTTGACCAATCTTGAGAAATGTTTCAGGTTAGTTCATTAGAGCAAAATGAATGCAAACTAATGGGGAAGATGAGGAATATGGAGTTGCACTAGCTGCACTGGAAGCAGTCAAATGGGCTAAATAGACGAGAATTGATGATCTGCATATGGAGGGAGACAATCTTAATGTAGTAGCATATATAAATGGTGTAGTTGGAAGAATAAACTGGACAACAAATAGTGAGAAATGTCGTAGTTTGCTTACTAATTTTTTTAGTTGGAAATATTCTCATGTTAAAAGAGATGTTGATGAAGTAACACATAAGTTAGCAAAATATGCAAGAGTAAATGCTCACCGCTTAATTGGGGGCCATGGAAAATAATTAGGGGACCCTAGCTACAGGACAAAAAAGGTCATGAAATAGTAATTGGGGGTTATCCCTTATTCCCTATATTTTTAAATGGCTAAACTACCCCCAAATCATTAGTGTTAATTGAGTTGATTAGTTGTTAATTAGTTTAGGTAGATTAAAATCAGATTTAGGGATAAAATTTTGATAAAAGAAAAATTGTGTTTTTGTGTTGTGGAGAAGAAGGAGGTGAGTTTTTTGGGGAAAGTTAGGGTTATTTGAAATGAGTGATTCTAGTGGAGGAAGTGATGTTGGTGAAGCTTCAAATAATAAACATGATTGTGTTGATGGTGAGATTGTCTTAACTAATCCTATGGATTGGATGTTTGATGAAGAGATGTTAATAGAGGAAGCCATGAATAATGGTGGAAATGAAGATCCCATTGGTCAAAATAAAGGAACCACCTCTCCATATGAAGAACCTGGAGCTCAAAACAATCAGGTAAACTTCCTATACTCTTCAAATCGCATGAATGGTGCTCCAAGTGGTCGATTCATGGTCACTATGCAACAGATCAGTGTGAGAGTCGTTAGGTCGAGAGTATAATAAACTAACGACCCTTATGAGTCGTCAGTGACTTAGCACACAAATAAACGACTCCAATATGCAGGTTATGAAAAATCGTCAACCAAGTTTGATAAAGTTGACGACTCCAACTTTTAGGTCATCTAGAGTCGTCAACTCAGTATGTTTATAACCCAACGACTAGAAAACTTTTTAATTTTTGTAGTTGTTACTCTAAGGGTAATCAGTTTGGCATTACTATATAATGACGACCCTAACAATCCATTTCATATTTTCATGAGAGTCGTTATTCTCTAGATCTCTAAATACTGACGACTCTACTATTTTTTTTTTTTTATAATTTCTGATTTCATAGAATCGTTTCATTGAATCGTAAAAGGCATACATCTTTCATAAGGTTACATTGAAGGAAATCAAACACAATACATGATAACGGTGTACTTATACACTTAATCATAAAGCATGTAATTATACATGGTGCCTTCCAAGATAAAGTAGCAATCGTCGAACTCAAACTTTTTCCCACGAAGCTCCTCGTAATAGCCATACACCTTCCTCAACTGAAAACGCAAACATACTCAGTTAGTATTGATCAAAGCTTTGGATAAGTTTTACCTCTTGTTTAAATACTTACTCTTATAGCACCCAACATATTGGGCATGGCTTCCCTTGCGTCCTTGATTTCTCTTTTGAAAACTTCACATTCGAAGAATATCTCCTTGAACCGTTCCTTGACGAGTTTCAAAGACCTTGAGTTGAAATTTCCGTCTAACTCCACAAAAACGATGAATACACGGTTCCACCAAGCATCCGATTTTTCATCAATGTCTTTTCCTAGATCTTCAAAGTGGTTTTTGACTGTTTTCCAAGCTCTCACAATGGCATAATTCTCTTCAGAAGTGTATGGAGTAGCCATGGTGTTTCTCTTGTTTTTCCTCTTGGATGATAATTAAATGAGAAGGAGAAGAGAAGGTTGATAATTAGGGTTTTGATTAGGAATAGGTGAGATATGGGTCTCTATTTATAGAATTGAGCGACCCAACTGCCTCAACCACATTTGGTTGAGTTCAATTCTCTAATAAATGCAAATACTATCATGAATTGTTAATATATTACGTTTACAACTAAACGACTCTTAGAGTCTGTATATTTCGTCGTTAGGTTGGACATATATAAACGAAAGACTCTAAAAGAAAACCGAGAAGAATGGTGTATATATGTTTGTCAGGAGTCTTTAGTTTATATAGAGAGTCGTCAAGCTTTCTTAAAGTGTCGTCAATTATCATTTTAGCAGATTGACGACTCTTATATATGATGAATGCTCATAATTCTGTCATAAAAGTCGTTAATCTGCAAAAGATTGATTGACGACTCTAGATGGTGTCGTCCATATGCAAAAGATTGGTTGACGACTCTTAGGGCCGAAACGATGATTTGCGAAGAGTCGTCATTTGTTATTTATGTATAACCCATGACGACCCTTGTTTGGAATATTTACTGAAAAGATAGTTGAACTAGTATTATTGAATTGAAAAAAAACATACATGTACTATGAAATAAAATATAAGGAAAAAACATAGTTCAATACACTGCGCTAGAAAATGTATACGAGATTAATTATATTGGGCGAATTGCCATTCAACTTCCTCCAAGAGAGTGTAGCAGTCCTCGTGCAAAAACTCATGGCCGTACTTTAATTCGTGATTGGCTCCGACCCAAAGTATCCGGAAAAACAATTTTTTAATAAGTTAGCGTTGTTGAATAATCATAACCAAATAAATAATTTTTGATGAACGGCCTATTGATTCACAAACTTACTCTACTCATTCGAGGTTCGTTGGGCATAGCGTCAGCCCGAGCTTTCAATTCGTCTCTCAGCAATACACATTCATTGTATAAATAAGCGTATCTTCATCCTCATCCTCATCATTACCTTCATCCTCCTCTTCCTCAATCTCTGCCTCCTCATTACCACGACTACCTCCATTACCATCATTACAATCATCATCATCAACATAAGAAGCATATTCACCTCGTAAAGGAATTTCTTCATGTTCCGCGACTTCTTCTTCATCGCTTCCAGTTGCAGATACAACGGGAGAGGATGTATCCGACGATTCAGACGATTCAACACATGGGTTTCTGGGTTCGCGGATAATTAAGGCTACCTCACTCGGTATTTTTCCTCGTAATACACCGGCATTTAGGTATTTTAAGTTGCGGGGAGGTCTGGATGGAGGAGTTACCATGGCAAGCTTATCTTTTTTATTCTTGCTACTATAGGTCAAAGACAAGCAAAATATCAAAGGGTCGTCAGAAAAAATAAAAAAAATATCAAAGGGTCGTCAGAAAAATTTCTTAAAATTAACGATTCTCAATTTATGCTTGAAGATTCAAACGTTATTCCTTAACGACTCTTCCCATTTTTTTGACAGAGGAGCTACATATGTTTGTTACAGAGTCGTTAACTTCCTAATGTAATCGTCAATAGAGAATCTTTAACTATTACAATTTATGTGGACGACTCTTACATTATTTGGGACAGAGATGTGGTTTGGCATATCATAGAGTCGTTGATGAATAAAAATGGTCATCTAAAGAATCTAGCACACAACCACACTAGAGTCATTTTCACCTATTACTAATGGTTAATGATTTCTGAAAAAGTTAACATGCATATCAAAAATCGTTAAGAAAAAAAAATTGGTTAACGATTCTAACCTAAAAAAATATTAGCAACACCAGGGATCGTTTTCTCCGCCATCCTAATGGTTGACGATTTCTTTAACTTCCAACATGCACATGAAAAATCGTTAAGCAAACAACCCTCGTGATTAACGACTCCATTTCTGAGAATCCAATTTTTCAGATTCAAACCCTAATTTTTCAGTACAACATCAAATTAAACTCAAACCCAAGTTAGAGTTGGGGGTTTTAGTGGACATACCTTCTGATTTGATTTATTGCTCAGTCTTGAATGCGCCTTCGCTGCATTAACGGAATCGACGAGATTAGGTATTTGATTTGCCTTTCTAGCGGTCTGCTTTGTACGAGCCATGTTTGTAGAAGAAGTTAATTGTCGATTAATATTAATCGAAGATTACGCGATGAATCGGTTGAAGAAAAAAAATTTCTCCTCCAGTCGTTAACGGAGAAAATGGACGACCAGAGAGAGGGGGAGGGGAGGGGAAGAGAAGAAGAAGAATTTTGTTTGAAAAGAAAATGGGGGCCTCTCTCAATTAGTAATAGGATTATAGGGTTAGTTATTAGAGAAGGGTAAAATAGTTATTTCACCATCCTTTTGGAAACCCCCTATATTTTTTGGTGTGGGTATAAATTGTGTCCGGGTCCCTAATTATTTCTCATGGACCCAATTAAGCGGTGTAAATGCTTTGTGTGAATGGTTAAACAGACCACCAAGCTTCATTTTAGAATCCATGGAAAATAACTCTGTAGCTTAGGCTTAGTTTGGTAATGCTTTTTTTTTTCCAAAAGCACTTTCAAAAAATATATATAGTAATAATTTTCCATAAAAATTCAAAGTGCTTTTTGTCCAGCACTTCCAAAATTCCCCAATTTTCATAAGTCGTTTTGGGAGGAGCTTTTAAAAGCTCCAAAAGCATAAGCTCTCGTCCCACCTAATTTTAAGACTTGATTTTTCTTTTATATCCCTACTTTATTTTATAAATGACTAAAATTGCCCTTAAATTTTTTTACAATCAATATCTTATTCTCCATATCATATTTCTTAAAGATTGTTATTTTAAATCCATATCATGCTCTTTAAAGATTATTATTTTCAATTTCAAATTATATTTTCTATACCATTTCAATACAAAATTCTAATTTATCTTCACAAATGATTTGCATATATTCTTGATATTCGTTCTACACTTTCATGTGTATATATACCGGCTGTAGTGATTGCTAGGCCTTCATCTCTTTCACCAACGACTATTGAGGTATGCTTTTCTTTGTCCAATTGAAATTTACGTTTATGCTTTATCCATTTCTTCATTCCTTAAGGTTTGTTTTTTAATATATGTAATGGCATCACATAAAATATATATGTGGTGAAATTTATAAAAAAATAATCCAAAATAAAAATAAGAGCCAATATAAATAATTGTTTGATCTTAGTTTGATTTTTGTTATCCCATAAAGTGGATTCACATTAAAATGTTATGTCTATTTTAGTCATTTGCTACAAATACAATAATCAACTAATATTTTACCAAACACAACTTGATAACTTTTTAATCCGCTTTTAGCTTTTAATATATAGTTTACCAAACACCTAACGCTTTAACAAAGACAAAGACAAAGACAGTAGTAAAAGCGCTTATAAAAGCCACAAAGATTACCAAACTAAGCCTTAATTCTTTATTAATGAATTATTTTTCTTAAAAAAATAAAAACAAAGGCTCTATTATTAAGACCTTAAAATTATTACAGATTTGGTTTCAATTACACTTCTTTCGTACCCAATTTAAGGGCAATGTTTTGATGGTCTATACAATATCTGTCATAACTCTAATGCCACTGAGATAAAACACTATCTTAGAACAAGAGATCGTATCTGCAACATACACTAAATACTACTGGTTATAGCTTATAAAAGTGCAGTGAATAATCTGGGCACCAAGCTTTATATCACACCCATTTTTGTCTTACTTCAAGCTTAAAGTTTCGCGAGCCACTGAGCCCATATCCATGACTTTCTCATTCATTTCGTGTATAAATATTTGTGGAGGCTCCTCTCTGTTACAAGAAAGATATTTGTTACATTAAACCCACAAAAGTGTAAGAGAAAAGAGAATAAATTTATCGAATTAATAGCGTTGATTCTATTTCTAATGCATACATAATACTAACCGACAACAAAGTTATCTTCCAAATAACGGAAATATCAATAAAAGAACCAACCTTTCATTAGCTTCTTGGTGTGTGTAGCTTGATGCAACAGCCAAAAATTGCCCGCTGCTGTTATACGATAACGATGACACACTGTTGGGGTACTTTGTGAACTGGAGGGCAAAAAAGGTGAAAACATCTCATGATATTAGAGAGAGAATTGTGTTTTCAACTTTTCATTTATATATAATGCTAACCTAACATTTCTTTCAGATGATCAGCGAGATGAGATTAAAAATTTAGAAACCTGGAAATTTTATGACCACTAGTTACCTGAAATAGTCTCTTCCTACTTTGAGCAGACCACATGATAGCATATCCCTCATTATCACCGGTGACGAAGGCGCCATAATGACTAAATCGACAAAGCATATCAATGGGACATTGTCAAACCAATCTAAAACTATTTACAAAGAAGAATAGAAGATAAAAGATAAAGTACCTTGGATTGAATACAACATCATTCACAGAAACAAGATGGCGCTTCCCATCCCTCGACTTTGGTTGACATCGGAACATATAGCTGCAATAATTATTTGTGGTTATCAAAGATATTGCTGGTACACAAATGACTGAAGAAAAGATGCAAACCTCATATCATTTGCATCTGATAAATCAAGACATTGTACTGCAACAAGCCCATCAACTGATCCAACTGCATACCCTGCATGAAAGAATTAGACAGCTAACATTAAAGATCCCCAAGTACAGCGATGTCATTTGGATATTTTACTACACAAGTAACAATCAAGTTGCAATTATTTGTAAAACCCTCCTACACAAAAACACCAAGAACTAGTAGTGTAAATAGGAAATTAGTAATATACCTTTCGAATCAGGAAACAGACCCACACAACTCACTGAATATTCCATAGAAAACTGCCTTTCCAGGGGTTCATTTAAGTTCCGCAAGTCATATATACTAACTGACGTTCCGGTTCCAACAGCCAAATGACATCTACATAATGAAATGGACTCTACCTCAACACCAACATGAACTGAGTATACCACAGATTTTCCCATGCGCATATCCCATGATGTAATTCTTTTGTTCAAACCTCCGGTGACCACTTGACCTATAATGTAGAAAAACAAATCAGTATCAATATCACTGCACCTCGGGTAAGTGATTAGACAGTAAGAACTTCAAGCAATGCAAGGTTTATCGTGATCAGGTAACTTACAAGTTTCCTCAGAATATTCAACACAAGTTGCTAAATCGTCGTGGTTTCCGACTGTTTCGTGAATTCCAGAGTTGAGGTCATGGCTAAGAACAATCAGGTACCAAACGAATCAAAAATTTATTTGGTTATTCAAACTACAAACTTAGATCATAAAATTTGTAAGTAGTGTTTTCTGTGTAGCACAGCAGCACTCGCAGTGCGTACACTCACTAGCATTTGTGCGCTTGCAGCGCATTCTCAGGATGTAAACAATTTAATGTGTGAGCACATAGGAGCAGTATGAAGATCTCTTATAGCACAAATCATGCAGAGCGAGAAAGTTAAGCAGACTTAACATAGTATGCAAAACGTGAATCAACTAAAACTAAATGCTGAGCGTACACAAATAAGCATTCATAGAAGCACTAATGACATCAAAATGCGAGCCACAGACAAAACCATACTTTGATTCCTAAGGTGAAAGCAACTAAGGACTAGCAAAAACACCAGCATGCCATAAGTATATGCTTCATAAGAATTTGACATTCACAATGTAAAAAAAAAAATCCACAAACAACATCGATGCAAGCACGGAAAACTGCAAGATTATTCACAATAGATATCAGCCCAAACTCTAATGCGCAAAAACGCCACAACAAACAAACCATGTGACATGGCAATGCAGTTCTTTAGGAAACTGCAAATGTGCAATCTTTGCATGTAACATTATCATAGTAGTATAAACAAACATAGTGCGAAGTACAGTCAGATGATACCACACTATCTACATGCCATACATTAATATAGCTAAGGAAGAGCTCTGCGAAAAAGAAAGTAAACATCTATGATGAACCATCAACAAAAGATTAACAGTAATATACATCTCTGGCACAGTAAACCAGCACACAACCGACAATATAGCTGAATAGCCAGCTGCATGTTTAAGCTTAGTTGTGTGAAGTTTTTGCAGTTGCTTCACAGACAGGAGTGACTACAGTAAAGCTTGAAAAGATATACGAGAAAATTCTGTGCAAAGTTATGTTTGAATTGATGGTTTATTAATAGGTATGACAGTTAAAAGTTCTTGTTTTAGATGTTAAAGCTTATTTGAACTTTATTAATATTTTATAACAACGAGTAGATTATTCAAGAGGTTTAGACTAACCTAGTCAAAGTATATAGTTGTTTGGGAGAGTGAAAATACAAAAAGCTGACGCAAAAGTAAAGAAATCTTCGTACATGAAATCAACAGTTATTATAACCATAAGAATGGAAATTTTCAAAGAAAAGTTACAAAAGAAAAAACCCATATTCACTACCATGAATCAGCATCCTACAGTTTTGCTATATCTACATGTATATTGAAGATTTCATTTGCAGGCACTCCATGAAACTTCACAAGTTCAAATCATCTCAGTGAACCTATAGAGGGCGATACAGAGCCAAAAGCTGAAATCTAAAGCATGAAAAATCACTGCCCAATAATAACCCCGGAAAAAAAGCAGTAACCATGGCTATGATTTAAGAAAGGTCAGCAACAAACCTTCTAAGGCAACAATCAGAACCAATGCTGAAAGCAGTAGATTCATCCTGGAAACAGCAACCAAGAAGTCCCACTTCTAATGGAATTTCTGACCTAAGTTTAGAGGTATCCAGATCAAATAATCGAAGATTCTGAAGATTAAAAACACCAAAAAAAGTCGGCTAAGGATACAAATTTGAAACCCCAGATACTGGAAAATGAAAGCCAAGTTATCAAGATTACTTACACAATCCCAAGAGGATACAAGTAGATTGTTGGATTTAGGAGCAAAGCGAACTTTAGAAATTCCATCTCTAATTTCAATCTTTAAGCGGTCTCCTTCCATTGCAATCTGAAACATTATTAACCGTATTGTTTCAAACATTGAACTTTGTAAGATGCAAATAAGCTAGCATCCAGCTTTACTAAGTAATAAAAACAGTATATAGCAACTAGCATTTCTCTCTTACAGTATCTACACACGTCAACCTGCTTATAGCAAATTTAGGATTCTAACCAGTAAGTTAACAAGATACCATCATGTTAGCCAAAATTTTCTCATTATGCATTCATACTAGATCATCAAGATCAGCCCCTTTCTATCCATATGAATGTATCTATATCATGTGTGACCTAATAATCAAATTGCAATGAACTACATGCCAACTTGAACTTCACAGAATCAATTTGAGAGTATATTGACAAGTTAACTCGAATTGTACCGTTAAACCTATTTTTAACCAAAAGCAAATTCCATTGCCAAAAGCCCCTTGCTTATTTCATACGCAAATTCTAAACATTGAAAATCATTTCATCAGGTTACACATTCGCAGCAGCATAATTACTCGGAAATAAGGAAACCCAATATTAAATAGAAGATTAATGAACTACAGAAACAGAAATTAGGGCAAAAAATTGTTCCAACATCGGTACCTGAAGGCCGAGCCTGAAATGAAGGTGGTTGTGAATCTGAGGAGAAGAAGAAAAATAATTATAAGGATGTGGGTGCCGGTGGTTGTTGTAGCAGTGTGGTGGAGGTGGTGCAGCCACTGCACAAAGCTGGTGGGGGAATAAAAACTTAAAAGGAGAAGAAAGACGACTCAAGCTCTGCCTCTGCCTTAATAAAGCTTATATTTCAACCCTTGCATTTTGAAGTTTAGATCTTCTGAAATGTTACTCGCAGGAGTGAAGAAGAAGATTAAAACAGTAGAGAACAATACGGTTAGAACTGAAAGTGAAAATAGTGGTTTTGATTCAGTTTTAGTTAAAATAAAATTCGAGATTCTCCTGGGTTTCGAGGGAGTCGTTTGGTGAAAAGCTTTGGGAGTTCAAAAGAAGAGGGAGGGAGATTTCAGTCTCTCTGTGAGTCTGGACTTAAATTCGGTCAACTATATTGACCGCCCCGACTAGGATGTGGTCGGGTCTCGTAAATTTTGTACCTGGCCCCTCTTTATTTTTTTTTGACACCTATTTACCTACAACTAAAAAACTTGCCCCCTCCAAATCCTAGCTAATTTGGGGCCTAGGGCCATTATTTTGGGCCTATAACTACAAGACAAAAAAAAAATAAAAAAATATTTTGAAGTAAAAAAAGATAACCCCTTATCCAACTATGTTACTAAATGGCAAAACTGCCCCTAATTAATTAGTGCTAATTTGGGTGATTAAATAATGTTTACTCAGGTTAACCCTTGAATCAACTATCATTAATTCATCATCAAAACTTGAAAAAATTTTGATTTTTTTTAAAGAAACTCGAACCAGAATCGGTTGATGTTAGTGCAGTTGTAAATCGATTCTGGGTTGAGTTTTCCAAATAACGTAGTAAACCCAGAATCGGGTTTTTTTTTAAATACCCACATAAACCGATAATTACAATCGGTATTTATTGATGTCCACATAATCTGATCATACCTTACTTTCACAAACAAAATATTCATTGCATAGTTTAGGAAATTAGCGCATTACAAATATATGATTCAATATGGGTATTCTAGAATTTGACACACCAAATGTTCGTCAATGAACCTCCGAGCACATCGGTACAACGTCGTATATTCTTTGTGGTGAATGAACTTAGTTTCCCCATTACGAATTCTCCATAGCCCATTGAAACGTTCCAGCTGAAATCATTGAATTCTTAAATGTTAGTATGCGAACTTTTAACGATGACATAAGTATAAATATTATCGGATTACTCACTTTTTCCCTAAGAGGAGCTTGTGGATGATGTTGGTACACCATATTTCTAACTTTAACATACTCTCGCATTGCACTTTTTATGTAGTTGAATCGAAATGCCAAGTCTCTCCATTTTCGGTTATTGGGATTCCAGGTACGCCCGTAAAAGAACTCTTTAACTCTCTTCCAAAACATTGAATAGATTTCATTCGGACGTTCACGGAACGTATTAGCAAACGATTTAACGAGACACAAATATTCATACGGTTCCCATTTCACGTCTATTTCCGGATCCCACTCCATTTTCTAGGCTAAGTGTGTGATGTGGGAGTGCCTCAAAGAGGTTGTCTTTATATAAATATATAGACTCAACGATAATTTTTTTCAAATTCAATTCCAACAATCGGAGTTTAGGTATGTCTACATAGTCCGATTGTGTCCTTGCAAAATCATATAAAATGCGCCTCTCAATAATCGGATTTTAATATTGCACATGTAATCCGATTCTTGGCAAAAAAAAGTTACAAAAGAACTGCCACTTTTCCTTGCAAGAATCGAATTACATGTGATGCCAACATAGACCGATTATAAAGGTTGTCAAAATCTCCCTCTCAATAATCGGTTTTTAATATGTCACATGTGATCCGATTCTAGTAAAAAGATACAGGAACATTGTCACTTTTCCTCACAAGAATCAGATTACATGGGATGCCCACATAAACCGATTCTCAAGGTTAACAAAACTATGGATTTGTTTGTTTTGTCAGAATTGGACTTTAAAAGTATCCTTATAAACCGATTCTGAAAACTTAAAAACCAGGTGAACAAAATTTACAGAATCGATCTATGTGGTGCACCTTCAAAACCCGATTCTGCAATTGTGCCCCTGGAGAATTTTCAGAGTCGGATTTTATACAGGTAAATGTAAACCGATTGTGACAGAAAAACTTCCAGAGTCATGCATTTTTTGCACACACATTGTAGTTGGTTCTTTTGTCGCGTCTTAGACAAACACAAATAATTTTCAAAAGAAACCAGATTCATTCATTCATAAACTAGGAATATAACCAAACATAAATCGACAATAAGTTTAAGACATAAGTTTTGACACCCTAATTATCCATATTTAAAGACATAAGGTTTAGGTAGTTACTATGGTATGGCAGACGACCGCGGCCCAACTGTCTTTGTGCCCCCATAAAATCTGCCCTCCATCACCGGGTAACCCGTAAACGGGATCCTTAGGGCCGCGAGGAAATATCTTCAGCGGGTGGGGCATGTGGTCACTTTTCTCCTTCTTTGGAACATCTTTCTTCTTACCATCTGTCTTACCTTGTTCTTGAGCGTCTCCTCCTTGGACTTGTTGTTGAACTTCTCCTTGTTGAGGGGTGAATATGATTTTGGTTCTACAAGTCTTAGCCACAACACACCCAATTCCCAAGAGAAGAGAGAGAGAGAGGAGAGAGAAGACCCCCCCTTTCTATTGTACCTTGTCCTTCCATCCTTTTATGGACTTTCCAAAAGCCCATTCCTTTTATGACATCATGCCACATGTCCTAAACCTCCTTAATTACCATTAATGCAATTTCTTCTCTAATGTAGCCTCCTCCTTCTTCATTAATCCCTTCCTTATCCCTCTTGTCTCATGGATACTTTCTCATTGGACTTGGGCCTTAGTCCCCAAGTCCTCATGTTTTATGTTGGAGTTGCCTCCCCTTTGGGGGCACCCTAGTTCTTCTAAGGGGTATTATTTTTCATGCATCAACATTAGTCCCCTGACTATTGGGTCATTTGCCAAATGACCCGGTAGTCATCATTATCTCCTATCTTTCCCCTTTTCTCTTTATAACGATTAATTACCTTTCTTTAGCGCCTCTTTGAAACCCCTTTCACGGGCTGCCACATATCGTGTCATGCATTGGAAGGTTCGGGCGGTTACAATGTCATTAATGGCACAACCTTTTCTATATATAAGTGATTAGCAACTTCTGGTTTGGCCATCACTTTCATTTTCAACTTTGTCTTGAGTACTTCTCCTATACCCGAAACAGATACCTCGCTAGATGGCTCATTCTCTTCATGGTTATGTATTAACTTTGGCACCAAGTCCCGCGTTAGTTACGACATTGTTTAAACATCATGAGCTAGCTCGGTTATTGCTAGTAAAGGCCGAGATCGAGGCGCTTCGGGATCAAAGATTAGCGAACATGAACTCCATGCGCGCCAGGTTTGATGAACAGTATTCAGCATACCAAGCTGAACAGAAAGCTGATCCCGTCGGGCCTGTGTCGCTCGAGGCCCAACGTGCATTAGACGATGCGGTCACCGCCCGGCACGCGGCTAATTCTTTATCATGGAGTCTATGGTAATGATGACCACCATAGATCGCGAAATAGTTAATTGTCGCCTTCATGTCTCTAATCAAGGAGAACCGCGTCTTCCCTGTTATACCTTGAACCTGGAAACCGCTTTAGCGCTTGTATCTCCTTCTTATCCTCAGGATGAATTGGCGCGCTTGCTGGTGTTGAAAGAGGAAGTGGGCCTGCTATGGACCCTTAGGATAATTCGCCAGGACAAGGCGCGGAAGGAAATGATGAACATGAAGATACTCTTTCATTCGCTCGTGGGGCGGGAGACAAGGATAAAATCATGCAGGATATCCATAAGCTAGTAGATGAAGCCGATCGGGACTTCGCCCTAACCAACGTTCAGTGCGATGAAGCCCGTTTGATGGTGGAGACTTTGGATGCAGATATTGCTCACTGCCGTGCGTTGATAGCTGACTGAGTTGTGTATCAAGTTATATGAGCTAATTTCTAATTTTTTAGTTTGCTTTCACTTTGTTGTCCCTCGGACTTTTTACTTTGTGTTTGGAATTTTACTTGGTTATTCGACTATTCTCTCTTTGGGTTTTCTATTTGTGTGGGTGGAGTGTCATTTTTTATACTAGATAGATCATGACACTTGATGTGGTACCTTGATGGGGTAGGTAGGATGTATGATAAATGCATCTACTCCCTCCTTGAAAATTTTCACGAAGGATTGGGCAAAGGTCAAGTGAGGTTACACGCGCCTACTCCCCCTTAAAACTTTTTAAAGGTTGAGGGTGAGGTTGCACGCGCCTACTTCCTGTAACACCCCGTGTTTTAAGAATGGCGCATGATAAAAGATGCGCCATGGCCTGAGATGAAGCTTCATCCAAAGATTCAGTTGGTTGGTAAGAGGTAGATTGGCTAAGGGCCAATACCATGCCAAAATGGCGCATTATGTTTGGCATTTGACCAAGAGAAAAATCTCGCATCAAATGATGCATTAGACCAGTTGGGTAGATGGCCTAGAGCATTGCAGCACATCCTTTGCGCATTATGTGGACAATTGGCCTAAAGCCAATATCGCACAATCATTGTGCATCAGGCCAGAGAGGGCTGGCCGGACGAATGTTGCGCAATCATTATGCGTAATCATTGTACGCAATCATTTCATATGAAAGCAATCATCACGTACTAAAGCAATCATTACATATGAAAGAAATCATCGCTTATTAAAGCAATCATCACATATAAAAGCAATCATCGCGTATTAAAGCAATCATCGCATACGAAAGCAATCATTTTTGATGAATAGTGAAGCAAGCATGTCAATTTGGTCCCTTTTCCATACCTCTAGAAATTCCATTAAGACATATATAGGGAGGGGTAGGTGGTTGAAGGTGCATTGCGGACCATGCACCAAGTAAGCTTCATAGTTTAGCCGAAAGTGTATAAATGATGCCTAAGGCTCATTTATAGTTGCGTAGCGTTGCAAATAGGGAATTTGATGCTTAGGCATCACTATGCCGTGTCGCGGACCCGATGATGCATAATCATTGTGCATCTTAGAGGAATGACCTATACGGACCATGCCATTACCATTATTGCTAGGCCACATCCTTGCAAAAGAATACATGTTTAAGTTGTTGTCCCTTCGAGGATGAACTACGGTCTGTGCTTGATCCCTTTAGAGTAGGGAAGGGTACGTAGGCAGCCGCAATGAGTTGCAGCATTGCCGGTCCAGCACTTTGGCCCCTCGTATCATTTAAGCTCGGCAGCTCGATGTAAGAGATGATTGTGGCCAGACTTGATAAGGCAAGTTGCATGCCAGTCAGTGGATGCTCATACTTCCTATCAAGCCGTTCGACTTAGACATGTACCAATGACGCATTGGGCATGGCCTCGGAGGTAAACTACATCGATATGCAAGTTAGCGGAGCTTGCATAAGCCTAAGGAGAGTACGGCATGAGCCTGATTGATGTACCCTTGGCACGAGCAAGAAAAGTGCATGCTCTCATCAATGCCGAAGCTTAGTGATGAATTTCCTACGGTGAGACAAAGCCAGTGAAGCATGCGATATGCATTGGCCTTAGCCTTATGGCATTATACCCTTTTGCGGACAAGGGTGGGTTTAGAACAGTGTGGAATTTAAATTAGCTGCATCATGCTCCACGGGCATGCTTGCAAAGGCGAATGAACGTGCATTTGCCTAGATTTAAGGCTCGGATCGTAGCTTCATCATGGCGCATCGGGGAGATTACGGCCTGCGCGCAGGCGTAATTTTCCGGTCCGTCACAGTTGGTATCTGAACAACTTCCGAGAAAACTCTGGGGACTGTGCGGAGTGGACTCGTCCAACGAGTATTGTTTCTTTTTAAAGGAAATCAAGTTGGAGAGTAGGCCAACTTTTGCGCGGATGTTGGCAACTGTCCATCCTTATCAGCGGCAACTGGCCGATAGTGGGTTGGCAAGTTGCCATCCTTTAACCTTGGCAACTAGCTATGTAAGTTGTTAGAACCGGTAACTGGACGATTCTGATGTTGGCAACTGGCCGACTATTATCTATTTGGCAATTATCCATTTTTGGTGTTGGCAACTGGTCGACTATTATTTTCGGTAATTGGCCGTTTCTGACATTGGCAACTGGCCGACTATTACTTTAAGGTTTCCTGAGTGGTGGTATGGGACGCCCCTTAGGAAACCTGTTTGAGATATCGTTTGGCAACTGGCCAACTCGATATTCTCGGTAACGTGTGGGCACTTTTGGATCCCTGGGAAGGCGGTATGGGACGTTTGCTCAGAAGGTCTAAATTGATGTTCATGACGACCTGAAGAAGCGTGATTTCGAGCATCTAGTATGGGACTTTTGCTCAGGAATCCAGACCGAAGAGCTTGTCCAAAATAGTGTTTATTTTGAATTTCGGGGACGAAATTCTTTAAAGGGGTGAATAATGTAACACCCCGTGTTTTAAGAATGGCGCATGATAAAAGATGCGCCATGGCCTGAGATGAAGCTTCATCCAAAGATTCAGTTGGTTGGTAAGAGGTAGATTGGCTTAGGGCCAATACCATGCCAAAATGGCGCATTATGTTTGGCATTTGACCAAGAGAAAAATCTCGCATCAAATGATGCATTAGACCAGTTGGGTAGATGGCCTAGAGCATTGCAGCGCATCCTTTGCGCATTATGTGGACAATTGGCCTAGAGCCAATATCGCACAATCATTGTGCATCGGGCCAGAGAGGGCTGGCCGGACGAATGTTGTGCAATCATTATGCATAATCATTGTACGCAATCATTGCATATGAAAGCAATCATCACATACTAAAGCAATCATTGCATATGAAAGAAATCATCGCTTATTAAAGCAATCATCGCATATAAAAGCAATCATCGCGTATTAAAGCAATCATCGCATACGAAAGCAATCATTGCGGATGAATAGTGAAGCAAGCATGTCAATTTGGTCCCCTTTCCATACTTGTAGAAATTCCATTAAGACATATATAGGGAGGGGTAGTTGGTTGAAGGTGCATTGTGTACCATGCACCAAGTAAGCTTCATAGCTTAGCCGAAAGTGTATAAATGATGTCTAAGGCTCATTTATAGTTGTGTAGCGTTGCAAATAGGGCATTTGATGATTAGGCATCACTATGCCGTGTCGCAGACCCGATGATACATAATCATTGTGCATCTTAGTGGAATGACCTATACGAACCAGGCCATTACCATTATTCCTAGGCCACAACCTTGCAAAAGAATACATGTTTAAGTTGTTGTCCCTTCGAGGATGAACTACGGTCTGTGCTTGATCCCTTTAGAGTAGGGAAGGGTACGTAGGAAGCCGCAATGAGTTGCAGCATTGCCGGTACAGCACTTTGGCCCCTTGATAGGTGTCTAAAACACCTAATTTCATATCTAGTATTTATGCTTTCTTTGCTACTTTTCTTGTAAATTATGTATCTTATGTGTGCTTTTGAGTTATTTAGGTACTTTGGAGTCATTCGAAGCTAAAGAAGAAGAAAACGTCCTAGGAGCGAGAAGGTCAAGTCACGGGCGATATTTGGAGCAGGCTAGATTGTGCAAGAGGAGCTATCTTTGAAATTAAAACATCGGTCTCCTAGAACTGACAGCTGAACAAGAGAATTAGGCTGTCGGTTAACAGAAACCGACAAGCCACACATGAGCTGGTTATCCCTTAACCACTAAACTGGGGTGCCAATAACAATTTTGGTTCTTACACTTAACCTAAAAATCAGAGAGCACTAATTATTTCTTATCATTAGCTCTTATTCCTCACCCTTTATCTAAAACCGAGAGAAGCTATGGAGGCTTATGCTCTGAATTCGAATCCAAGAGAAAAGAGGAAAAATTGATGCTCTAATGTTGTTGCTGGTTAATTAATGGATTTAGGTTAGTGTCGATGCCGAGAACAGATAGAGAAGAAGGTGTGGGTTCATCTCGAATCAGAGAAGATGGTAATGGTGAAAAAGGAATTAGGGTTTAGAAGAGCTGATGCTCAAATTCAAGAAGGAAAGTGTGGATGCTGTGAAGATCTATGAAGTGGGTTTTCTTTGAATTTGTGTTTAGAACCAAGATGGAAGAAGAAATGACTCGATTGGAGTTGTTCTGGGGTTTGTGTGATGAATTTCTGAAGCTGAGGAATTAATGTGAGTATTGCAGATCGAGAAGCTTTCTGGTGGTTGAATCGTTTGAAGCATGGGTCTGTTAATTGAAAGAAAATGGAGGAAGTATTTGGTCTGCTGGTGTTGGTTTGTTGACCTGAGATTAGAAAATGGGATGAGGAATAGCTGCTGCCAAGAACAAGGAAGAACAGATTTGCTGTCGGCATGAACACAGGATTGTGAATTTTGAATCTGGTGGTTGGGTTGGCTGTCATGGATTCAAGAAGGATGAATTTAGGGTTTGCTTGATTTAGCAGGAGAAGAAGAATTGATGGTGGTTACAGTTAGGATTTGAGCAGCTAATAAGATGGGAGCAAGGAGCTGTAAATGGGTTGCTTATGAACTAATGTTGATTGAGCAGGGTCTGAGAAGTTTGAGAGCTGTTGTTGTTGCTTGATTGAGATGCAGTGCCGAAGTGAGCTGCAGCTGGAAATGCTTGTATAGGGACAAGGTGTTGGTGCTAGAGTTTGGTATCAAATGTAATGGGATTGGCAGGTGAACCATGTTGTGCACCTGGTGAAGCTTAAACTGGGATTGAGCTTGAACTACAGTTTGTTGAGAGCTGATGCTTGTGCAATGCAGGAAATGGTGAAAATGTTGATAACTGGTGATAATTTGGTCAAGTGCAAGGATCCCAGTGTGTCAAAATGGCTAGGGGATGGAGAAGGTGCAGACTGAGAAACTGTTGATTGCAGTTTCAGGTCAAGAGCTGGAGCTGAATGGTGGATGAATTTGAAGCTGTGGCAGGTGTTGCAGGGTTGCGAGACATATTTGGAGGAGTTTGCAAGTGAAGTGATGTGTAAAGAACGAGAGCCTGGTGCTGCAACTGGTGCAGCAAGACGGAGTTGCTGAGACGGGCTATAATGCAAGAGAATGGTGCTTGTGGATGAGGCAATCTGGTGTTCAGCTGGATTCAGGGCAAGGAGGAGAAAAGGAATTGGTTCTGGTGCATAGAGGAAATAGAAGCTCTAGTGGCATGTGTTGATGCTATTGCATGCGATGGATATGAACTAGGGGTTGTATGAGTTGAGAATTTACAGGGAAGTGGATGATTGTAGTTCAAGTATCTTTCTTTGGAGAAGTTAGGTTCGAGTTTGTGTTGCCAAGAGTTGCGGGGAATCGCGTTTTGCAAGTGAAAGGATGGTGCAATGAGCTGCAGGAGCTGTTGGTGTTGCTTACAGTTTGAACACAAGACTGAGGCAGACAATGGCAGGGCTGAGATGTTGAGCTGCTGCTGTGACAATAGGTTTTGAATTTGGTGTTGCAGCTATGAACTATGAGATTGCAATGGCAGGTGAATGGTGGAAATGAATTGAATTGTTGGTGTTGTGCTGCTGTTGATTGCGAGACAACAAAACTGTGGCTGCAATTGAAGATAAGGCAAGGAAATGAAAGTGGTGGTGAACTGAATTGCAGGCAGTTTAGCTGGTGTTTGTTGGTGCTTGAACTGGAGTTCCAGCTGCAGTTGTAGATGGAAGTGAATTCTAGGCCTGAGATGAAGTGGCTTAACTACTGAAGTTGAGATGTTGTGCGCAGAGAGTTAGACAGCAGAGTCGATGGCCTGTGTTGAATGGAGTAATGGACTGTGGAGCTACATAGATGGTGATGAAGCAATTTAGCAGTGAGTTAGGCTATTGGATTGTAAGAAACAATGCAGGGCCATCCTGGCTGTGGCTGAGGTGGTGAAGCACAATGATAGTGCAGCACATTGCAGGCCTGTGCAATGGCCTGAGCCAAGATTAATCAGCTCACTCAGCCAAGGCAGTGACTGACTCACAACCTGACTCTGCTGAGTTAGAGTTTGACTCGGTGCTTGACCGAGTTGACCCAGCCGAGTTGGATCGCTGACCCGATTTGACTCGTTGACTGGTGACCGGGTGGACTTTGCCGGTCACCTGAGATACTTTCCGGTGCCGGATTCCGGCCAAATTCCACAATACCAGTTTTCCGGCGACCGTTTTTGGGCAGCGTTTTTACATGGGTTTTTCTCACACATGGGCTTGGTGGACTTCTATCTTTTGGACCTTTGAAGATTAGACCTAATTTTGGAAACAAGAGAGCTATTTAAAGGAAAGACTTCTACAACTTAGAAAAACATATATTTTTCTTGGAACTTTGGAGAGCCGGTTTTGTTTACGCTTCTAGGGTTTGCTTTTGTTCATCTTCTTTTTTCAATTAATATTTTTATGATGAACTCCATAGCTATGAGTAGCTAAACAAATATTATTGGTTATGGGATAAAGTTGATTTCTCAATATGTTATATGATTCAATGAATTAGTTTTGTCTCAATATTTTATTGTTTGTGATTCACAATTAATAGTGTTATATGATTTGATTGTTTATTTGGTTGAGTCCGGAATCAATCCGATTTACTTTCATCTCTAGAGCTATATTAGGGTTTTCAATACGAAAAAGTTGTTTATCCCTGATTCTATGTAGCATAATTGTGGGTAGTGCTTATAGTGATATATCCTACTAGTCACAAGTGAATCATAACTTTTGTTAAAACGACTAGTGCTTTTACACATTCGTTTGCATTGATTAGTCTTATTCCATAGAACTTATTGCTTTTAGGGAGTTAAATCTAATTGTGCTTTTACACTTTAGGTTGCTTTCTAGGAAGAATTCACATATGCATCTTTTAATGTGGTTGTAATGAAAACAGGGAATTAGTGGGATATACTTGCGATCAAGGTATCCTAGGACTATTAGTAGATGAGAGATTAAAATACCAATTCTAATCATTGATGAAAATACATGTTTGTGAATGATACTATCCCGTGACCAATATCTTCTCCTTATTGATTATTCCAATTATTTGCTTTGCTTTATTTTATTTTTACTTTAGTATTTCGTTAAAACAACAAACATCCCCCCTTGGTTACATTAGAAACTGAAAATATCATAGCAACAATTGCCTCTCTGTGGAAACGAACTCTTCCTTACCTTGTGCTTCATTTTAATTTAGTGAGTAAGAAAGTGAAATTATTTTTGACGCTTACGACATCGATCAAATTTTGGCGCCGTTGCCGGGGAGGCATATGGCTTGTTATTAAGTTTTTAGTTTCTTTTTATAATTTCTGCTTTTATCTTTGCTTTTCGGTTCTTGTCTTGTTTCTCACTTGTTTGGGAGAATTGTTTTCAGGTACCTAATCCCTGGCTTCTAAAGATTGGAACTACCCAAGGTGCGGGATAGCTACTCGAAGAGGCACAATACTCCAACCAAGTCAAGACACAACAGAAAATCTAGAGTTAAAAGTGGAAGAAGAGTTACAACTAGAAGGAGAATAAGAGGTTCCAATCGTAGACGAACCACAAGTTGAAGAAGAAAAAGCAATGGGTGATGCAAATCGTTCACTCAAGGACTTGGCTTCTCATAGGATTGATACACAACAGGGGTGTATTCAAATGAACTCTACTTTTGAGATAAAGCCGGGGTTGCTTAGAGAATTACCAAAATTCCATGGCATGGTGAATGAAGACCCAAACAAACATCTTATGGACTTCCACACCATTGTCATGGCCATGCTTCCAGCGGATGTAGAGGCGGATGGGGCAATGTTGAAAGTTTTCCGTTTCTCTTTGATGGATAGTGCTAAGGATTGGTTGTACTATTTACCTCCCGGAAGTGTCACGACATGGAATGGGTCTGAAGAAACTCTTTTTAGAGAGATATTTTCTGCATCAAAGGCTACTCAAATTCGCAAGGAGATTTGTGGGATGAAGCAAAATGTGGGAGAATCATTATATGAATGTTGGGAACGATACAAGAGATTGGTTGCAAGCTGCCCTCACCACCAATTCGGTGACGCTATGATCATCCAATACTTCTATGAAGGACTCCAATCAAGTGATAGGAATCTTATTGACGCTGCGGGTGGTGGTGCACTAGTTAGCAAGACGGTGGCACAAGCTAGAGAGTTGATTGAAAACATGGCGGCGAACTCCCAAAAATTTTTGAGTCGTGGTTCGGATGTGCTTCTAAGAAGAGTGAATGAATTGAGCGAGGTTGAGGAACTTCGTCAACAAATGGGTAACATGTCGGCAATGATGCAACAAGTTGCAGCCGCGGTGATACCAAGTTCCTCTCAAACTTATGAGGACGAGCAAGCTAATGCGATCTTTCCAAATCAACAAAGATGGTATGATCCCTACTCAAACACTTACAATCCGGGATGGAGAGATCACCCCAATTTTAGCTATGCCAACAAGCAAGGAGCGGTTCAACAACCTACCTTCAACTTTTCAAGTGGATTTCAACCTCAACAACAATAATTCCAGCCGAGACAACAATTTCATCAACCACAAGCACAACAATCAATGCAAAATCAAGGTTCCGATATTGATTCCAAGCTTCAAACAATGATGCAAGGCATTTCTACCATGTTCAAGGAAAGTCAACAAGAAACTAAGAGTGCTATCAAGGAGTTGCAAACACAAATGGGCTCCATGGCTATTGAGTTGAACCAATTGAAGGCACAAAATAGTGGGAAACTCCCTTCTCAACCTATTAACCCAAAAGAGGGTGTCAATGCTATTACGTTGAGAAGTGGTACACAACTTGTGCAACCCGAAATTACTGATTCGGGCAAGGTGGAAACACCAAAGGAACCTGTTTTGGAGGAGAAGAATGAGGATTCTCCCCAAACTTCTGAGGTACCTATTCCTAACTCTAAAACTCCAGTTTCTACTTATGTTCCTCCTTTACCTTTTCCTCGCAGATTTGCAAGTTCTAAGAAGGCGGAACTAGAAAAGGAGATTTTAGACGTTCTAAAGAAGATCCATGTGAACATACCACTCATTGATGCTATTAAGCAAGTTCCAAAGTATGCAAAGGTGTTGAAGGACTTGTGTACCAACAAACAAAGGATCAAAGGTAATGAAGTGCTTAGTGTGGGGGAGAATGCTTCGGCAATCTTACAACACAAACTCCCACTTAAGTGCAAGGATCCCGGTAGTTTTGACATTCCCGTCACAATTGGTAACACAACATTTAACAAAGCTATGTTGGATTTAGGTGCATCCGTTAATGTTATGCCTGCGTTAATGTATAATTCACTTGATCTTGGTCCTCTCAAAAAGGCTGAAATTGTATTGCAATTAGCCGATCGCTCTAATGTCTACCCAATGGGTATTGTTGAGGATGTTCTTGTGCAGGTTAATCAACTTGTATTTCCAGCTGACTTTTGCGTGTTAGAGATGGATGAAGGTTCATCTGACTCGTCTCTTCCATTGCTACTTGGGCGTCCCTTCATGAAAACGGCGAAAACCATTATTGATGTGGACAAGGGAACGTTGACCATGGAGTTTGATGGAGAAACAATATGTTTCAACATTTTCGAGACGATGAGATATCCTAGTGATGTCCACTCTTGCTTCTCCATTGATGTTATGGATACATTGGCACAACAAATGTTTGAATTAAATGGTGATGACGCTTTGGAAACCGTGTTAACTACATCCATGGATAATGGTGTAGAGTGTGGTAATGAAGTCAAGGAAGCCCTTGGTGATCTTAATTCACTACAAGGATGCCTGGAAACTCATAATATCTCTTTTATTTCTTTACCATGCAGTGATGAAAAGATTGTACCTTCAATTGTTAAATCTCCAATTTTAGAATTGAAACCTCTTCCCGACCACCTAAAGTACTTGTACTTGGGTGATAATGAAGAGTTCCCTATGATTGTTTCTAATGAGCTTAATGATTTACAAGAGCAAAAACTTCTAAGGGTGCTAAGGAAGTACAAGACGGCCATAGGATGGACAATTGCCGATATCAAGGGTATAAGCCCTGCCGTTTGTATGCACAAAATTAGTTTGGAGGATGATGCAAAGCCTACAAGGGAAGCGCAACGTCGTTTGAACCCTCCCATGATGGAAGTTGTGAAAAAGGAGATACTCAAGCTTTTGGAAGTGGGTGTTATCTACCCCATATCCGATAGCAAGTGGGTAAGCTTAGGTACAAGTAGTACCAAAGAAATCGGGTGTGACAGTGGTGGAGAATGATAAGAATGAACTTGTCCCAACTCATGTGCAAACCGGTTGGAGGGTTTGTATTGATTATATAAAATTGAATGCCACTACTAGAAAAGATCACTTTCCTTTACTTTTTATTGATCAAATGCTTGAACGTTTAGCTGGACACTCTTATTATTGCTTTCTTGATGGCTATTCAGGTTATAATCAGATTGTGATAGCGCCGGAGGACCAAGAGAAAACCACTTTCACTTGTCCTTTTGGTACTTTTGCTTATAGAAGGATGCCTTTTGGCTTATGCAATGCTCCAGCTACTTTTCAAAGGTGTATGGTAAGTATCTTTTCGGAATATGTTGAAAACATAATTGAAGTGTTCATGGATGACTTTAGTGTCTTTGGTGATTCATTTGACCTTTGCTTGAACAATTTGTCTTTAATCCTTGAACGATGTGTTGAAACAAATCTTGTGCTGAATTGGGAGAAGTGCCATTTCATGGTAACTCATGGTATAGTTTTAGGCCATATAATATCTTCTAAAGGCTTGGAAGTCGATAAATCTAAGATAAACCTTATTCGTGCTCTAACCCCTCCCACTACGGTGAGGGAGATACGTTCTTTTCTTGGTCATGCAGGTTTCTATCGTAGATTCATCAAGGACTTTTCCAAGATAGCATCACCACTTTGTAATTTATTGCAAAAAGATGTGGTTTTTAACTTTGATGAAAAATGTATGGTGGCATTCAATCGTTTGAAAGAACTTTTGATTTCAGCCCCTATCATTAAACCACCGGATTGGAGCAAACCTTTTGAGCTCATGTGTGATGCAAGTGACTATGCGGTTGGTGCTGTGCTTGGGCAACGTGTGGGGAAGCTTCCTCATGCTATTTATTATGCTTCTAGAACGTTAAATGAGGCCCAACAAAACTACACAACCACTGAAAAAGAGTTATTAGCCATTGTTTTTGCTTTAGAAAAGTTTCGCTCTTATCTAATTGGTACAAAAGTTGTTGTCTTTTCTGATCATGCAGCGCTTAAGTACTTGCTTACAAAGAAAGAGGCGAAACCAAGGCTCATACGGTGGATTTTACTCTTGCAAGAGTTTGATATTGAAATCAAAGACAAGAAAGGAATTGAGAACACCGTTGCGGATCACTTGAGCCGACTTTCTGTGGACAAGGAGACTATCCCATTGGATGAGCAACTATTCTCAATTGCCTTTGGAGAACCATGGTATGCCGATATTGTCAATTACTTAGTTTCTAAACAAATCCCAAAGAACTTGTCTCGTGCTGAGAGGGACAAACTTAAGAAGTTGGGGAACCAATACATATGGGATGATCCATACTTGTGGAAACATGGTAGTGACCAAGTAATAAGAAGGTGTGTTCCCGAATCTGAATTTAATTCTATCTTGTCTTTTTGTCACTCCTATGCTTGCGGAGGACATTTTGGGAGTAAGAGAACCGCTCACAAGGTACTTGAAAGTGGTTTCTATTGGCCAACTTTGTTTAAGGATGCACATATATTTTGTACAACTTGTAATAGGTTCCAAAGAACCGGAAATCTAGGTGCCCGAAATCAAATGCCACAAACTTTTATTCAATTTATTGAAGTTTTTGACGTATGGGGTATTGATTTTATGGGGCCTTTTGTCAACTCCCATGGGAATTTTTATATCTTACTTGCGGTTGATTATGTCTCGAAATGGGTGGAAGCTAAGGCCACCCAAACTAATGATTCTAAAGTGGTTTCAGATTTTGTGCAAGCTCATATTTTTGCAAGGTTTGGAATTCCAAGAGCCATAATTAGCGATGGGGGTTCTCACTTCAAAAACAGGATTTTACAAAGCTTGTTGACGAAGTATAATGTGTCGCACAAGATTGCAACACCTTATCATCCCCAAAAAAATGGACAAGCCGAGGTGTCTAATCGGGAGGTGAAATCCATTCTAGAGAAGACGGTGAATCCAACAAGGAAGGATTGGAGCATGCGACTTAATGATGCTTTGTGGGCGTATAGAACCGCCTACAAGACACCTATCGGGATGTCTCCTTTTAGGCTTGTGTATGGTAAACCTTGTCATTTACCCGTTGAAATTGAGCATAAGGCGTTTTGGGCTATTAAACAATGCAACATGGAGATGGATGGGGCTGGAAAGCAAAGGAAGTTACAACTCCAAGAGCTAGAGGAGCTTCGCAATGATGCATTTGAAAGTTCACGCATTTATAAGGAAAAGACGAAGGCATTTCATGATAACATGATTTCTAGAAAACAATTTTGCATTGGGCAGAAAGTGCTTTTGTTTAATTCTCGCTTGCATTTATTTCCGGGTAAATTAAGGTCACGATGGATCGGACCTTTTATTGTTACTAATGTGTTTTCTCATGGTGTAGTGGAAATTCGTAGCATAGCTACAGGGAAAGAACTTAAAGTTAATGGGCACCGGTTGAAACCATATTATGAGAATTTCACTTCCGAAGTGGTGGAAGGAGTTAACTTTGTGGATGTGCTCCCTCTGGAGGAGTCATAGAAAGCAAGGAGATAGTCGGGATGACGACTTTAAACCAAGCGCTAATTGGGAGGCAACCCATCGGATGAGTATTTCTTGTCTTGTATTTATTTCTTGTCTTGTTTTTAGCTTTTTCGTGTCTTGTCTTGTTTTTATTTTTTCTGATTTTTGTTCGAATTTCCCACCTTGAATTACTTTAGACGATTCAATTTACATTGAGGACAATGTAAAGTTTAAGTGTGGGGGAGTGATTTGCATTGTAAATTTTTCAAAATTTTTCAACTTTTGTGTAAAATAGTGAATAAGAAAACTCCAACTTGTAGTTAGTTTAGAGTCACATAGTATACATGTCGCTAAGATTACATCGAGAATCTCATAAGAGTGATTGAACTTAGAGATGACAGAGAACATGATCGGGTTTCTTAATTGTATGAGAGTTAAAGTTGGATTTAACCATGCCAGTGGCAAATAAGGTGCAGCCTGAATTCGGTATTAGAGTAGTGATCCCCTATAGTGGAGACTACCCAAGTTACATAATGTGAGGCACCAACCTTCAATTCTTTGTACCTGTCTAAATTTGTGCTTTTAGAGTGTGTGTCACCGTACGTAAATTCCGGGAAGAATGGTGAGCTGCCCAACCTTCCACCATAGAAGCACTATTTTGATCTCTTGAGTGCTATTTTTATCAACCATGATGGTGACATCGAATTGCTAACTTACATACCACTTGTAATCTTGTTCGCAGTTAGCACCATCCACCTTATCTCTCTCTACACCAACAGGTCCATAGAAACACCATCATCATCAACAAGAGGAGCATCACAAATTTGAAGGAAAGTTGAACATGTTCATGGTTTACAAGCAACGATACAGAATTGAGCAGATTTCAGATTCAAGTAAAGCAACAAAACAAGGAGCAGAATTTTTATAAGTTGAAGACTATTGTACAAGAGTGAAGATTATTAAAGATGAGAGTTCGAGAAGTTTATGATATCAAGACATATAAGTTGTGAAGAATCAAGCGGTAAAGTACTTACACCATGGCCTTTGTACTTACGTTTTTATTTTATTTGTATTTTACTTTCTCTTGTCTCAATAAAAAAAAAATTTAAAAAAAAAAAAAAGAGACAAGAGAAAATTTCTTTAGGTTCATTACTAGTTTTATTGTTTTATTTCGTTTTTATTTTGTATTTGTTTTATTTTTTATGTTCAAAAAAAAAATGATAAAAAAAATTGAAAAAAAAAACAGAAAAGAAAAAAAAAAGAAGAAAAAAAAAATATTATATTTTGGGTTTGTATATTCGTTTTTAGTTTTTTATTATTTCAATAAAGCCAATGTAAAGGAGTAATATCTATAATGAAGTTTCAAGCGACAAGGAATTAGAGGAAAGAATCATATTGTCAAGATTCTACGAAGTTCAAGAGTTATCATCAAGAGTTGAAGACCGAAGACGAAGATGAAGACACCGATTGAAGACCGAAGACGTTTCTATGGATGCTGTGAGAGTGGTGCTAGCTGCACGCCGAACGGATAATGAGGTAAGTAAGCATATTCCCACCTTCGTTAAGTGGTTGATTTCCTTTCGTAGAGATCGTTAGAAAAATGGGTTTTCAAAATGAATAAAAGATGTGGGTTTTCAAAATATTTCGGAGGGTTTTTACCTTCCTACCATTCAACGTGTCGCAGGATTCTCTCTTCATTCCTACCTGGACACATGTGTGACCCATAAAAAGCTGTTTATTATTGAGAGCAATATCATAAAACCCTTTCTTGTGAGGCAGAGTCGAGACTTTCGATCACTCCGAACCCGAATTTCTTTCGAGAAGGGATGGTTATTTCTCTCTCAACTTTTAAGAATGAGATTGTGTTCATTTATGTGTCTAACTTCTTATGACTAGTGTGCAGAATCTCTATGTCTTCTCAGCGCGTTGGATGCTATCATTACGGAGAACTAGTAAGTTGGAAAAGTAGGTTTTGTGGGTATATCTCTAGTAAACCCTCACGAGACTATAACTTGTCCACTAGGGGCACCTAGGGGTTCAAAGGCTTGTTATTTATGCTAAAAGTGACCGTAGCCTCGACGACACGGAGTTGTATGTATTTTAGAATTGTTTTATTTAATTTGCTCGAGGACTAGCAAAGTCTAAGTGTGGGGGAATCTGATAGGTGTCTAAAACACCTAATTTCATATCTAGTATTTATGCTTTCTTTGCTACTTTTCTTGTAAATTATGTATCTTATGTGTGCTTTTGAGTTATTTAGGTACTTTGGAGTCATTCGAAGCTAAAGAAGAAGAAAACGTCCTTGGAGCGAGAAGGTCAAGTCACGGGCGATATTTGGAGCAGGCTAGATTGTGCAAGAGGAGCTATGCTGGAAATTAAACTGTCAGTCTCCTAGAACTGACAGCTGAACAAGAGAATTAGGCTGTCGGTTATCTGAAACCGACAAGCCACACATGAGCTGGTTATCCCTTAACCACTAAACTAGGGTGCCAATAGCAATTTTGGTTCTTACACTTAACCAAAAGATCAGAGAGCACTAATTATTTCTTATCATTAGCTCTTATTCCTCACCCTTTATCTGAAACCGAGAGAAGCTATGGAGGCTTATGCTCTGAATTCGAATCCAAGAGAAAAGAGGAAAAGTTGATGCTCTAATGCTGTTGCTGGTTAATTAATGGAGTTAGGTTAGTGTCGATGCCGATAACAGACAGAGAAGAAAGTGTGGGTTCGTCTCGAATCAGAGAAGATGGTAATGGTGAAAAAGGAATTAGGGTTTAGAAGAGCTGATGCTCAAATTCAAGAAGGAAAGTGTGGATGCTGTGAAGATCTATGAAGTGGGTTTTCTTTGAATTTGTGTTTAGAACCAAGATGGAAGAAGAAATGACTCGATTGGAGTTGTTCTGGGGTTTGTGTGATGAATTTCTGAAGCTGAGGAATTAATGTGAGTATTGCAGATCGAGAAGCTTTCTGGTGGTTGAATCGTTTGAAGCATGGGTCTGTTAATTGAAAGAAAATGGAGGAAGTATTTGGTCTGCTGGTGTTGGTTTGTTGACCTGAGATTAGCAAATGGGATGAGGAATAACTGCTGCCAAGAACAAGGAAGAGCAGATTTGCTGTCGGCATGAACACATGATTGTGAATTTTGAATCTGGTGGTTGGGTTGGCTGTCATGGATTCAAGAAGGATGAATTTAGGGTTTGCTTGATTTAGCAGGAGAAGAAGAATTGATGGTGGTTACAACTGGGATTTGAGCAGATAATGAGATGGGAGCAAGGAGCTGTAAATGGCTTGCTTATGAACTAATGTTGATTGAGCAGGGTCTGAGAAGTTTGAGAGTTGTTGTTGTTGCTTGATTGAGATGCAGTGCCGAAGTGAGATGCAGCTGGAAATGCTTGTACAGGGACAAGGTGTTGGTGCTAGAGTTTGGTATGAAATGCAATGGGATTGGCAGGTGAACCATGTTGTGCAGCTGGTGAAGCTTAAACTGGGATTGAGCTTGAACTATAGTTTGTTGAGAGCTGATGCTTGTGCAATGCAGGAAATGGTGAAAATGTTGATAAGTGGTGATAATTTGGTCAAGTGCAAGGATCCCAGTGTGTCAAAATGGCTAGGAGATGGAGAAGGTGCAGACTGAGAAACTGTTGATTGCAGTTTCAGGTCAAGAGCTGGAGCTGAATGGTGGATGAATTTGCAGCTGTGGCAGGTGTTGCAGGGTTGCGAGACAGATTTGGAGGAGTTTGCAAGTGAAGTGCTGTGCAAAGAACGAGAGACTGGTGCTGCAACTGGTGCAGCAAGACGGAGTTGCTGAGACGGGCTATAATGCAAGAGAATGGTGCTTGTGGATGAGGCAATCTGGTGTTCAGATGGATTCAGGGCAAGGAGGAGAAAAGGAATTGGTTCTGGTGTAGAGAGGAAATAGAAGCTCTAGTGGCATGTGTTGATGCTATTGCCTGCGATGGAGATGAACTAGGGGTTGTATGAGTTGAGAATTTACAGGGAAGTGGATGATTGCAGTTCAGTATGCTGCTGTAGAAGTTAGGTTCTGAGTTTGTGTTGCCAAGAGTTGCAGGGGAATCGCAGCTGCAAGTGAAAGGATGGTGCAATGAGTTGCATGAGTTGTTGGTGTTGCTTACAGTTTGAACACAAGACTGAGGCAGACAATGGCAGGGCTGAGATGTTGAGCTGCTGCTGTGACAATAGGTTTTGAATTTGGTGTTGCAGCTATGAACTATGAGTTGCAATGGCAGGTGAATGGTGGAAATGAATTGAATTGTTGGTGTTGTGCTGCTGTTGATTGCGAGACAACAAAACTGTGGCTGCAATTGAAGATAAGGCAAGGAAATGAAAGTGGTGGTGAACTGAATTGCAGGCAGTTTAGCTGGTGTTTGTTGGTGCTTGAAATGGAGTTCCAGCTGCAGTTGTAGATGGAAGTGAATTCTAGGCCTGAGATGAAATGGCTTAACTACTGAAGTTGAGATGTTGTGCCGCAGCGAGTTAGACAGCAGAGTCGATGGCCTGTGTTGAATGGAGTAATGGACTGTGGAGCTACAGAGATGGTGATGAAGCAATTTAGCAGTGAGTTAGGCTGTTGGATTGTAAGAAGCAATGCAGGGCCATCCTGGCTGTGGCTGAGGTGGTGAAGCACAATGATAGTGCAGCACATTGCAGGCCTGTGCAATGGCCTGAGCCAAGATTAATCAACTCAATCAGTCAAGGCAGTGACTGACTCACAACCTGACTATGCTGAGTTAGAGTTTGACTCGGTGCTTGACCGAGTTGACCCAGTCGAGTTGGATCGCTGACCCGATTTGACTCGTTGACTGGTGACCGGGTGGACTTTGCCGGTCACCTGAGATACTTTCCGGTGCCGGATTCCGGCCAAATTCCGACCACAATGCCAGTTTTCCGGCGACCGTTTTTGGGCAGCGTTTTTACATGGGTTTTTCTCACACATGGGCTTGGTGGACTTCTATCTTTTGGACCTTTGAAGATTAGACCTAATTTTGGAAACAAGAGAGCTATTTAAAGGAAAGACTTCTACAACTTAGAAAAACATATATTTTTTTTGGAACTTTGGAGAGCCGATTTTGTTTACGCTTCTAGGGTTTGCTTTTGTTCATCTTCTTCTTTTCAATTAATATTTTTATGATGAACTCCATAGCTATGGGTAGATAAACAAATATTATTGGTTATGGGATAAAGTTGATTTCTCAATATGTTATATGATTCAATGAATTAGTTTTGTCTCAATATTTTATTGTTTGTAATTCACAATTAATAGTGTTATATGATTTGATTGTTTGTTTGGTTGAGTCCGGAATCAATCCGATTTACTTTCATCTCTAGAGCTATATTAGGGTTTTTAATACGAAAAAGTGTTTATCCCTGATTCTAAGTAGCATAATTGTGGGTAGTGCTTATAGTGATATATCCTACTAGTCACAAGTGAATCATAACTTTTGTTAAAACGACTAGTGCTTTTACACATTCGTTTGCATTGATTAGTCTTATTCCATAGAACTTATTGCTTTTAGGGAGTTAAATCTAATTGTGCTTTTACACTTTACGTTTCTTTCTAGGAAGAATTCACATATGCATCTTTTAATGTGGTTGTGATGGAAACAGGGAATTAGCGGGATATACTTGCGATCAAGGTATCCTAGGACTATTAGTAGATGAGAGATTAAAATACCAATTCTAATCATTGATGAAAATACATGTTTGTGAATGATACTATCCCGTGACCAATATCTTCTCCTTATTGATTATTCCAATTATTTGCTTTGCTTTATTTTATTTTTGCTTTAGTATTTCGTTAAAACAACAAACATCCCACCTTGGTTACATTAGAAACTGAAAATTGCATAGCAACAATTGCCTCTCTGTGGAAACGAACTCTTCCTTACCTTGTGCTTCATTTAAATTTAGTGAGTAAGAAAGTGAAATTATTTTTGACGCTTACGACAGCGATCACCCCTCATATCACTTAAGCTCGGTAGCTCGATGTAAGAGATGATTGTGGCCAGACTTGATGAGGCAATTTGCATGCCAGTCAGTGGATGCTCATACTTCCTATCAAGCCGTTCGACTTAGACATGTACCAATGACGCATTGGGCATAGCCTCGGAGGTAAACTACATCGATATGCAAGTTAGCGGAGCTTGCATAAGCCTAAGGAGAGTACGACATGAGCCTGATTGATGCACCCTTGGCACGAGAAAGACAAGTGCATGATCTCAGAAATGCCGAAGCTTAGTGAAGAGGAAGTCTGACGGTTGCTCAGCTATGAATTTCCTACGGTGAGGCAAAGCCAGTGAAGCATGCGATATGCATTGACCTTATCCTTATGGCCTTATACCCTTTTACGGACAAGGGTGGGTTTAGAACGGTGTGGAAGCTAAATTAGCTGCATCATGATCCACGAGCATGCTTGCAAGGGCGGATGAACGTACATTTTCCTAGATTTAAGGTCTGGATCGTAGCTTCATCATGGCGCATCGGGGAGATTATGGCCTACACATCGGGGAAATTATTTTCCGGTCCGTCACACTTCCCCTCGAAAATTTTCAAAAGATTGGGTAGGGAGGGGTGGTGTTAAACGCGCCTATTCCCCTCTTTAGAAATTTTCAAAAAATTGGGTAGGGAGGGGTGGGGTTAAACGCGCCTACTTCCATTTCTTTTGTTTTTGTATATGGGTGGGGTGGGTAGGGCGTGGGTAAAACACGCCTACTCCCCCTCTTTTTTGTAGGAGTTGGGTGGAATGGTTATGGCGTGGGTAAAACACGCCTACTCCCCCTTCTTTTTGTATGAGTTGGGTGGGATGGATATGGCGTGGACAAATGCACATGCTCCCCTTTATTTTTGTATGAGTTGGGTGGGATGGGTAAGGCGTGGGTAAAACGCGCCTACCCCCCCCTCTTTATGTATAAGTTGGGTGGGATGGGTAGGGTGTGGGTAAAACGAGTCTACTCCCCATTATTTTTGTATGAGTTGGGTGGGATGAGTAGGGCGTGGGTAAGACGCGCCTAGTTCCCTTTTTCTTTAGATGGATTGGGTGGAATAATTGCGCCCGTTTCTTCTGTAACCTTTTATAGTCGTCCGAGCGCCCTTGGCGCTCTCATAATTATGTGAATGTCACCCGAAGGGGTGCCCTTGGCACTCCCGCAACCTATTCTTTATTGGTTGGCCGATCGGGTACCTTTGGCACTCCCGTAGACTTTTATAAATTTGTCAGCCGACCGGGTGCCTTTGGCATTCCCGTAGCCTTTTTTAAAATTTTCAGCCGATCGGGCGCCTTTGGCACTCCCGTAGCCTTTTTTATATTCGTTGGCCGACCGGGTACATTTGGAACTCCCGTAGCCTTTTCTATATTCGTTGGCCGACCGGGTACCTTTGGCACTCCCGTAGCCTTTTCTATATTCGTTGGCCAACCGGGTACCTTTGGCACTCTCCTTTTCTATATTTGTTGGCCGACGGGGTAACTTTGGCACTCCCGTAGCCTTTTGTAAATTTGTTAGCCGACCGGGCGCCTTTGGCACTCTCGTAGCCTTTTGTAAATTAGTCAGCCGACCGTTCTATGCATCCCGTAGCCTTTTGTAAATTTGTACTTGTTCAAGCAGCCTCTATGGACCCTTGCTAGCATGGTGCCCGGAGCACTTTACTAGATTTGTTTTTTCTTTCTTTTTTTTGTGTAGCCATTATGAGATTCAAGACAAGATCATATTGATGCTTGGTAAAATTAATAACGTGACGAAACCTATACATGCGACTAGATGACATGCATATTTCATAACGCGGATATTCATACTCGAGTAAGATTAAATTCAGATGCTTGACGCTTTATCAATCATACGTATATACAAAAGGAAGAGAAGAGATGGACGCGTGCAAGACTTCAGTAAGTTTTCAGAACATGTATTTCATGTCAATCTAAATAATACATGCAAGGCGAGGTTGACATATCTAATCAATTGGAAATTTAAATGAACAGTCCTATCGATTTCATATTACAATGTAAATGTGGAGCATATGAATTTTGATGGGTACTTATCAATGTTATCATGCTCATAAGATAGTTTATGTCGAGTGAGCGAAAGAAACATGGGGGATATATATAAAATGTACTAATCTTCCCTTTCATGATGAGATGATACTGATGCCTTGTGAAGCTAATAAAGTGACAACCTACACATGCGACTAGGTTACTCATAGAGCGCATATATTTATATTTAAACACTTCGTGCTTTGGATTGGATAAACATGTGTACAAACGGAACTAGTGTCTTTACAAAATTGAAGTGCTCATCCATGCTAGCCCTTGTTTTTGTAGGAGTTGGGTGGGATGGGTAGGGTGTGGGTAAAACGCGTCTACCCCCTTCTTTTTGTATGAGTTGGGTGGGATGAGTAGGGCATGGGTAAGACGCGCCTAGTTCCCTTTTTCTTTAGATGGATTGGGTGGAATAATCGCGCATGTTTCTTCTATAACCTTTTATAGTTGTCCGAGCGCCATTGGCGCTCTCATAATTATGTGAATGTCAGCCGAAGGGGTGCCCTTGGCACTCCCGCAAACTATTCTTTATTGGTTGGCCGATCGGGTACCTTTGGAACTCTCGTAGACTTTTTGTTTATGGGTGAAAACTACTCCTGCAGAATTTGGTAATTTGGGGTGTGGATGAGGAATGAATTTAAACCTTAAACAAATGCACTGCGCGGTGAGTGCTTGTAGATTCGAGTGATCAATCTGTGCAAGTCCGGCCTAAACCAAGAAATGGCCGTTCCAGACTTGTTTCGGTCACAAAGTGAAGGAGATGGGGTTGATCTTAGGGAGGGAAGTGAAGAAGGTGTTGAGATTGTGAAGGTGTAGACTTGCTTATGACTTGCAACATGAAAGTGAACAAGCTTACGATTGGTGTAAGCGTGCTCGGGTGTTTTCTTGTTGTTTTTCTCTCTTTTTGGAAATAGGGCGGAGAACCTATTTATACAAGTCATTGAGTCTTATTCACGTCTCTCGTGGGAAGTGGAGGAAGTGGAGTGATAGAGTAGTGGAGTTGTGCGTTGGTGATACACGACCAGCCTTGCCCACTTCTCCTGTTCATCTCTAACCGTCAATGACTTCCTAACACATTCTTGTGATGGCGCGTTGCACGCCGCACGTTTGTAAACCGCTGCACCAATACCCCAGTATGTATCCCCCAGTTTGTGACATGATTGATGTCTGGAATGTGTGGATCGTGGATCCACGAAAGATAGCATGTAATCGTCAATTGAATAAGCTGCGTTATTCAGGAAGTCGATACTTGTGAAGTATCGTGTGTATTTTATACAGGTACTGCATCATGGTGTGGTAAAGTGATGGGTAATGACACCTCACTAACCAATTAACTCCTGACCAGGGCTGTATAACCAAGCTGGTGAAGTTGAACGGATGAGATGATCTTTGAGATACTCATCTGCGACCGTTGATGAAGTTAGGGTTTTGAAGAGGTGCGCAGGCATCACTCTTCAGCTTGGTCGAAACCAAGCATGGGATACAACTTTGGTCTAACCGACCATACATGCGTGTAGATGGCATGATGGTGTAGGCGCCTATACCCCATTACCTCATGAAAGTATGATCTGGGTCGCTCAATTCATCCGGTGAAATCGAGTGGTCGAGATCGATTTGCGACAAAAACTAGTGCCGCAAGGGCCGCACGTCACGCCCTCTTCAAAGCACGTTCCAAGACGACCAATCTTGGTCGGTCTTGGCCGATTGGCCTGTGTGAGGGTGATAGGCTGGTGTTTACGCCTATACTCGAATATCCCATGAAAACGTGATCTCGATCCATCCAAATCGTCCCGGCGAAGTTGAGTGGTCGAGATCGGTTTGGTTTGGGAGGTGTGACCACGCTAGTTTGAGCGTGCGTTTTGGATTAGCAGGCATGATATGCCTTGGCCGATCGGGTTAGGGAATAGATGGGTCCACGGTGGTCATGCTGGTATGACCGGACCTGCTTAATCTAATCCTGGACCCTCCATTCATGCCGGAGAAGATGGACGCTCGTGATGCTCAAAACCCTAATTTTGGGTTTCAAAGTCGTGCGTCATCTCTTGTTTGGGCGACGATTTTGTCACGACCAAACATGGTTGGTCTTGACCGATTGGTCAAGTGAGTAGGCGGGCCCACGGTGATCGTGTTGACATGCTCAGGGCCCTTTGAATCTACATCAACACCCTCCATCTATACCGTGAAGATGGATGGTTGAGACATTTTGCGACACATGTAATATGCCGCAAAACCCTAATTTAGGTTTTTCCGTCCATAATGCTTGGTATGAACGTTTTTGGCAAGCTAGGCCAATGGCCGACCGTGCGGGTTCCGCATTGGTTCGGCAGTGGATATTCCATACCGCTTGGGGGTGATGGAATTGATCTGGGTCATCCAATCATGCTTATGGAGTTGGATGACTGCGATCATATCCGGATCGATACGGTCAATCCGGATGCTCAATCGGGCTAGTATAACACACCGAGAGGGGCTCAATCGGGCTAGTATAACACACCGAGAGTCACTGTACGGGTATTTCGTACATGGTTTCATTATAGTGCTTGGAGGTTCGTGTTACTCTGTAAGAGTAACACTCGATCGTCATGCCACACCGATAATGAGTACCGGAAATACAAGGTGATTAGAAATTCACAGGATGGGATTGTTTCCACATGCTCCAACCTCGGAGGAATTTCATGTATTCACAGAATGGGATTGTTGCCACATGCTCCATTCTTGGTGAATTAAGTGAGGGAGTATCCAACACTTATTAATGGCTTTATCTTTTACAAGATGCCAGCGCATAATTTTTCCGGTTTTTACAAATTTAACCTTAAATGAAAATCCACCATCAACACTTTTATAAATTTTTCAGCCGACCGGGTGCCTTTGGCATTCCCGTAGCCTTTTGTAAATTTGTCAGCCGATCGGGCGCCTTTGGAACTCCCGTAGCCTTTTTTTATATTCGTTGGCCGACCGGGTACCTTTGGAACTCCCATAGACTTTTCTATATTCGTTGGCCGACCGGGTACCTTTGGCACTCCCGTAGCCTTTTCTATATTCGTTGGCCGACCGGGTACCTTTGGCACTCTCGTAGACTTTTCTATATTCGTTGGCCGACCGGCTTTGGCACTCCCGTAGCCTTTTGTAAATTTGTTAGCCGACCGGGCGCCTTTGGCACTCTCGTAGCCTTTTGTAAAATTGTCAGCCGACCGTTCTGTGCATCCCGTAGCCATTTGTAAATTTGTACTTGTTCAAGCATCCTCTATGGACCCTTGCTAGCATGGTGCCCGGAGCACTTTACTAGATTTTTTTTTTTTTTGTTTTGTGTAGCCATCATGAGATTCAAGACAAAATCATATTGATGCTTGGTAAAATTAATAAAGTGACGAAACCTACACATGAGACTAGATGACATGCATATTTCATAGCGCGGATATTCATACTCGAGTAAGATTAAATTCAGATGCTTGACGCTTTATCAATCATACGCATATACAAAAGGCAAAGAAGAGATGGACGCGTGCACGACTTCAGTAAGTTTTCAGAACATGTATTTCATGTCAATCTAAATAATACATGCAAGGCGAGGTTGACATATCTAATTAATTGGAAATTTAAATGAACAGTCCTATCGATTTCATATTACAATGTAAATGTGGAGCATATGAATTTTGATGGGTACTTATCAATGTTATCATGCTCATAAGATAATTTATGTCGAGTGAGCGAAAGAAACATGGGGGATATATATAAAATGTACTAATCTTCCCTTTCATAATGAGACGATACTGATGCCTTGTGAAGCTAATAAAGTGACAACCTACACATGCGACTAGGTTACTCATAGAGCGCATATATTTATATTTAAACACTTCGTGCTTTGGATTGAATAAACATGTGTACAAACGGAACTAGTGTCTTTACAAAGTTGAAGTGCTCATCCATTCTAGCCCTTCTTTTTGTAGGAGTTGGGTGGGATGGGTAGGGTGTGGGTAAAACACGTCTACCCCCTTCTTTTTATATAAGTTGGGTGGGATGAGTAGGGCATGGGTAAGACGCGCCTAGTTCCATTTTTCTTTAGATGGATTGGGTGGAATAATCGTGCCCGTTTCTTCTGTAACCTTTTATAGCCGTCCGAGCGCCCTTGGCGCTCTCATAATTATGTGAATGTCAGCCGAAGGGGTGCCCTTGGCACTCCGCAACCTATTCTTTATTGGTTGGCCGATCGGGTACCTTTGGCACTCCCGTAGACTTTTATAAATTTTTCAGCCGACTGGGTGCCTTTGGCATTCCCGTAGCCTTTTGTAAATTTGTCAGCCGATTGGGCGCCTTTGGCCCTCCCGTAGCCTTTTTTATATTCGTTGGCCGACCGGGTATCTTTGGAACTCCCGTAGCCTTTTCTATATTCGGTGGCCGACCCGGTACCTTTGGCACTCCCGTAACCTTTTCTATATTCATTGGCCGACCGGGTACCTTTGGCACTCTCGTAGCCTTTACTATATTCGTTGGCCGACCGGGTAACTTTGGCACTCCCGTAGCCTTTTGTAAATTTGTTAGCCGACCGGCCGCCTTTGGCACTCTCGTAGCCGTTTGTAAATTTGTCAGCCGACCGTTCTATGCATCCCGTAGCCTTTTGTAAATTTGTACTTGTTCAAGCAGCCTCTATGGACCCTTGCTAGCATGGTGCCCGGAGCACTTTACTAGATTTTTTTTTTTTTTTTTTTTTTTTTTGTAGCCATCATGAGATTTTAGACAAGATCATATTGATGCTTGGTAAAATTAATAAAGTGAGCAAACCTACACATGAGACTAGATGACACGCATATTTCATAGCGCGGATATTCATACTCGAGTAAGATTAAATTCAGATGCTTGACGCTTTATCAATCATAGGTATATACAAAAGGCAAAGAAGAGATGGACGCTTTATCAATCATACGTATATACAAAAGGCAAAGAAGAGATGGATGCGTGCAAGACTTCAGTAAGTTTTCAGAACATGTATTTCATGTCAATCTAAATAATACATGCAAGGCGAGGTTGACATATCTAATTAATTGGAAATTTAAATAAACAGTCCTATCGATTTCATATTACAATGTAAATGTGGAGCATATGAATTTTGATGGGTACTTATCAATGTTATCATGCTCATAAGATAATTTATGTCGAGTGAGCGAAAGAAACATGGGGGATATATATAAAATGTACTAATCTTCCCTTTCATGACGAGACGATACTGATGCCTTGTGAAGCTAATAAAGTGACAACCTACACATGCGACTAGGTTACTCATAGAGCGCATATATTTATATTTAAACACTTCGTGCTTTGGATTGAATAAACATGTGTACAAACGAACTAGTGTCTTTACAAAATTGAAGTGCTCATCCATGCTTTGGATTGGTCAAAGTTTTGTTGGTCAAAGCTTTGGCACTGTGTCGCGTAGATGCTCAGTGATTCAGAACAAGACCAGCAACACAGTGGAACAGATGGCGGCAAACTTCTGTTTCATTGGGGATGGCAGTAGTTCATAGATACACGGTGGATGGGGCTGAAGCGCTCTTCTTCGAGCGACACACTTACTTCTCAGTAACTCTAGGTAGCTACCTGTATCCAGCTAAAACAAAATTTTCTATTGCTTAATTAGAGCCCCAGCAAATTTGAACAAAGAAGTGGAATGCAGAACACGGATACAACTAAGCGTCCTCGTCACTAACTAGTACGGTAACTAGTAGTTCCAAGAGATAAACCATGTGCAAGTTATCATTTGAAAATGCAGTTGAGTTTAAACAAGATAACACTTAGCCTTTTGTGATATGAGGCATGCCTCTTGAAGGCTTTGCTCTGGAGCCTTCTGTTGGATGTGTGTTACGGGGAGGGTCTGAGAGCGCTGGTGCAGTCAAGTAGTGCTGATGAAGTTAAGTACTGAGTCGATATTACAAACTCATTCTTGAGATAGACACACAAAAAACAACATCTTTAGTTCAAGTCCCCAACATCTTGGCTTCGGCTTCGAGAATTATACATCCATCGTCTCAGTAATATCCCCACCAACTGGTGTAGTATAATTTCTTCTTCTCGGAGGAGAGGTACTTTGCACTTGATTTTTTCAGAGTCAGGCTGGTGGTGCCATCACAATCTAAGCTGGTAGCAACGGGAACATACACTGAGTATGTTAGAGAAGCTGATGACTTGACCCTTATAAAGAACCGGTGCCCTCTTTTTGTTCCCGCTGTTGCTTTACTACGGATGCTTCCATCATTAGGCTAATATCTATTAATCTCACTGATGCATCTCAAAGCCTGCTCCAGCATATTTGATTGGAGAAACTTCAAATGATTACGCGTTAAGAAATTCCCAAATTCCCAATCGAAGCTCTTCCTTGCTCTCATCACAAATCCACCAGTCTCTTCCTTACCAATCGGGATTCAATTCAAGAGAGTTTCAGAATTTATTCTGCAAACAGGGGACCAATAACGCCCTATTGTAGTCAAAAATCTTAAGAAATTTTCTGTCCTAAATGTTGCAATCATTCAGACACGATTGTAAGAGCAACTCAGATGGAAACCAAAAGAAAATCGCACTCAAAACCTTATTACTTTTTTGCAGTTTTAGTAAAACCAAAGCAATTTTCGAATTGAAACCATTACAATCCTTTAGCACATAGAGAAATACTCCCTCCGTCTATCTTTTAGAGACAAACCTGCCTATCTTTTAGAGACGAAGGTAGTAAAAAGAAACTGATTATGTCGAACAAATAATTGTAAATCTAGGAATTGATTTCGAATCGGATTAGTAAATCGAAGGAAATCTCGGGTTTGAGTTTATGAAAACCCTAGATGCTTTTCTCAAACCCTATTTGTAAATGATAGCAGGTGGATTAAGTTTATCTTTACTGTCATTTGGGTACCTAGGTCTTGAAATCCCAAACTGATTTTGCAGAGTTTCAAATTCAAACTTAACAAAGAGCAATTGTGATCAAATCAAGAGGTTGAGCAGAGATGAACTTATCTTTTGTTGAATCTCTGATGAAGTTGCTCGCCGTTAGTCCCCAAGTTCTTTATTGACGGTGATTCCGCTATTGGAAGATGAGAAGATTATGGTTCTCCTATTCGATCCTCAGTTGGAGACGATTTTAATGTAGTTGGGGATGAAGATAAAGCGCCGTTAATGTCGTCGAAGAAGAGAGGCGCGAAACTGAGGTAGGACGCGGTAGCAGGGAGAGAGGTGGGGGAAGGTGCTGATGAGGTTAATGGCGCGATGGGAAGAGATGCGTAGGGGTTGAGTCTGGCAAGACAAGACGTGGGGGAAGGTGTACACGAAAGGTATGAGCGCGTGAGTGGGGTGTACTTGACCGGAAAAGAAAGGACGTTGAAGAAATGAGAGTGTGGGATGTTATGGTAATTGGTTGGGCTAGAGACGAGGCTCTGGATGTGGTCGCCAAATGTTGAGGGTGAATATGATTTTGGTTCTATAAGTCCTAGCCATAACACACCAAATTCCAAGAGAAGAGAGAGAGAGAGAAAAAGAAGTGAGAAGACCCCTTTTCTATTGTACCTTGTCATTCCTTTAATAGACTTTCCAAAAGCCCCTTCCTTTCATGACATCATGCCACATGTACTAAACCTTCTTCATTACCACTAATGCCATTCCTTCTCTAATGTATCCTCATCCTTCTTCATTAATCCCTTCCTTATCCCTCTTGTATCATGAATACTTTCTCATTGGACTTGGGCCTTAGTCCACAAGTCCCATGTTTTATGTTGGATTTGCTTGCCTTCCCTTTAGGGGAACCCTAGTCCCTCTAAGGGGTATTATTTTTCACGTATCAACGCTCCTCATTGGACTTGTTCTTGCACTTGTTCTCCATCACCTTCCTTGCCACCACCTTCATCCTCACTTTCTTCTCCATCACTTTCATCCTCATTTTCTTCTCCATCATCCTCATCCTCACTTTCTTATCCATCACCTTCCTTGCCACCACTTTCTTATTCATTAACTTCCTCCTCACCACTTTCTTCTTCGGCAACTTCTCTATCATCACCTCCTTCTTCAATAGGTGTATCAGAATAAGATTCTTCTTGTGTTGGTTGCTCCGCTTGAGGTAGTGGGTCATTGATGAAGATCGCTTTGAATTTACTCCCCGAGCCCCTTCGGAAAGAAGCATTTAAATTTTGACCACCCTGTCGAAGAGGTCCCAAACTCTGAGGAGATGCAAAGTCATGTTTCTTCTTATATTTCTTCTCAGCTTGCTTTTGTCGCTTGTCCTTGTTTGGCCTGTAGAATACGGAGATAAGCGACAAACAACAAAGGAATTATGTAAGGTATAAAATCGGTTTACTCGATACACATTAAAACCCAATTCCTAACATAACACACAATAAACGGATTGTATAAGTGCTCATGTAATCCGATTCAAACAAAAAAAAAGGAACAGAAAAGTTGGGAATTTTTTCTTACAGGAATCGGTTTACTCGGTACACATGTAAAATCCGATTCCAGCATTACAACAACAATCGTTTTTTTATAAGTGCTCATGTAATCCGATTATTGACTCAGCATATAAGAATTCAAAGGCTACACAATCGGTTTTTGTGGACACATATGTAATCCGATTCTAGCCAAAAAAAAGTTACTGAAAAAAAAATGGTTATCCCTGCAGTAAAAGAATCGGGCTATGTGGACATTAACATAGTCCGATTCTGGTTCAAATTTCTCGATCCAGAAAGACATTTATCACAATCGGGGTATGTGGACATGAACATCAACCGTTTCTAAATACAACCGGTTCACAAATACATGAACATTGTCCGATTATGGTAAACCCAGAAAAATTTGGTTTCAAAATCTCTAATTTTTGAGCGATTGCATGTTACTAAAACCTAGTTTAGAGGATTGGGTTGATATAAAAGTACCTGATTCGACCCATTTCCTCCTCTTGTGCGATCAAAGATGGTTCAACTTCCTCGACCGTTTTCTTCTTCGGTTTGTTTCCAATCGCTTGAAAAATTCCGGGATTACCCGCACTAGGATAGTTCCGGTTAGTAGCATGCTTCACTCGTTTCGTCATTATATAGAAGAAAAAAGCACCAATTAATCGTTTTTGGATCAACGATGTTTTGGTTTCGAAAAAATGAAAAAAGAGGGAGAAGAATAGAAGAATAGAAGAAAAATCGGTATATAGAATGAAATAGAAACTGATTTTTGTTTTAGGTTTTATTATTTAGAGTTAATGAGGGTAAATTTATAGTATTCATATTTTATAGAGTGTAAATTGGTAAATTCATCAAATTTAGACACCCCTTAACCTTTTCTATTGGGTAGATGTGGAAATCTATAGGCCCAAAATAATGGTCCTAGGCCCCAAATTAGCCAGGCTCCAAATCCCCTAAACTGTTCTGCTTTGTGAGAAAAAGTAGGAAGTTAAATAAAGAAAAAAAAGTTAAACAGTTAGCTAATAAAACTGTTTTTCAAGATTTTTCTTATTTTATAGGACGTGTCAGCATTTAAAGAAAGGCCATATACTTGACGATGTGGCCCGACCACATCGTATTTACATCGTATATTGACAAGTCATTACGGTATATTGACAGAAGTCATCAAGAGCAGGAGAAGACAATGGAAAAAGGATACGCCACAATAGCAGTGCAGGTTAAGATGTTTGTGTTGTGTCTGCAATCTAGCTCGGGTGTTAGTCACATATGATATGTCTTAATGTTCACGTGAGTATCGTATACGTGTGTTGTGTGTCAGACAGTTAAAGTCCGTTAATCACATTATAAGAAGTGTGTTAACGTATTAATCCTGTAATACTTTTCCTTTCTCTAGTTTTTTCAATTTGGCGTATTTTATAAAAGACCTTCTATAAATAACTAACGGTCAAGATGGTCAATAACGGTACTGTGACCTAAGCTCTAATTAAAATTTTCCCATGACCCAAACGTAAATTTGGTCACTTTTTTGTGACCTAAAGTCAAAATATCACTTAATTTAATTATCTAATCATTAGGTTAATTAAATTTTTTTTTATACTTAATGAAAAATTAATTCAGATTAAGAGTTAGGTTTGGTAGAGAGATAAAATAGATTTTTGTTGTAGAAACATGAGTGGGGAAATGTCTGACCACCACATGTGGAGACATGCATGTAGACTTCACTCTTTGTACTTGACACATGTAAGGTTTACTCTTTGCTAACCAACAAGTGTACTACTCAAATCCCACTATTGCATGTACTCTTTATGTATATAAAGAAGGAAGTAGACAAGTAATGAGAAGTACTGATTTCCCTTTTCTCTTCTCTTTAATAGTATTCTCTCTTTTATCTTCTATCTTACCATTTTACTTTATCACGTTATCAGCACCTTGTTCTTTGTTTCCAATTGAGCATTAATCCTTCACAAACAAAAAAAAAAATTGTTGGCTCCATTCTTAAAACAAGTAGGATTTTTCCAAAAGAAGGAGGTATATCTCAACTATTATTATTTATTTACTCTTGTTGAAAATGATATATTTGTCTCATCTATCACATGACATGATAACATTAGCTTCTACTCTTTATTTTAGTTACACCAAAAGTTAAAAGAAATAATCCATTTGATTTTTAATAGTTGATTTTCAACTTGATAGTGATAGCTTATTTGTTTCTTTATGATCACATGCTTGTCTTCTAACATGAAAGTGACATTTTTATCTATAGTTTAATTAATTAAAATCATGTGATACACAAAAGTGTAGTTTGCTTTACTTTTCAAACTCCCCATGTGATGTTGTACTTCATCTTTCATTTTTTTTTAATAAAATAAATAAATAAATACATGTATGGATATTACCTTTGAAGAATATCATATCATTCTACTTGTTAGCAAATTTATTATACCCATGATGCATATGTATGTATGTTAATTTTTCTTTTATGCCATGAGTATCCTAGTATTTTATTTTATCAAATACTCATCATATTGGTATACACCCATGATGTTATCCCCACCAAATGTTATAATTTACCATACATATTTTTTTAGTATGTTAAACTATTTTATTTAGACCTTCCTAAAAATAATTTAAATTTTTGACATATACTTTATGTTTAGTATTATATCTTAGTTTGATATTACTCATGCATGTCACAAATATTAACCAAAATTTATTTTATCCCGCAAAACTGTTTGCTACTAAATATGCAAACGAATTGCGACTTAAATTCCAGTAATTTTATATGCGTATATAAATGATAAATGGGTCTGTAGTTTATTTTTTTTCTAATAGACCTATTTTCAGTTGACTATTTTGTCAACCTTATTACCAAGTTGTTTGCAATTTTTAACCATAAAGAAATTTGGTTTGCAAACAAAGTTCCCATGTTAAAACCATAAAGAAAGTTGGTTAATTAATTTTGTGGACTGGGTTATGATCAAAGATTGGACTAATGACATATCCGTATTACCCACAAAACCATAAAGAAAGTTGGTGATGGGAAAATGATACCGTGATTTGTTATGGACTCAGAAGGACTTGAGCACCATATTAATGTCCTTTATTTTGTCTATGTAGATGGACCCAATTCGACCAGAATTCGAACTTTTGGACTCAGAAGGACTTGAGTACCATCGTTGGGTATCTGATGTGGAAACCACCTTCGTGGCAAAGGACTACACCTCCACTATCAAGCCATCTGGCGTTGCTCTCCGAATCGAGAAAGACAAAGCCCATGCTCTTATGTTCCTTAAGAGGCATATCGATCCTAACCTACGTTGGGGTTATCATCACTTGAAAACGCCAAAAGAGCTATGGGATGCTCTAGATAGCCATTTTGGGAACATTCATGATTCCTTAATACCACAATTGAACGTCAAGTGGAACGAAATCCGCTTCCTCGATTATGTAAAGGTAAACGATTTCCAAAAGACATGTCGCAAATTCAGCACGTATGGACTTTTGTGGAAAGAAACTTACGGATGAGGAAATGATTAGAAAACCCTATCGACCTTTCCCACCTCGTCCATGATACTAGCGAACCAGTATCGTTTAGAGGTGGACAACAAAAGAATCACCACATTCAGTAGGTTGATAAACTTATTGCAAGTGGCCGAAAGGCACAATGAGATTCTTGTCAATAATAATGCCAGAGCTGTCGGAAAAAAGAAAGTTCCCGAAGCTAACCATGGCAAGGTCAATAAGGGAAAGAACCCCAAAGGAAAGAGGGCTCGAAATTCTGATTCACATTCCCATGATCCATACCCACGTGGAGATAATGCCTCTCGTGGAAGAGGACGTAAGGGACATAATCGAGGTCGAGGACGTAAAGGTCACTCTAATGTTTGGCACAGAGAAGGAACTTCTGGCCATACAGGTGGTGATCCTAAGTTCGAGAAAACACCTAAAAATCCCGCTAACAAAAAGGCTGCAGACGAAAGTGCGCCTTGTTTTAGGTGTGGATTTACCGGACATTGGTACAAGCATTGCAAGGCTAGTGCCAATGTAGTCATGAGCTACAAAAAGTACCGGGAAACTCTCGAACAAGAGGCTAACTATATGGAAGAAAATGATGTAACCCCTGACGTTAACCTCACAATTTCAGACTTCCTGGGCAATGAGGACTTTGCCCCAACTATGGATGTGCTTGATTTTGCTTGGGCCTAAGAATTTAGTTTATGGCTTGCTAGACTCTGTCTGGTTTTAGATGCTTTGAAGTTTTTATGTTATCTTAGACTATCGTTTGTTTAATAGTTTGAGTAAGTGTTACCGTTGCTGAACATGTTCTTACCATCTTTATGTTATGTGTATGGATTATCTATAAGTACTTATTTTCTATTATGTTCTATAGAATTTTACTTTGTTCATGATAATCTGTTGTTTAGCATGTAAATTAGAATGGAAAGGAAGCCATTCTAGTAGAACAAAATTCTCTAAAGGAAGTGAGATAAATTGTTCGTTTTTTCTTTGTTTGTAACATTCCTACCTAATGTACTTGTAGGAATGTCTCCAGGAGAAATTGAATGTCTAGTTGATAGTGCAACCACCCACACTATCCTAAGAAATAGACAATTATTTGTCGATTTTACTCCTTATAATACATCTGTGACTACGATGATTGGATCATCGCAAGTAATAATTGGGCGAGGTACTGCTCAATTCTTGTTGCCAAACGGCACAATGATTAAAGTCACAGAAGCTCTATATGCACCAAGAGCTCACCGCACTTTGTTAAGTTTCAAGGATATCCGTGCAAACGGTTATCACTTAGAAACTCACTGTGAAAATGGAATTGAGTACATATATGTGACCTCTAGTGAATGCGGAAGGAAGCGCATCTTAGAGAAACTAATAAGTCACTCTAGTGGATTGTATATCACCACTATTAGGATTATCGAATCCCATGTGGTTGCCAACGATGAACCTGCTGGCGGTGACTTATATAAGCTTTGTCACGATCGACTAGGGCATCTAGGTCGTGATATGATGATCCGTGTTTTGAAGAACTCACACGGACATCCGTTCTTTCGAATGAAAAAGAAAATGGGACAAAAGATTGTTACAATGCAAAGTAACAATGTGCATTCTAAAGTAAATGATGCACATTTTATGCCTTCTAAAGTAAGAGAAGTTCAACCTTCGTCTTCCAAAGTAATTGAAGCATACCCCCTGTCCCATTCTTCTTTGTTGTCCTTATCGAAGGCACATCGCTCATTCTGCAAAGCTTGTTCTTTAGCAAAGACAGGATCGAGACCATCCTATGTTAAAGATACAAAACAAAATATTTCATTTTTACAAAGAATACAAGGTGATATTTGTGGACCTATACATCCCGCATGCGGACCATTAAGGTATTTTATGGTTCTCGGTTGATGCTTCGACCCGTTGGTCACATGTTGCATTGTTGTCCACAAGAAATGCTGCATTTGCAAAGCTCCTAGCACAAATTATACGACTAAGGGCTCACCACCCTGATCATCCAATCAAGTCTATCAGACTTGATAATCTCGGAGAATTTACATCTAAAGGATTTGATGATTTCGTATGTCTAATGGAATTGACATAGAGCATCCCGTACCCCATGTACACACTCAAAATGATCTCGCAGGCTACCATCAAAAGGTTACGAGATGATAGCTAGGGCATTGGTTATGCGTTCCAACCTCGCCTATTATCTCGCCTGGGGGTACGCCATATTGCATGCAACATTACTTATTCGCTTTAGACCCACTGCTAGCCAACCATTTTTCTGCGTACCAGTTGGTAACTGGATATGAGCCTGATATTTCACATTTACGCATATTTGGTTGTGCCGTATACGTGCCTATTACGCCCCACAGCATACTAAGATGGGTCCACAAAGACGAGTAGGTATTTATGTTGGATACGAATCCCCAACAATTATCCGCTACTTAGAACCTTTGACAGGCGATCTCTTTACCGCTAGATTTGCGGATTGTCACTTTGATGAGACAACCTTCCCGTCGTTAGGGGGGTATGGTAAAGGACTTCCAAAGGGAACGACAGAATTGTCGTGGTGTGTTCCCACGTTGTCTTATCTTGATCCCCGCACTCCATAATGCGAAAGTGAAGTGAAAAGAATTATCGATCTCCAGAATGTGGCAAATTCAATGCCTGATGCATTTACTGATATCGCTAAAGTGACGAGATCACATATACCACCTGCAAACGTGCCTGCAAGGTTGGAAATTCCCGACAAGGGAAAAGGTACCATAGATATAGGTACCAAGGCTACACTTGGTGGAAGTGTAGCCGAGGCCGTGGCCCCCAAAAGGAAGAGGGGAGACCACTTGGTTCGATCGATACTCGCCAAGGAAGAAAAGGGCGAGTAAGGCACAAACCGATCCATATATCATCAATACAGATAATCCATCTCATGAGATTGTCTCGATTACGATTATGTCCATGAATCATTCGGGGACGCCCGAAGTTTGAATTGATTCCAGAGAACAAAGAAATCTCTATGGATTGTGAAAGTTCATACGTGTTGATGGAAAGATCCTCCACGCATATTGATGATATATTCGCATATACGGTTGCTCGAGATATTATAGAGCACGATGATATCGAACCACGCTCTATTGCATAATGCCAAAAGAGAGCAGATTGGCCTCAATGGAGAGATGCAATCCGTGCTGAATTAAATTCACTGGCAAAAAGACAGGTATTTGGTGCGGTAGTGCTAACCCCACCAAGTGTAAAGCCTGTAGGACATAAATGGGTATTTGTAAGAAAGCGTAATGAGAAGAACGAAGTCTTGAGATATAAGGCTCGCCTTGTGGCGCAAGGTTTCTCACAACGCCCTGGGATTGATTACGAAGAAACGTACTCTCCTGTAATGGATGTCATAACGTTCCGTTACTTAGTCAGCTTAGTTGTTTCAGAAGGACTTGAAATGCAACTTATGGATGTGGTTACCGCATATCTCTATGGGGATCTTGATACAGAGATATTCATGAAAGTTCCAGATGGACTTCCATTGCCCAAATCAAGTAACTCTAAACCACGGAGTGCGTTTGCAATTCAGTTGAAGCGCTCACTTTACGGATTAAAGCAATCCGTGCGGATGTGGTATACCCGTCTAAGTGATTATTTGATTGGGAAGGGATATACAAATAATGAATTGTGCCCCTGCGTGTTTATAAAGAAAACAAGTTCCGGATTTGCTATTATAGATGTCTATGTCGACGACATGAACATAGTAGGTACTCTTGATGAACTAAGAGAAACCACAAGCTATTTGAAATCCGAATTTGAGATGAAAGATCTTGGGAAAACTCGAATGTGTCTAGGACTTGAACTAGAACATCGAGCTTGTGGAATATTAATCCACCAGTCTGCATATGTCCATAAGATACTCAGGAAATTTAATATGGACAAAGTGCACCCTGCTAGCACTCCCATGGTTGGTCGAACTTTAGATGTACATAAAGATCCATTTCGTCCAAAGGAAGATGGCGAAGATGTATTGGGAGCTGAATATCCCTATCTAAGTGCAATAGGCGCATTATTGTACTTAGCACAATGTACTCGACCAGATATCTCATTCTCAGTGAATTTGTTAGCTAGATATAGCTCAGCGCCAACGCAGCGTCATTGGAATGGTATAAAGAATATCTTTAGATACCTAAAGGGAACCATTGACTTGGGTTTGTTTTATCCCTACGAAGATGAAAGGAGAAATGCTAATGTGATTGCGACTCCTTACACTGGAACCCCAAATAATGTTTTGGTTGGTTTTGCTGATGCTGGGTACCTCTCAGACCCACACAAAGGTCGATCACAAACTGGATACGTGTTCACCATCGGGAATACAACGATATCCTGGAGATCGACCAAGCAAACCCTTGTGGCTACCTCCACGAACCACTCTGAGATCATTGCCCTACATGAGGCGGTTCGTGAGTGTATATGGTTAAGGTCTATCATTACACATATTCGAGGGACATGTGGTTTGAGTTCTACCACTGAAGAGCCAACTTGCATTTACGAAGATAATGCAGCTTGCATCGAACAGATGAAGCAAGGGTATATCAAGGGTGATAATACGAAACATATATCACCAAAGTTCTTTTACAATCAGCAACAACAATGTCTTCTAAACATTCAAGTCAGTAAAGTAAAATCTGACGAAAATGTGGCAGACTTATTTACTAAGTCATTACCTAAGTCCACATTTGAAAAACATGTGAGAAGTATAGGACTAAAGAAATTGTCCGAACTTCCGTGACTCCATCGGACTAAAGGAATTGTCCACTCCCATGATTGTATTAGACTAAAGAAATTGTCATGCATTAGGGGGAGCATCAAATGGTACGTTGAACTCTTTTCCTTCACCGAGGTTACTTTTTCCCACTGGGTTTTGATACTCGAAAAGGTTTTTAATGAGACAACAATAATACCATAAATGCAAATCATGGAGAGATGTCGACATCAGGGGGAGCATCCATAGATGCACTGATGACATCAAAGTGTGTTGTACTCTTTTCCTTCATCGAGGTTACTTTTTCCCACTGGGTTTTGTTACTCGAAAAGGTTTTTAATGAGACAACAAAAACACTAAAGATACAACTTCGGTTGAGGCTATTCTTCTCCTTACAAGTGTTCAGGTTTTTGTGCGAAATATTTTTCCTGACACGGTTCTACAAAGGAGAAGAATCCTGACAAGCGACGCCATTTCAGAAGCTCAAATATTGTCTTTTCTCCTTAGACCAGTTTTTATCTCGACGAAATTTTCTGGCAAGGTTTTGGCAAACTCAATGAGTCTATAATGGTGGTCATCCAAGGGGGAGTGTTGTAGAAACATGAGTGGGGAAATGTCTGACCACCACATGTGGAGACATGCATGTAGACTTCACTCTTTGTACTTGACACATGTAAGGTTTACTCTTTGCTAACCAACAAGTGTACTACTCAAATCCCACTATTGCATGTACTCTTTATGTATATAAAGAAGGAAGTAGACAAGTAATGAGAAGTACTTTTGATTTCCCTTTTCTCTTCTCTTTAATAGTATTCTCTCTTTTATCTTCTATCTTACCATTTTACTTTATCAATTTTTTTTTTTTTTTTTTTTTTTTAGAGATTTATTTCAAAAACGTAGATTTTGATTTACTCAAACAAAAGGAATGATTTCAATGGCAAATTGGAGGTGGGTGAATCTTTATATGATAGAGAAACCATATTTTACAGATACCCCACGATGGAGATTCTACTATGGGTGATTTCTTAGCTCCAATGTCCATTTCAGAGCAATTTACGATTGGAATTAATTATAGAACCCAACCGTAGGAGCCATTTACGGTTGAAATTAACCACAGAAGCCAACCGTAGGGTCTATTTACGGTTAGTATTTGATGAACATCCAACCGTAACTGGTTAAAATTGGGAAAACTCAATCATAAACCAGTTACGGTTGGATTGTTATCTTACAAGGTGAACGGTAAATAAGTTACGGTTCGTTTGTCGGTGGCTAGTATACAACCGTAACTTAAAAACTCAAAAAACTTAAATTATTTTCGCTCGGATTTTTTTACGGTTGGTATTGTTAAAATCGAAATCAACCGTAAATATTTTTCCCGGTTATAAAATGAACCGTAACTGGATATTCCAAATAGTTTTTTAGGATTTACGGTTGGTAGTTCCTCAATCGCTAACCGTAACACCTTCAGAGATCATTGTTACGGTTGGTTAATTAAGAATAACCAACTGTAACTCCATCTGCAACCCTAACGTAAGTCATGCCACTTGATCTTTTCGACAGTCTAAGACTCTAAGATGAAATTGAAATTGGTGTTCATCGACAATGAGAGGATATCGAAGGATTTGAGGATTTTGTTGATTATCGTCAAGATAATCATTTTATTTTCTTGTTTTAGGATTTTTTTTTTTTTAACGAAATCAAAATCAGGTTTTTTTTATTCTTATTTTCTCGATACAATCAACTTTTTGACAAACCCACCAGAGGGAAGATCCACATTCAGGCCAGCAAACGTTCTTATTTTGGGTTGGGCTAATGGGAATCATGCATGTGTTGACTTCACTGGGGTTGCTCCGTTAGCAGGCATTGGACATGGCACTTTTACAGTTGGCCAAACAACATTAAGGGCTGCCTCAGATAAGATAGCGAAGCATGAGAAAGCATGTATCGATAATGGGCACGCTTTTATCCCCTTTGCTTTTGACACTTTTGGTTTCTTGGCTCCAGAGGTGGTTGGACTCCTCAAGAGAGTCCAGAAGGTCATGCACAGTAATGTCATGACCCCGGGTTCGAGAAAGTTTATTTTTAAAAGGATAGGCTTTGCAATTCAAAAAGGGCTTGCGGCGCAGCTTGTTGCTCGCTTGCCTGCTATGTGAGAATTTTTCTTTGCTTGTTACCTTTAGTTTTACGATGAAATTGAATTTATTCATCAATAACTATGTCTAATTTGTTTTTTTTAAGGTTTAAATATATTTGATGATGATTATCAAAGAAAAACTGATTTTGATTTCGTTTTTTTTTTAATGACTAGGTTTGAATATATAGGAGGTGTTTGAGGGTGAAAATGATTTCTGCTGATTTCGGGAATTTCGGGTGTACGGGTGAGAAAAAATTTAATCCCTAAACAATGTACTGCAAGGGAGTACTTTAGATTCGAGAGATCAATCTGTACAAATCCAGCCTAAACCAAGAAATGGCCGTTCCGGACTTGCTTCGGTCACAAAGTGGATGAGAATGGGTTGGTATTGGGGAGGGAAGCAAGGAAAGTGATGAGACCAGAATAGTTGATTCTGTAAGAGTAGTTATGTTACTACGACTTGTATCAGAAAAGTGGGAAGGCTAACAAATGGTAAGCTAGCAAGTATTTTATGAGTGTTGTATATTCCCGAATGAACTTGTTGTTCTGTGGAAATAGGTAAGAACTATTTATACAAGTCGAAGTGAAACGTACCCTGGTCTCATTAAGGAATGGAAAAATGGGTAAGTAAATGGGAGGAGGTGGTAACCGTATGCATGGAATTTGATGTTCCATAAAATCGTTAACGCATGGAATTGATGTTCCATAAAAACATTAACGTATGGAATTGATGTCCCATGAACGTTTCACTTTTAACTCCCTGTATTTACTAACCGCCTCACCCTTATGACACTTCCTTATGATGGGCGTAGTGTACGCCACACGCTGTAAACCGCCAAACCAATACCCAAAGAGGATCCCTCAGTTTGTGATATGTGTTGATGTCTCGAATGTTTTTGTGGAAAACATGTAGCATAGAGTTGTTTCCTGGCAAGTCGAGCTCGGGAGACTTGGTAGCTTGGTGACCTTCGACGGTCGAGATTTTGTATCTTCAGAGGAAAGGTAGTCGTTGATCTTTGCACGCTTTCGTTCGTTGGTGGCCGCATAGAGAAGGCCAGCATGGTGGCGCGGCTAGGTGCGTTTGGCATGTGGGGCCAAGGGTTTGGTAAGCCGTTGGCATATGGGGCGGCTAGCATAGATAGGTGCGGTTTGGCTTGGCATGTGGGGCCAAGGGTTTGGCAAGCCATTGGCACATGGTGCTGCTAGCATGGCTAGGGCCAAGGCAAGGTGTGGCTTGGCTTGGCATGTGGGGCCAAGGGTGCAGCAAGCCGTTGGCACATGGTGCGGCTAGCATGGCTAGGCGTGGTTTGGCTTGGCATGTGGGGCCAAGGGTTTGGCAAGTCGTTGGCACATGGTGCGGATAGCATGGCTAGGGCCAAGGCAAGGTGTGGTTTGGCTTGGCATGTGGGGCCAAGGGTTTGGAAAGCCGTTGGCACATGGTGCGGCTAGCATGGCTAGGTGCCGTTTGTCTTGGCATGTGTGGCCAAGGGTTTGGTAAGCCGTTGCATATGGGGCGGCTAGCATGGATAGGTGCGGTTTGGCTTGGCATGTGGGGCCAAGGTTTTGCCATGGGCGCATGGCGTGGCTAGCTTGACTAGGTGCTATTTGGCTTGGCATGTTGGAACAAAGGTTTGGTAAGCCGTTGGCATATGGGGCGGCTAGCATGGCTAGGTGCGGTTTGGCTTGGCATGTGGGGCCAAGGGTTTGCCATGGGCGCATGGCGTGGCTAGCTTGGCTAGGTACGGTTTGGCTTGGCATGTGGGGCCAAGGGTTTGGTAAGCCGTTGTCATATGAGGCGGCTAGCATGGCTGGGTGCGGTTTGGCTTGGCATGTAGGGCCAAGGGTTTGCCATGGGCGCATGGCGTGGCTATCTTGGCTAGGTGCGGTTTGGCTTGGCATGTGGGGCCAATGGTTTTCCATGGGCGCATGGCGTGGCTAGCTTGGTTAGGTGCCATTTGGCTTGGCATGTGGGGCCAAGGTTTGGCGTGACCAAGCTAGGTTCGTGACCAAGCTATGGCTTTGGGCCAAAGGTCGTTTGGTAACCTCAGACGGCTAGGATTTGATCACGTGATTGAAGGGCGACCGTTGATTGTTGCACGCCTTCGTTTTGGTAGCCGCGTAGGGAAGCCCAGCAAGGTGGCGCGGCTAGGTTGGCATGGGGCCATGGCAAGGTGCGTTTGGCATGGAGCGGTAGGTGTGGATGGCATGGTTTGCCATTGGCAGAGGGGTGCGGCTATCATGGTTGGCATGCCTTGGCGCGGTAGGCGTGGCTGGCATGGTTTGCCATTGGCACAAGGGTGCAGCTAGCATGATTGGCATGCCTGGGCGCGGTAGGTGTGGCTGGCATGGTTTGCCATTGGCACAAGGGTGCAGCTAGCATGGTTGGCATGCAGAGGCGCAGTAGGTGTGGCTAGCATGGTTTGCCATTGGCACAGGGGTGCGGCTAGCATGGTTGGCATGCCTTGGCGCGGTAGGTGTGGATGGCATGGTTTGCCATTGGCACAGGGGTGCAGCTAGCATGGTTGGCATGCCTTGGCGCAGTAGGTGTGGCTGGCATGGTTTGCCATTGGCACATGCGGTGTGATAATTAGGGTTTTGGCCTGTCGAAACCCTAATTAGCATTAAAAAAGGTACCCGGTAATTTTCTTGCAGACAAATTAAAGGGTTCAATAAATGTGCTTGGTTTGGACATTATTACTCAAGTTCTGTGACGTCACTGTCTGACTAGGGTTTTACGATTTTACCCCTAAGCTAAAAACCACATTAACATTAAGTCCCCTGCTTAGTTCAGAATAGGTACCTTGTTGCGAGGTAAGCATATGATGGTGACAAACAATGACGAAATCAAGACTTAAATCATTGCAAAGATAGTCAGGAAAATCCGACTAACCTTTTTGAGAGGTGAAGAGATTTTTTGCTTCCCGTGTTGGCGGCCCTGCATAAGTTGTACTGGGGATGCAGACCGTGGAGGGGTGAGAGGAAAGTTGCTGGCTTGGTCTGGCCGTACATCACCGAGGCAAAGCGGGCGCAATCTTGGAAGGCAAAGCGTAGCGGATGGCTTGGCACTTGGGGCCAAGAGGTGGCGTGGTCTTAGGAAGGCAAGCATGGTGGATGGCTTGACACGGTTGCTATTTGTGGCAAGGAGAGTTCATGATCCCACGTTTGGCAGACTTGCATAGATCTTATTCATGTAGACCGTGAAGCGGTGAGGTGAGAGGCGTGACTTAATATGGCTTCTTATCATCTTGGCTGGGTTAAGGAACATCATAATGTTGGATCGACGAGTTGTTGGTGTCGGCGTGCCAAGCCATGGCATGGACAGCCTGGCATGATAGGGCATACGATAGTGGAGTGGACGGCTTGGCATGGTGCAGCCATGGCAAGGCGTGGTCTGGTGAGGCGAGGTGTGCACAGCTTGGGGAGGCAAAGCATAGCATACGGCTTGGCGTGTGGGGACAAGGCACTGCGTGAGCGGTCTTGGGCGTGGAAATTGGCCTTTGCGGGACCGGTTTCCTCTTTTCCTTTCTTGGCTCAAAATAGGAAATCCTTTTCTTGTTCAAACTCCCATGTACCATGTATATATAAAAGGAGGGCCGGCTTCTCTTTCGTTTCACACCAATTTTTTTTATCACAGCCATGTGGTAGCAGTAAAGCAAAGCGGACAAGTAAATCCCAGGTATGCCTTCCAATACTTCTTCTTTAACTTGTTTTCTCTTTTCTTTTGTGTTGGTGTAAACCTTAGTTGTAGGCGTACCTTTTCATGACCTTGTGGAAAATGTTGGTGTGAATCCTAGCCTTAGGTATGTTTTGCACGAGCTTGTAGTAGTACTTAGGCATGAATACCATAGTAATGTTGACCGCCTCAACTCACTGTGCAAAGTAAGCATGCGATAGTAATTGCCATCCCTTCCCTACGAAAACCTAGTTTTTAGGGTTTACTCCTTGTTTTGGTGTGGCCGTGTGCATGGTTCCCATGGTGGGGCGCACCTCCTCGGTCGGACAAGAGTTTTATGCTGCAGGGTACGGCTTTGAAACAAACTGGCTTGCGTCTTGGGTGGAAAAATAATTTCCGTGCACTTTCCGTAATAATTTCTCTTCGTATTGTTCCATTGTAGTTGTTTGGAAGGTGAAGGTAGCGTGGGAGAGTCTTCATTATGATGTCACTTGAGAAAAGTTCTGCCGTACCGAAAGATGTTGGCAATTCCAAGCCAAACGTAGATGATGAGTTCTTCACAACATCGGCCACGGTTAAGAGAAATCACCCAAAATATGTGTCGATTCTTCTGACTGATTCGGAAAGTGAGGGAGAAGATCGATCGGTTCGGCCAGGAGGCGTAATAAGGTTTTGCCTTCAGAGGAAAGAATATCATGCCTCTCCTATTGACTTTAAAATCTCTATGAGTCCATTGCGTCCCTTCGAGAAATGGATGCGGTTTATGATGAGCCAGGAGCATGTAAAAACCAATCTGACCAAGGCGCAGATCGTTGGTGCTGTTGCGGCTTCCGCGATGCTCCAGATTAGGAAAGACATTCCAGGCCTAGTTGCTTTTGTTTCCAGATGGTGTCCGGACACCCACACGGCCGTATGGAGGTGGGGTGAAATGACCATATCCTTGGAGAGCGTGGATGTGTTGCTAAATCTTCCCGTAATTGGAAACCTCGACATTAGGTTGTCTGCAGATGAAGAAGAAATGCGCGCCGCCCTGGTTGCGAAGTCAAATGGATTCGTTCGGAAAAAACAAGACGAAGTTCTTCTATGACCGGTGGGTGTCTCGGTGGTTTTCTCGACGAGTTGAGTCGAACCAGAAGAATAGCATACTTCATGTCGCGGCGTTCTTGGCTCTTTGGTTATCCAGAGATATTTTTGATGATGGCTCCGGTAAGAAGGAGATAAGGCAGGAACTTATCAAGTTTTCTATAAAACTGGCAAAAGGCGTTGTTCTCCCTATTGGCGGTTTGTTTCTTGGTTCTCTGTACGCACACTTGGATCAGCTAGTCTCGGATATGTGTGCTTCAAACGGCTATATGAAAGTGGATTGTACATTCATGCCACCTTTCTTCAGGCTTGGCTGTGGGAGCACTTCGAGAAGTACGCCCCAAAACCGTTGGATGTACTTCCCAAGTCTTGGGGTGGCTCCAGGATACTGCGCTGGTCGAATAGGCTTTCAAAGATCGTCTCGAACCTGGTTGGATTTCTTGAAAACTCGGACACGGTTAATTTTCGTCCATGGGCTCCGGTGCATGCGTCTATAACTCGATCGATTACCTTTGCTCCTGTTCCGAACATGTCTTTGTCTTCTGATAAAGAGGATCTGAGTGTTGGAGAGATGGTGTTCATGCGAAGCTGCACGCCCGGTCATGTACCGTATTTCTTTCGAGGATCTTGCAAAATCTCTTACAATATTGATAGGGCGGCTCGGCATATGGGTTTTGACCAAGGGGTCCCACTCGTTCGTCAGCCAGTTGTTCCAAAAATCCCGTTGTCCACTGTTCTCGATGCTAGTGCTCTTGCGTCGGGTCAAAGTCTCCCTTTTCTTCTTTCGGAACGAAATCCATCAACAACCTCCAAATATAACATATTTTGGCAGGATGAGTTTCTTGCTATCCATGGATTCGTGAATGATGTGGTATAAAATTGTCGCGGTAAGCCTTCTCCTGCGATTTTAGCGGAACATCCATTGCTGAGGGATCCCAAGCGAAAATCCGTTAGCCCGAATGCAGATAGTCCCCAAGTGAAGGAGCGAAGATCTAAGAGCCGTGTTGGTGGTTTTCAGTCGGATCCGATGGCTCTCCCGACTTTTAGCTCTTCCAATATGCGAGTACGTATAATTTTCTTCCTGATTTAGTCGGATTGCGTATATCTTTGTCTCATTTTCTGAGTGTCTGTTCTTGTGCCTTGCCTAGGGTCTTAGCAGCGTGAACGCCTTCACTAAAATTTCACGTAGTCAGAAAACTGCACCTCTTGAGACGGAAGGCAGCGATGCTGAGCCTACCCATGGAGAAGGGTAATCCGAGAAGGATGAAACCTCAGAGTCCGGAGATGGCGAGAGTAGTTCTTCCGATAGCAGTGCTGAATCTTCCTCTAGTCGATCCGAAAGCATCGGTGAGTCTTCTCCATGCTCTTCTTCTTCCTTCCTTCTTCCTCTCTTTTTTTTTTTTAAAAAGAGTGTCTAAGCCATGATATCACAGAGCGAAGCCGGTTTTGAAGACGAACTTGAGATGGAAACTGGTGAAGACACGGCTTTGTCTCTAACCGTGTTAGCCAAGCCTGGTGGCTTTGAAACAGAGGCCAATCAAGATGGAAGGGTTGTTGTGACTCAGAAAGCGGATATTGCTCACGTGAATATTGGCGTAATTCTTGTTAGGAATCCTTCGCCAGTTACTGATGCAGTCGCAGGCGCCACCTTTGTTCCTCCATACTTGGTTCCTTATCCGGATCACGTGTTGATTGGGGGATTTAGCGTTCCATCTAAACATGAGGCGTTATATACCAAGATATGGGAAATCTACGGTCATATTGCCACGACCAAGAAAATTACTAGCCGATACGCGCTGGTCAAGCGTGTGGAGGAATCCTTGTCTTCGATTGACGACATGCACAACGTGACTGGTCATACAGTTTCTAAGGACGTAATCTCAAGCTGGAGGTTCCACCGTAACATGTGCATAAAGTTCGAGTTCAATGCTCCTTGGTTCGTCGACGGTTTCTCCGAGGTTGAAAAGTTGTTGGCCCAAACAGTCGAAGGTCCTTCCGCAGACATGGTGAAGAAGAAGGAAGCGGAATTCAAAAGATTGTACAGGTAGCTGAAGTTGAAAAGGGCGGCTCTCCAGAGCACTAGGGAGGCCTTTGCTAAGAGGAACAAGCCGTTGTTGGAAAACTTTCCTTGAATACATTTCTGTCTTCTGAACTTCTTTATTATTTTTTTTTTTTGAAAGGCAAATGGAAGCGCCAGGTTTATGGTTTTGATTTCCTGGATTTTTTTTTGGGTTGATAGATAAATGTTACCTTGATGGTTTTGGATTATTCTTTTGGAATGAATCATTTAGGATTGAATTGTTTTTTTTTTTTTTTTTTTTGAAATGATGTTGTCTTGGTTGAAAGTGTTGCCGGCATCCCAGGAAAACCATGGAACCATGTGTTTGGTAGATGACATGGGGTGGAACAGAACATGGCTATTGTGTTTTTTTTTAATCCCGTGAAAACTTGAAAAGGTAAACCACGCATTTTGTCTGGGTAGGACTTACTTGGTTTTTTAGGTCTCCTGATGAAAAAGGAAACTTTCCGGGTGTAAGACCAGGTTTTACGGGAAGCACCGTCGTGGTTGTGGAAAGTCCCCAGTCGTTACTGAGTTGCCTGATAACCGAGTCGTCAATTCTAGGGCGGATCGTTTGCTTCTATCCTCTAGGAAGTCCCCAGTCTTCCCTTGTCGTGTCATGACTGATAGTCGGGTCGTCTGGTAACTGAGTCGTCGATCCCTGAACGGGTCGCCTTCTTCTATCATCTTGATGTCTGGGTCGAAGCATGAGATCGATAGTCGAAAATTGACATTGTAACCGAAAGATCAACCTCCCACTGTGGTCGCCAATTGTTTGAGGGTGAAAATGGTTTCTGCTGATTTCGGTAATTTCGGGTGTACGGGTGAGAAACAATTTAAACCTTAAACAATGCACTGCAAGAGAGTACTTTAGATTCGAGAGATCAACCTGTAAAAATCCAGCCTAAACCAAGAAATGACCGTTCCGGACTTGCTTCGGTCACAAAGTGGAGGAGAATGGGTTGGTTTTGGGGAGGGAAGCAAGGAAAGTGATGAGACCAGAATAGTTGATTCTGGAAGAGTAGTTATGTTACTACGACTTGTATCAGAAAAGTGGGAAGGCTAACAAATGGTAAGCTAGCAAGTATTTTATGAGTGTTGTATATTCCCGAATGAACTTGTTGTTCTGTGGAAATAGGTAAGACCTACTTATACAAGTCGAAGTGAAACGTACCCTGGTCTCATTAAGGAATGGAAAAATGGGTAAGTAAATGGGAGGAGGTGATAAGCACGTAAGTGCTACATTTTATACCCATATTTATATTAGCTAGGACTCAATGTCTTGCCTAACAACATTATTTTAGTGCTTTTACAGAAAGTACAAGTAATTCTGATTATCGGGAGCATAAACAACTAAAGCATTGGCATATGCGGTAAAAACGACAAAATGTAGCTGGCCTGGTATTTTCGTATATCAGCAGCATTCGTGGCCAGAGAATGATGCAATTTGGTGTGCTTGACTACAATATGGGGTGGCTGTCAAATATTGGCAGCAGAAAAATGAGATTTGGACGACTTTCTTTTCATTCAGACGGGAATATATTTTCATTGCCTAATAATGATCATACCACAAATGAGATTATGGGATATATATTTTAATTCCATTACTATATAATATAAAGAGAAGAAGAAAATAAAGTGGGTTCCGTTTGCATATATCTATGAGGTAAATGACATTTTATTCTCTTTAATTGTCGATTGATACTATAATATATATTTTGCAAGAAGAAGATATTCAATTAAATGGGAATAATGATAAAAGATCAATTATTACCTTGTATATGAAATGAGAATATCAAATCATGTGTTCATAAGATGTCACAGTTATGGAAGTGGGGACTGGGAAGGAAACTAATCTTCTCATATTTGGAATTATTTAATGTTTGGACACATGGCGATCACTAATTGGGTGACCTCATGAGTATGATGCAGTAAGTTGTCATTTGGGGAAAATGAGATCCGAATATCCACTAATTAATGGAGTGCAAGATTTGCATTTTTTTGGGCATGGGCGAAAGGAAGAGATAAAAGGAAAGTGGGTAGGACTGTTTCAGTAGGCCGTCGACGGGGAATCAACAAGAAAGAAGAAAAATAAGCTGGGTGACAACGGTTTTTGTTTCTTATTGGTCATTTATTTGTGGGTTTTGAAGAAATCTATAATCCATGTCTAGCTAGAATTTGTAACTAGAGGTTTATGGAGGAAGCCATGATTTTGCAATAGGCTATAATAATAAATTGAATATTTGGCAACAAGCTTTTATGAATGCAATTTTCATTCCTAGAATTTTGTCCATCGATTTACATAGAATATATGTTGTTGTTTCACCCTAATTTTAATTCGTTTAATAATGATAAAAGAGCAATTATTACCTTGTATATGAAATGAGAATATCAGATCATGTGCTCATAAGATGTCACAGTTATGGAAGTGGGGACTGGGAAGGAAACTAATCTTCTCATATTTGGAATTATTTAATGTTTGGACACATGGCGATCACTAATTGGGTGACCTCATGAGTATGATGCAGTAAGTTGTCATTTGGGGAAAATGAGATCCGAATATCCACTAATTAATGGAGTGCAAGATTTGCATTTTTTTGGGCATGGGCGAAAGGAAGAGATAAAAGGAAAGTGGGTAGGACTGTTAAAGAGGGGTCAGTGACGGGGAATCAACAAGAAAGAAGAAAAATAAGCTGGGTGACAACGGTTTTTGTTTCTTATTGGTCATTTATTTGTGGGTTTTGAAGAAATCTATAATCCATGTCTAGCTAGAATTTGTAACTAGAGGTTTATGGAGGAAGCCATGATTTTGCAATAGGCTATAATAATAAATTGAATATTTGGCAACAAGCTTTTATGAATGCAATTTTCATTCCTAGAATTTTGTCCATCGATTTACATAGAATATATGTTGTTGTTTCACCCTAATTTTAATTCGTTTAATAATGATAAAAGAGCAATTATTACCTTGTATATGAAATGAGAATATCAGATCATGTGCTCATAAGATGTCACAGTTATGGAAGTGGGGACTGGGAAGGAAACTAATCTTCTCATATTTGGAATTATTTAATGTTTGGACACATGGCGATCACTAATTGGGTGACCTCATGAGTATGATGCGATGAAGTTGTCATTTGGGGAAAATGAGATCCGAATATCCACTAATTAATGGAGTGCAAGATTTGCATTTTTTTGGGCATGGGCGAAAGGAAGAGATAAAAGGAAAGTGGGTAGGACTGTTTCAGTAGGTCGTCGACGGGGAATCAACAAGAAATAAGAAAAATAAGCTGGGTGACAACAGTTTTTGTTTCTTATTGGTCATTTATTTGTGGGTTTTGAAGAAATCTATGATCCATGTCTAGCTAGAATTTGTAACTAGGGGTTTATGGAGGAAGCCATGATTTTGCAATAGGCTATAATAATAAATTGAATATTTGGCAACAGGCTTTTATGTATGCAATTTTCATTCCTAGAATTCTGTCCATCGATTTACATAGAATATATGTTGTTGTTTCACCCTAATTTTAATTCGTTTAATTAGCTTCGCCTAATTATTTGTTTCTTGTTTGATAATTTATGCTTTGGATTTCTTTGATGAGGTATGCTTATGGGTACAGGTAATATTTGAGAAGTTATACATTTGATGGGTGTATTCATACAGGACATGGAATGGAAATAATTGGAATGTATGATTTCATTTTGTTCTTTAATTGAAAATATGGTGGAATCCGTAAACCCTGGTTACTGGCTCTCTTCCTCATTGCATTTAATTAATTTTATTTTATTTTATATTATTTTGAATTAATTCTAAAAATCAAAAAAACAACATTCTCAGTTGGTCAATTAAGAATACTGGTTATTGATATTTCCACCGCTCCTCGTGGGAACGACCTGTACTTGCCTCTGTTTACTTGTTAGATGTGCACTTGCAAGTATTTTATTGTAGGTTTTTGAGCCTACCAGGAGGTGGTAACCGTATGCATGGAATTTGATGTTCCATAAAATCGTTAACGCATGGAATTGATGTTCCATAAAAACATTAACGTATGGAATTGATGTCCCATGAACGTTTCACCTTTAACTCCCTGTATTTACTAACCACCCCACCCTTATGACACTTCCTTATGACGAACGTAGTGTACGCCGCACGCTGTAAACCGCCAAACCAATACCCAAAGAGGATCCCCCAGTTTGTGATATGTGTTGATGTCTCGAATGTTTTTGTGGAAAACATGTAGCATAGGGTTGTTGCCTGGCAAGTCGAGATCGGGACACTTGGTAGCTTGGTGACCTTCGACGGTCGAGATTTTGTATCTTAAGAAGAAAGGTAGTCGTTGATCTTTGCACGCTTTCGTTCGTTAGTGGCCGCATAGGGAAGGCCAGCATGGTGGCGCGGCTAGGTGTGTTTGGCATGTGGGGCCAAGGGTTTGGTAAGCCGTTGGCACATGGGGCGACTAGCATAGCTAGGTGCGGTTTGGCTTGGCATGTGGGGCCAAGGGTTTGGCAAGCCGTTGGCACATGGTGCGGTTAGCATGGCTAGGGCCAAGGCAAGGTGTGGCTTTGCTTGGCATGTGGGGCCAAGGGTTTGGCAAGCCGTTGGCAAATGGTACGGCTAGCATGGCTAGGCGTGGTTTGGCTTGGCATGTGGGGCCAAGGGTTTGGCAAGCCGTTGGCACATGGTGCGGCTAGCATGGCTAGGCCAAGGAAAGGTGTGGCTTGGCTTGGCATGTAAAATAAGTGTTTGGCAAGCCGTTGGCACATGGTGTGGCTAGCATGTCTAGGTGCGGTTTGTGTTGGCATGTGGCCAAGGGTTTGTGTTTGTTGGCATATGGGGTGGCTAGCATGGCTAGGTGCGGTTTGGCTTGGCATGTGGGGCCAAGGGTTTGCCATGGGCGCATGGCGTGGCTAGCTTGGCTAGGAGCGGTTTGGCTTGGCAAGTGGGGCCAAGGGTTTGGTAAGTCGTTGGCATATGGGGCGGCTAGCATGGCTAGGTGCGGTTTGGCTTGGCATGTGGGGCCAAGGGTTTACCATGGGCGCATGGCATGGCTAGCTTGGCTAGGTGCGGTTTGGCTTGGCATGTGTGGCCAAGGGTTTGGTAAGCCGTTGGCATATGGGGCGGCTAGCATGGCTAGGTGCGGTTTGGCTTGGCATGTAAGGCCAAGGGTTTGTCATGGGCGCATAGAGTGGCTAGCTTGGCTAGGTGCGGTTTGGCTTGGCATGTGAGGCCAAGAGTTTGCCATGGGCGCATGGCGTGGCTAGCTTGGCTAGGTGCGGTTTGGCTTGGCATGTGAGGCCAAGGTTTGGCGTGACCAAGCTAGGTTCGTGACCAAGCTAGGACTTTGGGCCAAAGGTCGTTTGGTAACCTCAGACGGCTAGGATTTGCTCCTGGGATTGAAGGGCGACCGTTGTTGTCGCACGCCTTCGTTTTGGTAGCCACATAAGGAAGGCCAGCAAGGTGGCGCGACTAGGTTGGGATGGGGCCATGTCAAGGTGCATTTGGCATGGCGCGGCAGGTGTGGCTGGCATGGTTTGCCATTGACACAGGGGTGCGACTAGCATAGTTGGCATGCCTTGGCGCGGTAGGCGTGGCTGGCATGGTTTGTCATTGGCACATGCGGTGTGATAATTAGGGTTTTGGCCTGTCGAAACCCTAATTAGCATTAAAAAAAGGTACCCTGATAATTTTCTTGCAGACAAATTAAAGGTTTCAATAAATGTGCTTGGTTTGGACATTATTACTCAAGTTACGTGACGTCACCATTCTCGACTAGGGTTTTCGAATTTACCCCTAAGCTAAAAACCACCATCAACAGGAGGGTAATTTATTCCTTTAAAAATGTAAGGGTAATCTAGACCTTTAATATGACACTCAGACACCCTCTAACCAATTTGGTAGATATTATTATCATGGTTCAGTCCCTCGAATGGAATCGTCAGCCCCTATAATAGGATTCCAGAAGAATCAGAACAAAAAAGAGTACTTGCCTAAAATTTGAAGTGGAAGAAAAAAGAGTACTTGCCCAAAAAAGAGTACTTGCCTAAAATCAGAACAAAAAAGAGTACAAATTATCATTCAACTTCATCACAAATAATCAATTTTACATTTAGGTTTTTTAATCCCCAATATCAATTTTCATTCACAAAAATTCAAATTAAATCATACAATACTAGAAATATCATCTAAATAACAAATACCAATCATCTAAACATATCAATTTCATCAACAAATCATGATAATCGGAAAACAAACAAACAAAAAAAAAAAGTTTCAAAATCTTACCCAAATCGATTTCGTGGACGGATTCGGTCCAAACCGATCTCAAATGATTCCAATGATGTTGTTGATCAAACCCACGGAGCGATTTGTGACGAAAAATCCTCGGAAATCTAGATCTAGGACATGCATTTTCGGATGGTTTTGGGGTGAGGAAGAAATGAAATGAGGAAGAAGAAGAAGATCGACCTTCTGTTGGGTTAGATCGATTTTGTAACGCCAGATAGTTCAGCGCCTTGCGCTTGAATTATTCTCAGCGCTCCGACCGTGTTGACTGGTCAAGCGCGGGATGGTTGGCGAAAGTTGTTAACGTTGAATGGTTCAGGTCTATTGCCATTGTTTGTTTCAGCGACTAGCATGCTAGACTAGCAACCCCATAAGACTTAGGTGATTTTACTAGCTGACGTGGACTGCTAATCTAGGTGCTAGACTAGCACACCATAAGACTAAGTCTTATGGGATGGAGCTGGTGGATGGCAAAACTTGCATTAACTCGAGTACCTTTATCTCTTTTCCTTGAAAGTAAAGTCTTCTGCCGGAATGGTCCCAGTCCTTGGGGCACACAACAACGACTCTCACACTCTAGGCAATGATGCTACGTTGACCGTGGTTTCTACCGCACCTCAATCCCGAGTGAGAGAGCCCCTGAGACCCGCTGGAGTTGGTAGGGGTGGGCATATGGGTCCCATTAAAATTTGTGAGGCGCGGTATTATTTGGCAGGATTGAGGTGCGGTAGACTAAGCATTACTGCACTATAGGGGAGATGAAGCCTTGGAAATAGGAGTGGTGCTACACATACGGGGGCTGGGAACCGTAAAAATCACCGCGTCTCACAGCCCCGGGGGCACGCCATTTTTCTTTCACGCGGTAACATCACGGGATTTCCTCTCCCGGTGTACGTGGGATTATTGTGGAAATAGGTACTGCAGGCGTGCAAAAAGAAATCCATGAGAGAGGCCAAGAATGCTGTTTTGTTTTATGTGGACCATATTTTCTCATTGTTATCTGCCTGCAAAATGTATGATGTAATGCGGAGATGATATCTTGGAAACTGAAAATGTAGAGATAAGTACGGAAAAAGAAATACTGGCGTTGAATTATCATGTGAAGGCAAGACGATTATTAGTAAATACAAAAAAGCTTACATTTTTAAAAACAAACCATCACGTCGGTCACATACATGATCACTGTGCTTGTCTATATTTGCACTCGATCGACGACTCCACCATTATAAATAACGACGTATGCTAGTTTTTGGGATAATAAAATCATTAACTCCTGCCTATGTTTATACTTTAGTCATCTTGCTGCATCTTCAATGGAGACTAAAGAAAATCAGTACCATATTGTGCTGTTTCCGTGGTTAGCATTTGGTCATATTATTCCTTATCTAGAGTTCTCAAAGAATTTAGTTTCAAAGAGTGATGGTAACATTCAAATATCTTTAATATCCACACCGAGTATTATCAGAAGATTAACGTCAATCCCACGGGCTATAAAGAAACATATCAATCTTATACCGGTCGATTTGCCATTGGTCGATAACTTGCCTCCAGGTTATGAAGCAACTGTCGATTTAAAAGATATTGCGCAAACTCAGTATCTTAAGATTGCCTTCGATTTATTACAGGCTCCAGTAGAGACACTTCTGAATCAGATTAAACCGGATTTGATTATATTCGATATCATCAATTATTGGATATCGGATATAGGAGCTAAGCTAAATATTCATACTGCATTTTTTAGTGGGTTTTATGCACCATTTCTTGCATTTGTTGGACCGCTATCGGAATATAATGAATCAAATAGCAGTAGCACGCAGGAGTTTTTAACTTCAGTACCAGAATGGATTCCTTTTCCTTCAAGTCTTGCATGTCGATACCATGAAGTTGTATGCATGAATGAAATTTGGAACACTAAGGATGCAACAGGACTTTCAACAGGTGACAGACAAGCAAAAGGTACCCAAGGTTGCAATTTTATTTTACTCAAAAGTTGCTTAGAACTCGATGGAGATTATGTAAGCCTCCTCAAGGATCTCTACCAAAAACCGGTTTTGTCGATTGGGCTACTACCGCCTCCTGCGCTGGGTTCATCGGCTCAGAGCAACTCTGGTGATTCAAGCAAGAATCCTGAAATGTTCCATTGGCTGGACAAACAACAACCAAAGAGTGTTGTTTATGTAGCATTTGGAAGTGAATACAAAATGAATATACATGAAATTCATGAGCTAGCCTTTGGATTGGAAACTTCCGAGTTACCGTTCTTCTGGGTACTAAGGAAACCAGAAGGTTTAGATGAATCGAATCTACTGCCATCTGGTTTCGAGGATAGAATCAGAGGTAGAGGTTATATTTGCTTTGGATGGATCTCTCAAGTAGAGGTTTTAGCGCACACCGCAATTGGAGGCAGCGTGTGTCACTGTGGGTCGAGTTCTATTTCAGAGAATCTCTTCTTCGGGCATAGCCAGATCTTAATGCCTATGATCATTGACCAAGGAATAAACGCTAGGTTCTTAGTTGAGAAAGGACTTGGTTTCGAAGTTGAAAGAAACAAAGACGGTTCTTTCACAAGAGAAGCCGTGGCAAGATCAATGAGGATTGTGATGATAGAGCCAGAGGGAAAAGAACTGCGACAGAAGACACTTCAGATGAGCAACGACATTTTCGCAAACCAAGATCTCCAAGGGGAATACATACACAAATTCATTTCTTCATTAGGCCAGTTGCTAAGTAAAGAGTAATGTCAATTGTGGCAGATGCCTTTCTAGTATGGAAAGGTTTTACACAGTTTAATGAGCAAATAAAACCTTTGGAGATACCTTTTTGTTTTAATGTTATCAGATTCTCTTTAAGCTAGCAGTTTAGCGGTTTTGGGTCTTCGTCAATAGTACGATTTTCCGATTTTCATAGTTGTAAGAGGCTATTATACCATCGGTTGTTTGGTTTGTATTTGAAGGAGTTATAAGGAATTTTTTTTTTTTTTATTTTTTTGTATTTGGAATCCTGTCAATAAATGACTTAACCTCAAGGGAAAATCTCAAATTTCGTCAAAGGAAGCGACTCAACCTGACAACTCAATATTTCAACTATGGAGTGCCGCCAATGCCAACCAGCCTTTTTCTTAATTGGATGCATTCACCTTCAACTCAGATACCACCAATTCAAAACATTTGAGTGCACAGAAACAAAATAGTACTCTTCTCAATCGTGCTTCATGAATGAACTCGTGTCATCCGCATAATGCAAGCGGGATATTTAGAGACCACCTTCTTCTTTAACGCTAACACCAGCAAGATGTCCGTTTGGCTATATATATTCAACTTGTAACAGAAGAACACAAGGAACTATAATTAAGAGCAAAATTTGAATGCACTGATTCGCAGAGCGCTCAGCGTTCCATTCACGCTGTTCAACAACAAAGAGATTTGTTTCTCTACTTGTCAATTGATTAAAGCAGGAAAACAACAACCATTGTTTAAACTAGTAGAGCTAGGGTTTAAACAATAAGTAGTAAACAAAAAGGACAAAGATGAGAAATAAGGGAAAGTAGGGGTAAATGAGTAATTACGATAAAAAATGGCATAAATGGTTGGTAGTTTCCAAGTTTTGCTTGTTTATAGCATATCCTATGGGTAGTCTCCATTTGGAGACTAACTCGCCCATATGAAGGACCCCTCGGTCATATGAACGAGTGAACCCACTATGGGCAAAGAAAAAAAGAAAACTACACGGGAGACTATCTCCCGTGATAAAAGAATTTTGAAACCAAACGGGACAGGTCCCCGTTAACAAAAAGAATTTCAAAATTTAATATTAAAATAAAAATGGGAGGGAAAATTTAAAAATTTAAAAACTGAATTTAAGCATTCACGGGGGACAGTCCCCCGTGAGATAGTGAAAAGCAATATGGACGGGGACCTGTCCCCGTCCAACCCAAATTTTTTGATACACGGCATTGTCCCGTGTAGCTTTATTTTCTCAAACGGGGACAATCCCCGTCTAGTGTTAAACTACCAACTACTCGTTCATATGAACGAGTGTATGAACGTGTTGGGGGTGGAAGTGGGGTAAAAACTACCCATAATGACCTCTAATTAGAGCAAATTGGTAGTGCACTCTTTCAAATGAAAGAGTGACACTCCCATAGGATTTGCTCTAAAAAAGTGGTGTAAGAACCCTAAATCCTCCTAAGAGAAGAGCCTCCATCACTTTGTTATTTCCAATTTGGGTAAAAATTTCAATTTGTAAGAGATGCATCTTTTATCTTCTAGTTTCCAATTTTAGAATTGGGTAGAAATTTGAAGATTATTAGAGAAAAACCTCAAATTTCTGTATTTTCCTTGTTCCAAGGGTAGAAGAAGCATCATTTGAAGGTTGGTTATTTTATTTCATGGTGTTTTGTTACAGTTTAACATTCAATTCTAAGCATTACTTTATATTACGTATGCAGTCATGTAAGCATTGCCTGTATCAGTTCGAGTCAAGGCTCCGTTTATCTGGTGAAGATTAGCGTTGATTTGCTTGTCGTTACATTGCTCAGCAAATTCAGATACGGAGTATATTTTTGACAATAATGACTGACATTAGCGTAGCATGAGCTGCATGACTAAGAAGTCAAAACTGGCGCATACACACCTAGTTAGGTAGTGAGAAATTTATGACGTGAATATATTCATGCAATCGTTGATGGGTTGATTTGGCTCCATTTTCAGTGACGCATGAGATTCAACCCCATTCGACTTGTTTATTTATATGTTTGTTTCTTTTATTGAGGAGAATGAAAATCTTTACCATGAGAGAGAGCATTCGACACGCCAACTCCTTGAACAAGATGGCGATTCCTTGAACCGTTGAACGAGATGATAATTCCTTGAGAAGAAAAATGTACCAAGTACGAAGAAAAAGATACTATCAAATATATGGGTGTGGTCAGGGGGACCATTTTCACAAATTCATTTGGATGCTGATACTGATGATGTAGTTGCGAGAAATCTCACAACTACACCCTTAGTAAAGTCTACAGAACAATCTAAGAAATCATCATAAGAATCTCAAGAAAGATCCCCCTCTGTACAAAGGCGTTCGACTCTTTATATAGGAGTTTACATAGTGGAGGACAGCTAATAAAGCCCCTATTTTCGGATCTGGCGTGCGTTAATGACGCATAGGATTTATCCTTGTCGCACAATATCTTTACTGTCGCATAGATCTTTACACCTTTCTCGTGATCTAGTGACGTCATCTGGGATATGCCATATGCGGTCATGTCCGCTTACTACTTAAGGATTCACTTTGCATGCTTAATGAGTGTGCGGTATTTTGTATCCACATTTTGCCTCTTCTCATATCGTTCTTTTGGTAGAGAGAGCGTTATGAGAAATTCTAACATGTTTTGCCGCACCTGTTCATCTCTTTGTATTCTTATCAACCGACATTTTCCCATGATTTCAGCTTAACCATCTACACGTGTTGGTTCTTCCATTCGCTGCTTGACACGTCCCTGATAACCGCCTCTTCATATCTGTCCGTTCTCAATTAATGCACTGATGGAAAGAAATATCTCGGGAGTTGGGATAAAATATATTATCTACTGTGATACACTCTCTTTTCTCTTTTTACCTTCTCTTTTCATTTGTTTTCTCTCTCTACAACTTTCTTTTGCTGCTGCTCATGTTTTGTTCATTAATTGATCGTTCGTCATTTTCTTCTCTTCCCATTCATTATTTACTGCCACTTTTTCCTTCTTTTCTTGTATTTAAGCTCTAATCTTTATCCTCTTGATTGTCTCGATCATCTTGATCTTTTTGATTGATCTTCCACTCATCGACATTCCCATTCTGAAGATGGTTCGGAAGCCCGGCTGGAAAAACCTTAAAAAAATCACCAGGTTGAAGGATGAGTTTGGTCGCAGGGGTTTCACATTATCAGTCCCTCATGGATCTGAACCTTCTTCTGCAATCGGACCCGAATGGTTTTCGCTTGACGGATGGGATAATGATAGAATCGTTGTTTCGCTTGGCCAACTCTCTGCGGGTCTTCCCATTCCTTTATATAATCCTCAAATTCCCTTGTTCAATGAGCTTTTGTCTGATGCGAGATTTTCGCGTGGCATATTCCAACTAAGTGGTGATTGTATCAGGATAATGGTGGAATACGCTCGTCGTGCGTCAGGGTTGGGATCTGCTTATCCAGAAGATGTAAGAAACCCAAACTACGCACAGAAGGAAATTATCCCTGCGGAATACACAGTTGAGAATTTCTTTTTTAACTATGATGTTGTCATTATGAAGAATGAATCATTCCGTTGGGGTATTCATTTGGTGAGAAAGGACGGTTTGGCAGAAGACAAGGGGATCATGCGGGATGTGGATTTTCATGACTCTTCCAATAACACCGCCCGCAAATCGAAAGATACTCGTTGGGTGGAGTATCCTGTTGTTCTTGAAGGCCCTTACATTACTGGCAAAGACGTTAATGGGTCTGATCTCCCTCTTCCTGAGAAGTTTGCCTCTTATCAACCTTGGGAATTTGTATGACCCGAGGAAAGAAATGTGGTACCTTTCCTTTTAACTTTTATTTCTACCTGTTTTTCTTCCCTTATTCTTCACTTCCCTTATTATCTTTATTGGCTTCAGGTGGCAAAACAAAGAAAGAAGGCTAATAAAAAATTGTCTCAAGCGTCAAATTCGCGCCATAATGAAGTAAGAAATACTCCTTGTTTTAATTTTGACAATATTGTTGCCTCAGTTTCTTATCTCTCATTATGCGCGTATGTGAAGGCTGGAGACGTTGAAGGTTTTGATGATGGTGTTCTTCCTTCCAAAGGTAAAGGCAAGAAGTCCGTCTCTAAGTCCACTTCCAAAAATCCTTCTAATAAGCGGAAGGCGTCTCTCCCTTTCCTTCAGATTCTCATTCTGGTGATGAAGAAATACATCCTCCTGACAAACTCCTCACTCACATCTTCCATGGGGCAATTGTCCAATATCTTTTCTGACTGTATGTCAGCTATTGGTGATGATGTGTTAACTCGCACATGTGAGACGGTTGCAAATATTTGTGACGCTCCCTCTTTGAACCATGAGTCCCTTCGAGGAGTTGCCTCTACGTTGAGTCCAAGTTTTCAATTCGCACTTGGTTCTTTAGTAATTTTTATACTTCGCGTATACTTTAACGGTGCTTTCCTGTTTTGTATTTTAACATTCCTTTCATGTTTACGCAGAGTGCACGTATGTCATATGCCGTCATTTTAGATCTTCAGAGGAAACTTCATTCTATTGAGGCTGAAAATCTTAAACTTAAAGCTGAGGTATCTACTTATAAGAATGATGTCACTAGGCTTCGTAAGAGGAATGATCAATTGACTGGTGCATAATTATTTGTTGGCTCTACTTTTATGCTGATGCGTCCTTTTCGTCCCCTTTTAATTGTTTGTCCCTGCAGAGATCTACCACTTAACTGACGAGGCAATTCATTATCCTATTGATGACGAGATTCTTCTAGAGCATCTCAATGCTTCCTTGAATAACATCTCAGATGATAACTTAAGAACTTTAAACATTGAGGAACTCAGGTGTTGATAGTGGTTTTTTTTGACAAAGGGTAAAATCATAAAACCCCGAATAACCTAATGTCACCGGTGACACATTTATTAGAACATTCAATGCATGTAGTCAGTAATTAATAGGGGCTATTTTTTCTAAATAGGGTTACAACGAACAAAACCCTAATTCCCCTCCGTGCCAATGGCAAATCATGCCAGCCACACCTAGCCCAAGCTAGCCGCGCCATGCCAAACGCACTCTGCCTTGGCCCTAGCTATGCTAGTCACACCAAACACGCCAAAGCATGCCAACCATGCTAGCCGCACCTCCGTGCCAATGGAAAATCATGCCAGCCACACCTAGCCCAAGCTAGCCACGCCATGCCAAACGCACTTTGCCTTGGCCCTATCTATGCTAGTCACACCAAACGCGCCAAAGCATGCCAACCATGCTAGCCGCACCTCCGTGCCAATGGCAAATCATGCCAGCCACACCTAGCCCAAGCTAGCCGCGCCATGCCAAACGCACTCTGCCTTGGCCCTAGCTATGCTAGTCACACCAAACGCGCCAAAGTATGCCAACCATGCTAGCCGCACCTCTGTGCCAATGGCAAATCATGCCAGCCACACCTAGCCCAAGCTAGCCGCGCCATGCCAAACACACTCTGCCTTGGCCCTAGCTATGCTAGTCACACCAACGCGCCAAAGCATGCCAACCATGCTAGCAAAGCACCTCCGTGCCAATGGCAAATCATTCCAACCACACCTAGCCCAAGTTAGCGGCGCCATGCCAAACACATCTGCCTTGGACTAGCTATGCTAGTCACACCAAACGCGCCAAAGCATGCCAACCATGCTAGCCGCACCTCTGTGCCAATGGCAAATCATGCCAGCCACACCTAGCCCAAGCTAGCCGCGCCATGCCAAACGCACTCTGCCTTGGCCCTAGCTACGCTGGTCACACCACGCCAAGCTAAACACCCTTACCTTGTCCCTAGCCGCGCCATGCCAAAGTAGTGTCCGCGCCAAGGCTTGCAAACCGTGCAACCTATGCCAAATTGGCCACGCATGCCTTTGGCACATGCCAACACGCATCGCTGGTAGCTTTTCTTACCAGGCCGTGGCCCTAATGTCCGAGGGTGCCATTGGCACATGCCAACACGCCAGCTGGTAGCTTTTCTTACCAGGACGTGGCCCTAATGGCCGAGCGTGCCATTGGCACATGCCAACACGCTCGCTGGTAGCTTTTCTTACCAGGCCGTGGCCCTAATGGCCGAGCATGCCATTGGCACATGCCAACACGCTCGCTGGTAGCTTTCATTACCTAGTCGTGGCCCTAATGGCCATGCGTGCCATTGACACATGCCAAACACGCACGCTGGTAGCCTAACTTGCAAGCCGTGCAACCTAGGCCAACTTGGACGTACGTGCCATTGGCACATGCCAAAACCCACGCTGGTAGCCTAACTTGCAAACCGTGCAACCTACCACCAAGGCATTCCGCACATGCCACACACGCCACTAGCAGCTCTGGCATTGCCACTTACACTCAACGTGCAACCTACCACCAAGGCATTCGCACATGCCATTGGCACATGCCACACACGCCACTAGTAGCTCTGGCATTGCCACTTGTACTCAAGGTGCAACCCGCAACAAAGGCATTTCGCATATGCCATTGGCACATGCCACACGCGCCACTAGCAGCGCCACTTGCACTCAAGGTGCAACCAACACTCGATACATCAACACAAACTGGGGGATGCTTTCCAGGGTCTTGGTTTGGCGGTCACAGCATGCAGCGTACACTACGCTCACATTAATAAATCGTGAATAGGAATAAAGTGGTCAAATAAATGAGGAAATAATGGTGAAAACGTTTTCACCCATAAACACCATGCGGTTACCACCTCCTCCCATTATTTCACCCTTTACTCTCTTCCTTCATGAGGCAGGAGTACGTTTCAATCTCGACTTGTATAAATAGGTCTTACCTATTTCCACCCAGACAACAAGTCTCGGTCGGGAGAAAAACACAACACTCTCGAAAAGGCAACTTTGCAAGCTCTCCAAAAAGCTTTCATCTCTTGCAAGCTTCCGAAGCTTTCACTTCTCGATACAAGTCGAGACACTACTCTCCTAGAATTATTCTGGTCTCAACACCTTTCTTTGCTTCCCTCCCAAATCAATCAACCCTTCTCCTCCACTTTGTGACCGAAGCAAGTCCTGGAACGGCCATTTCTTGGTTTAGGCCGGACTTGTACAGATTGATCTCTCGAATCTAGAAAGTGCGCACGTGCAGCACATTTGTTTAGGGTTTAAACTAGTTTCTCACTCACCTACCGAATTTACCAAAATCGGCGGAAACGATTTTTACCCATAAACAATTGGCGACCACAGCGGGAGGATTGATCTTTCGGTTACAATATCAAATTCCAGTTTCCATCCTCAAATTTCGCGCTAGCATGGTCGGTTATCAGGCCATCTCCACAAAAATTGATCCCGCTCAAGGTCATGATAACTCGTCAATTTCTGGAAGCAATATGACCAATGAAGAGGTCCCAAGGCCGGTTGACACGATGCGAGCTCGGGAGATCCATGCCAAAAACATGGATCTAATGAAGGATGCGATTAACTTGCATACTCGACTTCCTCATCAGCCTAACATCGGAGCTAAGTGGTTCATGTTCCCCGGAGATCAAGAGCAAGGGACTAACATCCCGAATGAGCATTCTCAAATCAATGGTTTCGTCCGATTGGAAGCCGACGGACCAGGGAGGCGACCATGTTGGTAGAAAACTTATGTGAATTGCTACACCTCTCCAAGGACCAGCGAATAAAAACATTCTCTGCTATTAACCGAATAGCACTGAACGCATCACTAGTTCCTACACTCACGAGGACTCCAAGGATCCCCGGAAGATCCACCAACAATATTGTTTTCACCGATGACGACATGATGGTAGAAGAGCGGTCTGGCAAGGCCTTGCATGTTACGGATCTCGTCAGGAACATAAAGTTTCGAAGAGCGCTCATTGACACGGGCGCATCTTCCAATGTCATCACTCTCAAGACACTTAAAGCTGCAAGGGTGCGACCTAACGATTTCGTACGACAACCCACTACGATGACAGATTTCGAAGGCAACCAAACTAGCACATACGGATACATCAACTTGGAGATGGCAGTAGGGCCAATTCAATCAAGCGTGAAGTTTGAAGTGATTGAAAAAGAACCAGACTACCACATGATACTAGGAAGGCCGTGGCTGCACAATCTCAAAATCATTCCTTCAACATACCACCAATGCTCGAAAACAAGATCTTGAACGGAGAAGTTGTCCGCATCCCCCGCGTCACTGTCCCCCTATGCACCCGAGTCTCTGCGTAGAAGCACATGGGCCGAAGGAGGATTCAAAAGGCGTGACGACCAAGATTCACGTTTTACGCTACCAAAATGGACATCACTCGAGAGATAGCGACAAATTGGAGATACTCGCAGAGAGAGACCGCCCTCCCACCGTCTCCTCGAAGGAAGACTCGCGATCTCCCACCACCGGCGTAACCCGTGCCCGCACCAAGCGAGTGCACCCTTACCGCGCAGACGAAGCAAAAAGGGAAAACTCACACATTACCACCGATGTTAGCAATTAGCAGGGGAGACCATGACCCGGTCTCTCCGTCCGAAAGAATGTTTTCACAATAACTAGGAGGAAGTTCCAGACACCCCTCAGAAGCTGCAAGACGGGACCGACTTAACCGCAGACGAACTCGAAACTGTCAATATAGGGAATGAGGAATTCCCGCGACCCATTTTGATCAGTTCGACTCTACATTCTGCAAAACGCTCAAAGGTAGTCAACCTACTCAAAGAATACCAGGACGTGTTCGCATGGACTTACGAAGAAATGCCTGGCTTGGATGAAAAACTGGTCACCCACCATCTCGCACGTGATACCCGGATCCAAACCGGTCAAGCAGACCTCCAAGACAATTCAGACACGACGTAGAATAACAAATCAAGGCGGAGGTCCGGAAATTACTAGCCGCTGGTTTTGTCAAACCTATTCACCATCCCACCTGGTTGGCCAATATTGTTCCCGTTAAAAAGAAGAATGGTCAGATCAGATATTGTGTCGATTTCAGAGATCTGAACAAGTGTTGCCCTAAAGACGATTTCCCGCTCCCTAACATCGACATGCTGGTAGTCGCTACCAGTGGACATGGTATGTTCTCTTTCATGGATGGATATAGCAGCTACAACCAGATAAAGATGTATGAGCACGATGCGAGTAAGGCGCTTCGAACCCCTCTCGGAAACTTCTATTACACCGTAATGCCTTTGTCTCAAGAACATTTGGCGCTACTTTACCAACGCGCCATGACTACCATCTTCCACGATATGATGCACAAGCAAGTCGAAGATTACGTAGATGATGTGGTGTTTAAATCGAAGACTCGAGCGGATCATCCGGAAACGCTACGAAAAGTGTTCGAAAGATGTTGCGAATACAAGTTGAAGATGAATCCTTTGAAATGGGCCTTTGGTGTCTCTTCGGGGAAGTTCTTAGGATTCCAAGTAACGGCCGCAGGGATAAAAGTTGACCCAGTCAAAACACAAGCTATCCTCACGATGCCACCACCACGAACCGTAAAAGAGCTCTAGAGTTTCATGGGCAAGGTAAACTACATTCTTCGCTTCATCCGGGTCGGGCACACTCATTCTGCGTTTACCCCTCAATTTGAAAAAATGAGCGAATTTCACATGGACTACATCTCAACAAGAAGCGTATCAGAAGATTCAACAAACGCTATCTTCCCCGACCGTCATGAAGCTTCCTATGCAAGGGAGACCACTATGTCTTTACACAGCCTTTAGCGATACTGCCATTGAAGCCCTCCTCGCTCAAGAAGACGACGAAGGAATTGAATATGCAATATACTACTTCATTCGAACGTTAAGAGACGCTGAACTCAGATACCCCAAAGCGGAAAAGGCGTGTTTAGCATTAATTTATTCCATCCGAAGTTCGGGCACTACCTCCTCTCCAACAAGGTGGTGTTAATATCCAAATCCGACCAGAAAGTTTCTCCTCTCGAAACACCTCGCCCGATAGGGAGGCCGGCTAAATGGCTCCTGCAACCGTCGAGTTCGACATAACGTGCGCTTCCCCGAGGGCCATAAAAGGATAGGTCATTGGAGACCTGTTAGCGACATTCCCCGGAGAAAACACCGCGGAGTTACGAGAAGATCTCCGGGAGACCTTTCGGATATCTTCTTAGTCAAAGAAGAGGCATGGATCTTGTTCTTTCGGCTCTTCCACCCCAACACTAATACCGGGAGGAGCGGGTGTGGTACTAGTATCTCCTGTTGGAGAAGTCTTCTCGCACTCTTTCAAGCTAGACTTTCCATGCACCAATAACTCAGTTGAATACGAAGCCTTCCTCATAGGACTATCACTAGCTAAACAAGTCGGGGCCACGCGTTTAGAGATAAGAGGAGATTCCAAATTACTCATCAACCAGGTAAACGGGATTTACGCATTGAAAGAACCGACGCCTGGCACCATACGGAGATCAAGCACAAAAACTACTAAATTATTTCGCCGATGCAACCATCACACACGTCGGCCGTAGCAGTAACAAGCATGCTGACTGCCTAGCTACACTAGCATCAAAGCTACAGTTCGAAGGATCCGAGGAAACCCTGACAGTAAAACGGCGAACCATAGCTTCAACATGGCTTTCACAACCTGAGAAAGCCGAAGACGATGACTGGAGAACTCCTATCATTCAAGAACTCAACAACTCACTTTTCCAAGGGAAGGTCGACCTCAAGACTTTGCGGAATTTCTTTATGCTTCAAGATGTTCTGTATCATCGAAACCCAGACAGCTCCCTGTCAAGGTGTCTCGGAAAAGAGGAAGCACAACAACAACTTGAACATGTCCATGCCTAAGTCTGTGGAATAACATCAGTAGTAACCCTCTCCCGTCGTTTACAACGACTTGGATACTATTGGCCGGAGATGGAAGCCCAATCTCGATTACTCCAGAAGGCGTGTCCCAATTGCCAGGCACCCCCATGTCAGACACAAGTCCTCAACATCAGTCACACCGGGGACTGGCGGGAGCCATACATCGGCTTCCTTCGCGACGGCATTCTCCTACTGACAAATAGGATGCGTCCAAGCTAAAACAAAAGTCCAAAAGATTTGTGTTCCATGATGGGGTTTTATATCGCAAGAGTTTCGGAGGAAGTCTACTGCGGTGTTTGGGCGATACCGAAATCCCAGTTATGTTAAGAGAAATGCACGAAGGCGAACACCAAGGGAAACAAACCTGTTCCTGCAGATACACGAGAGGTACTCTTTGGCCGACCATGGAAGACGACGCGGCTACTTTCGTTCGGAAATGCGAGAATGCCGATTCACGGAAACCTCATCCACGCGCCTCCAACACCCCTGCACTCGATAAGTAGCACGTGGCCCTTTTATAGTGGGGACTCGACATCATTGGGAAGATCAACCCGCCATCCTCAAAACAGCATGAATACATAATAACCGCGACCGAGTACTTTACCAAGTGGGTTGAAGCTGTCCCGCTGAAAGGAACCCCTGGAGCCACGATCGCGGCGTTCTTCAAGGAATATATCATCTGCCGTTTTGGCGTACTGGTGTGATTTTGAAGTTGTTTGTAAAGTGGTAAGAAAGATGTCGTTCTCTCGAACTTGTGAAGGATTTTTTAGACTTAAATTCAAAACAAAAATAGAAAACTCACTAAAAATTATAGCAAACTCTGACAAAGATGTTATCAATATTAAAAGAACACTGAGGCTAAGATTCCACTATTTTCCAAGTTCAAAGTGATTTAATCCAATATTTATATTCATGCAATTTTCTCGTTCAATTTGATTCTAAACTATTGCGACAAGTAGATTCTCAAAATAACAAGTGTAAATCTGAAGCATAAAACATCAAAAACCTAAGTCTAAGCATGCTCTATCAAAAGAAATCACAATTGCTTAACAAAAATCATTCAAACAATTTTCAATCAAGGCAAATAATCATATAATAATTGCAAATAAATAAATAAAATAGAATATACCACTTTTTGTTGGAAAAATAGCTTCCCTCTATCGCCAAAGCAATGGGGTTTAGCTCCTCATATTAACCACTTGCTCAAAATACATGTTTGTTGCTCCAAAGTTGATTAAAAAAGAAGAGAAGGTATAAAGCAGCGTGTTTGTAACTTGATTATAATTGTTACAAAACCACACATTACAAAGAACCCTAACACGAAGCATTGCGAACTCGATAAAGCTGTTGGAATAATTGTTACAGAACTGTTACAAAGGTAATAAATTTGAAAGAAAAGGCCACGAGTTTTGCGACTGCTATTTAGTGATATTCTATGCTCTTCTTCAACCTCTCGCATGTATCTCTGCAACTTGGTTTTTTTGTGCTCTGTTATGCTCTGAACTTCCCCTAAAGTGTACGTCGTCTTTGTTGAACTCCTAACAACTCCTTATATAGCTAGCAAACCCTAACAAACTCTAGTTTATCTTTTTTTCTTCCACGACAAGCTCCGAGAATAATTCTCTCTAACTTTCCATGCACGCGTCTGCCGAGTTATCCCGACTCTCCCACTCCCTTGAGACTTGAATCAAGACCGAATACATCCAATCTGGCGTAAAATCCTCTCCAAATCCTCCACAGAAATCCAAAACCCCGACAATATTCTTCGCCCTCTGTTTTGTTTCTCCCGGCTTATCCGACCCAATTGGTTGGGTCAAAGCACTCGTATCAACTCTGTTTGGTCAATTAGAGTCCACCCAACACAAATATGCGATCAAATCTCCTTGGAACATCTCTAAATTGAAACAAAAATCTGCCGGATGATGCGCATAGTTTCCGCCAAAGCCGATTTCAAACGGAGAAGATGGTGTGCCCCTTATCCTCTGGTGGGGTGCGAATAGTAGCTGCCCTGAGGTGGTGCCCCTTAGTAATTTGGGTACCCTTTATCCAAAATGAGAAGCCGTATAGTAGGTGTCCTCCGGGTGCAACTTTTCGAGCCGATTTTTCCAAAAATATTTATTGGCCAAAAATACCTACACACACATAAAACACCATAATAAGTACAAAAAATGAGCTTATTAATATATAGAATCGAGACAAATTAGACACAAAAATGTGTCTATCAAATACCCCAAACCTATTATTTGCTAGTCCTCGAGCAAAAATAAAATAAAATAAAATCCTAACTTTTTGTCTTGAGCATCGTCGATTGCATTTAGCGTATGCAATAAGCCTTTAAACCCCTAGGTGGCCCTAGTGGCGAGTTATAGTCTCGGGAGGGTTTACAAGAGATATACCCACAAAAGCTTTACTCCGGACCCTAACTATCTACTTAACCTTGGAAGGCACTAAAGAATCTCCTTGGTTGGCGTATTTATTGACTACGGGAGGAAGTACCACGATGCGAAATTCCAATTGATGTACACGAGTTTGCACTCAAGCATACTAAAATTCATATTTAAGTCACAGAGCTCTACTCAGATAGTTTCTGGACATCATAACCGGAGTCAACCAATCACATGGATAGATTAAGAGATGGACATAGAAAAACATAGATGGTTTTGTTGTTGACTAAGGTGAACAGTGTTTCTCATATCTGTCTGAAGGCCACCGCCAAAATGAACCTGTCCTAATGGATTGAGATCTTGGTCCAGGACTAATATCAACACTTTTGGCATATACAAGGGAACCCAGTGGTCGATAATCCTAACTCTAAGTCAACACAACTGGCATATACAAGGGAACCAGTGGTCGACTTTATTGAATTTATTCTGGTTGGTCAGATGGTCTGGTTCTCTTTTTTTTTTTTTTTTTTTTTTCAACTTTTTTTTTTTCAACTTTTTTTTTGGTATCTCAATCACTCTATTTCACCCTAGCAGTGGTAACAACTTGAATCGTGAGCCCCACCTAATCACTTAGACAAACCTATTTTAAAGAAAACAAAATAAAAATAGAAGTGAAAAGGATTCAACGAGAAATGGCGAAACTACCATGTTTTTTCTTTAATTCTAACACCTGAGCTCTGTGCTTTTATGAATAGATTCTTTAGATGCTTCCATATAATCAGATTGGTTCCTCAACTCCTACAACCAAAATGCTTCCATCCACTTAGATTAGTTAGTGCCATCCTTAATAAGCATAAATTTCTAGGCTCTGGAGTTTATTTATTGTAACAAAAAGGTAACAAAAGTTTCTACCCCACCCCCAAACTTAAATCTAACATTGTCCTCAATGTTTCTAATTAAAGAACAGTACCAAAAATATAAGTAACATGAGGAAAAAGTAAGAGAGAAGTCGGAAAGATAGTACCTGGGTGAAGTGTAACCAAAAACCTACAAAAATAATATACAACATACAAAACCGCCTCGATGGTCAATCAAGGTAAACATGGTCCTCCAGATGGACCTCCTCAACATCACCTGTAGGAAAAGGCTCTAAAAAGGGCTTCAATCTCTGACCGTTAACCTTTGAAGAACTACTACCATCCGGTGTCTCAATCTCAATAGCGCCATGAGGAAAAACAGTACGGACCACAAAAGGACCGGTCCACCGAGAGCGCACCTTCCCGGGAATAGATGCAAACGAGTGTCATAATGGAAGAACTTTTTGACCTGGAGAAAATGACTTTCGTAAAATATTCTTATCATGCACAAGTTTCATTTTATTCTTATACTCCTTAGCACTATCGTATGCATCTCTACGAATCTCGTCCAACTCATTGAGTTGGAGCTTTCTGTGAGCTCCTGCCTTGTCAAGCGAAAAGTTTAAGTTCTTAATAGCCCAATAGGGTCTATGCTCTAACTCGACAGGAAGGTGACATGCCTTTCCAAATACTAGACGATAAGGTGACATTCCAATGGGTGTCTTAAACGCAAGATGCGATAATCCCATAAGGCATCGGTAAGCCTCGACGACCGATCTTTCCTATTGGGATTAACTGTTTTCTCTAAAATACGCTTTAATTTCCCTATTGGAGACCTCTGCACGACCACTAGTTTGTGGGTGATATGGGGTTGCTACTTTATGGGTAATACCATATTGTTTCATTAAAAGTGCAAACGGTCTATTACAAAAGTGTGAACCTCCATCACTAATTATAGCTCGCGGCGTACCAAAACGTGTAAGTATGTTCTCTTTCAAAAACTGGACTACGACCACATGGTCATTTGTTTTACACGGAACCTCCTCAACCCACTTAGACACATAGTCTACAGCGACAAGTATGTAAAGATAACCAAAAGAATTAGGAAATGGACCCATAAAATCAATGCCCCACACATCAAAGACCTCAATCACTAAAATAGGGTTCAAAGGCATCATATTTCTACGGGAAATGGTTCCTAACTTCTGGCAACGCTCACAAGAAATACAATGACCATGGGAGTCTTTAAACAACGAAGGCCAGTAAAAACCACACTGCAATATCTTAGCAGCAGTCTTCTTAGCACTAAAATGACCCCCACATGCATGTTCATGACAAAAGGAGATAATCTTGAATTTGGTCACTATCGAGGTATACATCTCCTAATAATCTGGTCTGGACAATACTTAAACAGATAAGGATCGTCCTAAAAGAAATGCTTAACCTCGGCTAAAAACCTAGAACGATCTTGCTTACCCAATTGTTGAGGCATTCGACCGGTAACAAGATAATTCACTATATTCGCATACCAAGGTGATTGGGAAACAGAGAACAATTGTTTATCAGGAAAGCTATCCCTTATAGGAAGGGAATCATTAGGGGAACTAACAGCTAGCCTAGACAAGTGGTCTGCTACTACATTTTCGGCACCCTTTTTGTCTCTAATGTCTGGACGAAATTCTTGTAACAAAAGGATCCACCTAATCAATCTAGGTTTGGTATCCTTCTTAGACAAAAGGTATTTCAAAGCAGCATGATCAGTATAGATTACGATCTTAGACCCTAATAGGTAGGATCTAAACTTATCCAAGGCAAACACGATGGCTAACAGTTCCTTCTCGGTAGTTGTATAGTTCATTTGGGCATCATTCAAAGTTTTGCTAGCATAGTAAATCACATGAAGTAATTTGTTTTCTCGCTGACCGAGCACAACACCTATAGCATAATCTGAAGCATCACACATAATTTAAAAGGGTAGGTTCCAGTTAGGTGCCTGGACTATCGGGGCAGTAGTGAGTAAATTCTTAAGCTTCTCAAAAGCCTCTAAACAAGCATCATCAAAGACAAACTTAACATCTTTTGCAAGCAAATTGCAAAGAGGTCTAGAAATCAAGCTAAAATCCTTAATGAATCGACTGTAAAAACCTGCATGCCCTAGGAATGACCTAATATCTTTTACGGTTTTTGGGACCTGTAAAGTTTTAATAAGGTCAACTTTGGCTTTATCTACCTCTATACCCTTAGAAGAAACGATGTGCCCTAACACAATTCCTGATTTAACCATAAAATGGCATTTTTCCCAATTAAGCACTAAATTCTTTTCCTTACACCTAGTCAACACTAATGTCAAATGATGCAAGAACTCATCAAAAGATGAACCAAACACTGAAAAATCATCCATAAAGACCTCTAGAAACCGTTCTACCATATCAGAAAATATGCTCATCATACAACGCTGAAAAGTCGTAGGGGCATTACATAGCCCGAAAGGCATGCGTCTATACGCAAAGGTACCAAAGGGACAGGTAAAAGTGGTTTCTCTTGGTCTTAGGGCAATAACGATCCGATTATAACAGGAGTAGCCATCTAAGAAGCAATAATGACTATGTCCTTCTAATCTCTCTAGCATTTGGTCGATAAAAGGAAGGGGAAAGTGATCCTTCCTTGTTACCTTGTTCAATTTCCTATAGTCGATACTGGGACACGCCATCCGTGGTCACTCGAGTTGGGATTAACTCATTATTATCATTCGGACTACGGTGATACGACTTCTTGGGTACAACCCGAACAGGGCTGACCCACTTCATGTCTGAAGTGGGTAGATAATACCCGCATCTAACAACTTAAGCACCTCTTTTCGAACTACCTCTTTCATGTTAGGGTTCGATCGACGTTGCATCTCGCTAGAAGGTTTGGAGTCTTCTTCTAAATGAATCGATGCATACACACAGAGGGAATTATACCCTTAATGTCTGCTATAGTCCACCCTAAAGCTTCCTTATTGTCTTGAAGTACTTTTACTAGCCTACTTTCCCGATCACTATCCAAATCGGAAGCTACAATCACAGGTAAAGTCTCAGATGGGCCTAAAAACACATACTTTAGAGTGTCGGGTAGTGGTTTTAGGTCCAACTTAGGAGGCTCTTCTAAAGAAGGAATTAAGGTATTCTCAGAAACTGGTAATGGTTCGAACCTAGCTTTCCATCTATCGAGTGTCTAACACGGGGTAGAATCTAATAGAGCATTCATTTGTGCAATAGTGCTATCGTCATCAAAATCTAAACCAAAATGGGATAGACAACTTTCTAATGGGTCTTCGGACAAAATGTTTGGTAACGACTCTGAACTAAGGCTTCTATCATGTTCACCTCTTCAACACATGTGTCATCTAGCTTATAAGGTAGCTTACTGACATTAAAAATGTTCATCTCCATAGTCATATTACCAAAAGATAAATTCATCACACCATTTGGACAGTTAATGATCGCATTAGACGTAGCTAAAAATGGGCGACCTAAAATCACAGGTATATGGTTCTCTGGGTCGGGGACAGGTTGAGTATCTAGGACCACGAAATCCACTGGATAAATAAACTTGTCGACCTCAATAAGAACATCCTCAATAACACCTCGAGGAATTTTAACAGACCTATCACCTAACTGCAATATCATCGAGTAGGTTTCATTTCACCAAGTCCTAGTTTGTAAGTACACATGGTACGGCGGTAAGTTCACACTGGCTCCTAAGTCAAGTAAAGCTTTTCTACCGGTGTTTACCTATTGTACAAGCAATGGTAGGGGAACACAGGTCTTTGTACTTTGGAGTTGTGGTGTTCGAATGATTGAACTTACGTGACTAGCTAAAAAGGCTTTCTTATGGACGCTAAGTTTTCACTTTCGCGTACACATATCCTTAAGGAACTTGGCATAAGCGGGAATTTGCCTAATTGCATTCAATAAAGGAAGGTTTATGGTAACTTGCTTAAAAACCTCCAATATGTCATTAAAGTTCGATTCCTTCTTTGTTGGTACTAATAGTTGGGAAACGGGGCTCACAGGCACAGAATCGGACCTCTCGGGAACCGAATTGGCATCATAGAAATTTTATCAGTCCCTTGACTAGTGGTGTTCCCGAGGGGTGAGATCTGAGGGGTGAACTACAATATGTTCACTATCGGGCATGGTTACCTGATTGTATACTACTCTACCACTCTTAAGGGTTCTAATATCATTCAACTGATTCGATGTTTTTGTACCTACTTCATGAACTCCTCTAGGATTGGGATTACTCGACTAGGGAACCTTAGTTATCTCTTTCACTTAAGGTCTTAGCTATTTGGCCCACTTGAAGTTCTAACTTAGCAAGGCTCTGAGCATTAGTTTGAAAGTTCTGCTTGGTTTCCTGTTGAAAACTAATTTGGTTTTGTGCTAACATATCTTGAGTTTTTGCTAACATCTTAATAGAGTCCTCTAAGCTAGTCGTTTTATTTTCTGGGCCTGAAGAATTCTTAGTGTAACCAAAACCTGGGGGAGCATTAGAATTACTAAATTGACCTTGACTCTGGCCCTTAGACCACGAAAAGTTCGGATGGTTTCTCCAACCAGGATTATAGGTTTCTAAATATGGGTCAAACTTTTGACGGTTATCAAATCTAGTGTTATTATAGAGAGCATTGGCTTGCTCTTCATTATTCTGGCCTTCCCAAAAAGTCTCCAATCTACCACTAGTGTGACCCACTTCTAAAGCTTCTAACCTTTTTATTATTGCGACAATTTTGGCATCGATTCATAGCCTCCTTATACCCTATTAACGATTCCTCTGCCTAGAAGAATTGTTTTCTGGGGTTCCCTATTATTTTCCCATTGTTGGGTCTTTTCGGTGATTTCATGCAAATATGTCATCGCCTCATCAACTGTTTGGTTTTCAAACCCACCTGTACACATAGATTCTACTGTGGTCGTAGTGGAATAATCTAAACCCTCATAAAGGATCTGAACTAACCTAACCTTTTCTAGACCATGATGATGACATTGGGATAATAAATCATTGAACCTTTCCAAATACCTATACAAAGATTCTCCCTCATGTTGAGAAAACGTGCAGATTTGCGTCCTAATAGACGATGTTTTGTGCCTAGGGAAAAACTTGTTCAAAAAGGCAGATGCAAGTTGTTCATATGTTTCTATTGAACCAGAAGCCAAACTATATAGCCACGATTTGGCTTTATCTTTCAAGGAAAAAGGGAATAACCTGAGTTTCAAAGCATCATCATCAAGGTTTCTAATCTTTAGGGTACTACAAATTTCCTCAAAGTCCCTAACATGAAAATAGGGGCTTTCATTTTCTTTCCCTAAGAAGATTGGGAGCAGTTGTAAGGTCCCGGGTTTAAGTTCATAAGTTGCTTCCGTTTGACTAACTTTGATACACGAGGGACGAGTAGCCCTAGTCGGGTTCACCAAGGCTTTCAAAGTTGCCATTTCTGGAACTATCGGAATATTAGGGATTGTCTCCCCAAACGGACGTTCAAAAACGGACTCTTCAAAAATCGGACTTTCTAAATTGAGGTAATCGAGACGCTTAGAACTACTAGGTTTCTCCTTAACAAATCTACCTAGGGCGTCTCTTTTACGTTCAGGCATACAAAAGAATTAGGAAGGGGATCCTATGCAATCACAAATCAAGGCCGACTCAACCAAATCAAACCTATTGATTTCTAGCAAACAAAAAGCATGATGGCTCCACTTAGATTGTTTCTAGACCAGCTTCTAATCCTTCGAAAGGGAATTAGTTACAATTTAAGCAAACCCCTCTGGAATCAATCTGAGTTAAAGTAAGTTGAATAGAGGCGAGGGAATCTCGGTGGAGCTTTGATACCCAAGGCCTCACCGGAATTACAATGCGGCGCAGTCACGCATTCAACTCACAGAAACCTTTATGAACTTCGAAGTGTGCTTAGAAGAGTAACCAATATTTTTCGAATAACTTTCCTATTAAGCTCGTTACCCTATCAGTCTTGTTCTAGTCAAAATTTTAAGGCCTAGGTTCGCGTAGGTTACGTGTTCCTAAGGCGGGCTGATAGGGTGTAGAATACATCCTATTTACTATCTATTGTTTATGCTTTCTTTGCTATTTTTCTTGTAAATTATGTATTTTACGCTGTTTTGAGTTTTGTAGCTACTTTGGAGTCGCACGGAGGAAAAGAAGAAGAAATCACCCAATTTGAGCAAAAAGGGCAAAAAGGTCATTTTACAGGCGATTGATATATGGAGCCCAGTTGAGGTTAAGGGGCAACCCAATTTGGAGGAGTTTTAAACACAGACCAGTCAAGGTTAAGGGACTGCCATTGGGTGGTTGGATCTAGGAACAGTGGGTGCAAATAGACGTCCCACTTTTAAAGCCCTAACTAGGTCGAATCAAGAAGAGATATTCTTCTCTTCTCTTTTCCTTTGTTCCTTTCTTGGCCATTTGGAGAATTCATGGGATTACGATGGGAGATTGCTCACGGTTTTGGGAAGAATTGAATGAGAAATAAGAAGGCATCGTTGAAGAAGCGAAAGAGAGGAAGATCGAAGCGCAACAAAAGTTAGGGTTCGATGTAACTCGAGATATTCATGGGTTTTGAGATTGAGACGGGGAAAATGAATTCGGTTCGATCTGTGAAGATGGGATGGTGGTCTTTGTGAGATGGGTATGAACTAAATTTGGATTGGGGTTGATATTCGATGTTGATTTGAAGATTGTTCTTGAGTTAGAGCAGATCGAGAAGAGGATTGAATCAGTGTTAGCTAAGAATGGTTCTGCTATTGTTCGATCGAGAAGAATTGATGAAGATCGACTGTGGGTGAAGATTGGATTCATGGCGATTCAAGGAATTTGGAGGAATTAGCTCTGCTGTTGAAATTGAGGCAGATTGGAGGCGCAGCTGCGTATGTATGTGCTGTGTACGAGAGATAGAACAGATTGAGAGTATTGAGAAACTAATAGGCGAGAGATGATAATGAAGATTGGGTTCGGTTTAGGATATGTTGCAATGAAGTGTTGTTGGGGTCTCGGTGAAGAGTGAATAAATGGGTTTTGGTATTCAACTTTGAGAGAAGCAATTTCTTCTTTGAACCCGAGAATTTAGAGACTAAGAATTGAGAGATGAGAGCCGCAATTGCGGTTGAGTGCAATCGACAAAGAAGATGGATTTGATTTATGGTTTGGCTAAGGAGGAATCGAGCTTGCAAAGCGGTGATGATGTACGTGGTTGTGATTTAATTGTATGCGGGAGGAAGCCCGAGAAGGTTGGATTGCGAGGGGATGGAGGAATGGATTATGGCTTGTTCTTCTTGCATAGGAAATGTGAATGGAACGATGTTGTTATTGCAAGTATGAAATGATGCTACATTGGTCTTGAATTGAAGCCATCCCAGGCGACAAATGTGGTGATTAAATAACATAGATGTATGCCTAGGAATTATGCAGAATTGAAGAATAGAAAGGCTGGCGCACTGGGAAAGCGTCGAAAACAACCGGAACTCGGTAGGTTTTCCATTCTGGCGAGTCGACTCGGTCTGCGGCGATGACCGTTCCAGAACGATCCCGATGAGCCGATCTGACCCAACTCAGACCACTCAGCCGACTAAGACTGCTAACTCAGTGGCTGACTCTCTCCTCCTTTGGCCCTGTTGACTGACGGTTGACCCGTTTGACCGTTAGTCCTAACGGTGGACTAACGGAATATTCCGTCGAATATTCCCCTGACGGAGAAATTTTCAGGTGGCCGGCGGCGACTATTCCGGCCGGATTCCGGCCATAATACCAGTTTTCCGGCGAGCCAAAAATTCCAGAATTTTCTATGGATTTCTCTCATGGGTGTGAAGACTTGGATTTGGAAATTGGGTGAAGAATTCTCTAGAATCATCTAAACTCATGGGTTTGTGGAATTGGGCTCAAATTTGGAAAGAGAAGGTGGAAGAGTTGAGAAAGGCTTGGTTTTGGAAATTGAATTGCTAAAGGAAAGGGGTTCTATTCCTTGGAAGATTTGGAGAATATTGAAACTTATAAATAGAGAAGTTTTCTACATCTTTTACACACCTCTACACACACAACACTTTTCTTTTCTTATTCTTTGTGTGAACTCCTTAACATGAGTAGCTAATTTTATTATTGATTGAGGATGAATTCCTAGTTCTTAATATATGTTTTGAGTATTGTTTCAATTTTATCTTGAGGTTTTTCACATGATTATCGATTGTTTTTACTAATAGGAATGATCTTAAAGACATTCATGATTGATTGATAGATTGTTTGGGTGGCCAACTAAATTGATTTGTTAATTTGATCTAAAGCTAGTGAAAGTTAGGAGATAAGTAATCGTTTCTTGACTCTTTACATAAGTAGCAAACACGAGACCTTGCGGAGGGATTAGTGGAGCAATTGTGTGTAGAAACAACGCTAGAAAGTAAACCAAGCGAACCGAGTTTAACTACTAGTACTAAACCTAAATTCATAAATCTTAATGCATTCAGGGAATTACATATTGTAAGCGAACCTCAAGGTGGTTCTTTTGGATAGAATCTGATAACTAAGCGGACTTGTTACTCAGTGAAATAAGGGATTTTGGGGCTAGCTAAGCGGACCTGCTATCCTACGGTTGGTGATAATTTGTGACTAATAACAAGTAGAAAAGAACATAACTTGATTCATTGTTTCGTAACGAAGAAGGATTCCTTGGTCTTGTCTCTCTTATTGCTTTCAACTTTATCTTTTAATTGCTTTGCTTATTTTCTTTTGCTTTTTACACCCCCCTTTTTGTGACAATTTTTACAACTAGAATCTCTTGCTCCTCGTGGGAACGAACTTGACTTCCATTATATTATTTTTAATTGAGTGGAAATATTGATTAATTTGATTGCACCTACGATACGCATCAAATTTTGGCGCCGCTGCCGGGGAGCAGATGACGATTTTAGTTGTTTTTATTTTTCTTTTTGCTTTATTCTTGCTTTGTTGGATTCTATATCGTATCTAACTTGGTTTCTGAGAATCTTATTTCAGGTATCGGTTTTCCATGTATGGTGGACAAGAGCAAGCATATTACAACAATCAATACGGTTTTCAACCTCAACATTATGACAACTTCCAACCATCCTTAGGATACAATCAAAACCTATCTTTTGGCTATGATCAAATTCCTACAGAACCTTATGGATATTCTCATACATATCAACAACCTTATGACGGGTATGTAAGTGGACAATCACAAGGATGGGAGGATAGTTTTGTTTATGATCGAGAAATTCTCTAGTTTTGCGAGATAAGATGTCTGCCATGATTGGGGATCTTCAACAAAAGTTGCAAGAATCACATCGAGAAATTCAAAGGAATTCGGAGAAATTATACGAACAAATTACTCAACTCGATAAAAATGGGGATGAGCAACTCCAACAACGTCGAGACGGCATTGCTAAAGAAAGAAGAGACATGGATCAATACAAGGAGGAGAGGGATAAAGAAGAATTTTGCTATCAAAGCAATAACTATTCTAATGTGCCTATGGTGTGTAGTGAATATTTGATCGATGATTATGTTGGAAAAGGTCAACCTTTGGAGACTTTTGAAGACGCTAGTGTAGCTTACTCGAGCCTTGATCTTAATAATGATCAAGCACCTATTCAAAAGGTAGAGCTTGAAGATGATGCATTTAGTGCTTGGAAAAATTCCTTAGGGAAAGATATGAGTCAGCGGAAGTGTATGAGCATTGCAACAATGAGGAAGTTATTCCAACTCCGGATCATAATAACGATCCTTCACCTATTCAAAAGGAGGAGATTGGGTGTGACTTACCTATTGTTATAAACGGTTTAACACCCGCACATGAAGATCTTACAATCTATACCGATGAAAATCATTTTAGTGAATGGCACGATTCCGATGATGAGAATGTTGAAGAGATGATGCTAGAGGATGAAACCACATTCATTGATTTTGTGGAAGACCCAATTGAACTTGCCAATGATTATAATGATGCCAAGACTTTGGTTAAGGTAGAAAATGACGAAGAATGGTTGCAAGGTTTAATAGAGGACCACGATATACAAGAGGTAAGTAATTCACTTGAATTTTTTAAGGATGAAGAGGATTCTATAATACAAGAGATTGTGCAAGGTTTGTCTAACCCTTTGCGTATTGATTCTTCTCCTTTACCTCTTATTGGTTTGAATGTATGTGCTTGAAAGTATTTTTGGATGATTTTGTTTCTAAATATCCACCATTGGAAACACTTGATGCTAACACTATGCAGGTTTTCCAAGAGGAATACATGGAAGTTCCCAAATTCTATGTTGTTTATACACTTCCGAGTGTGGACGAGAATAAGTGTGGGGGAAATTTCTATCGAGCGATAACATCACTATTGTTTTCTTGTGCTAATATTTGTATGGAATTATTGTTTGCAAAACAGGTATTATGGGTGGATCCCCAAATTTTCAGATTGTTAGTATATGGGGAATGAATCTTGCAAGAGCTAAGTCGGGCCGTCGACTTTAAAACAAGCGCTTAATGGGAGGCAACCCATAGGTTTTGTATTTCTTATCTTTTTGCTTTTTGTTATTTCTTTTTCTTGTTTCTTATCATGTTAAAATCTCCCACCTTGACTTTACTAGGAGGATTCAATTACATTGAGGACAATGTAAGGTTTAAGTGTGGGGAGTGGTTAACATGTTTTTAAAATAAAAATTACAAAAAAATTAAAAAAATTAAAAAAAAAAAAAAAAGTTTTACATAAAAACTCCAACTTTTAGAGATTTTAGAGTCACTAGCATACTTCTAGGTATGTTTACATAGAGATTTTGACCGACATAATTGAACTTGGAAATGTTAGAGAACTACATTCGGATTTCTTGCTTGTTTGAGTGTTAAATAATGGATTTAATCATGCCGGTGATGCGAATTTGGTGCAGGGAGAAATGCATTATTAGAGTTCTTTGATCAATCATTAGTGGAGACTACCCGTATTCATATCATGTGAGGCACCGACCAGAAATTTTCCATCTACTAAAGAGCTTTCTTTTGAGTGTGTGTCACCGTACGTAAATTCCGGGTAGAATGGTGAGCTACCCAACCTCCCACCAATAGAAGCACTACTCTTTGATCTCTTGAGTGCTAATTTTGTCAATCATAAGGGTGACGTCTATAGATGAAAGCCTCCTTCTTGTAGTTCGATTTGCAGTTAGCACCATTTTCTCTCTCGACAACAACGGATCCATAGAAACACATTCATCATCAACAAGGAGCGACATCAAAATCTACAAGGAAAGTTGGAAAAGTTCAAGGTTTACAAGCAACGGAATGAGAAAAAGAGCAAATTTCAAACTCAAGTATAGCAACATACAAATGAGCGGATTTTACATATATGTTGAGGACTTACAATACAATGAGGTAATTTTATATCCAAGTATGAAGACTTATTTATGAAAGCAAAGAAAATCAAAAGGTGAGAATTTTTGAAGTTTATGATTTCAAGACGATACAAGTTGTGAAGAATCAAGCGGTAAAATACTTCTCCCACGGCCATGGTTGTATTTAATTTCTCTTGTTTCAAAAAAAAAAAAAAAAAAAAAAAAAAAAAGAGAAATATTTGTTTTGTTTTAATAAGCCGTGGGGAAGGAAAATTTATAAGGAAGTTTCAAGCGACAAGGATTATTAAGGTAAAGGTTACAAATTGTCAAGGATTTATGAAATTCGAGGGTTTATCATCAATAGTTGAAACCGAAGACGAAGAACAAGAAGATAAAGACGAGGAGCGGAAGATGTTTCTATTGGATGCCGTGAGAGTGGTGTTATCATAATTGGCGATCGGATGTGAAAGTGAGTAAGTAATCTCATCCTCGATAATAATGGTTGATTTCCTTTCGTAGAGATCGTTAGAAAAATGGTTTTTCAAAATATTAAAAGATGTGGGTTTTTAAAAATATTTCGGAAGTCGTCCTTCCCACCATTCAACGTGTCGCAGGATTTCTCTCTTCATTCCTACTGCACACATGTGAGAACCATAAAAAGGTCAGTCTTTTTGAGTGCAATTATCATAAAATCCTTTTTGGTGGCGAAGTCGAGGCGAAATGCTTATTGATCGTTTCTCAAACACGCGTTCTCTCATTATGGTGTGGTTATTTCTCACTCAACATTTAAGAACGAGAATATGTTCTTTAGTATTTCTAACTTCTTATTACTAGCATGCAGAAACTCTATGTCCTCATAACTTTTTGGATGCTTGGGACGCTTGAACGCTTTGAAGTTGTGAGTTTTTAGTTTGATTTGCTCGAGGACTAGCAAAGTCTAAGTGTGGGGGAATTTGATAGGGTGTAGAATACATCCTATTTACTATCTATTGTTTATGCTTTCTTTGCTATTTTTCTTGTAAATTATGTATTTTACGCCTGTTTTGAGTTTTGTAGCTACTTTGGAGTCGCACGGAGGAAAAGAAGAAGAAATCACCCAATTTAAGCAAAAAGGGCAAAAAGGTCATTTTACAGGCGATTGGTATATGGAGCCCAGTTGAGGTTAAGGGCAACCCAATTTGGAGGAGTTTTAAACACAGACCAGTCAAGGTTAAGGGACTGCCATTGGGTGGTTGGATCTAGGAACAGTGGGTGCAAATAGACGTCCCACTTTTAAAGCCCTAACTAGGTCGAATCAAGAAGAGATATTCTTCTCTTCTCTTTTCCTTTGTTCCTTTACGAAGCCATTTGGAGAATTCATGGGATTCTGATGGGAGATTGCTCACGGTTTTGGGAAGAATTGAATGAGAAATAAGAAGGCATCGTTGAAGAACTGAAAGAGAGGAAGATCAGAACTGCAACAAAAGTTAGGGTTCGATGTAACCTGAGATATTCATGGGTTTTTGAGATTCAGACGGGGAAAATGAATTCGGTTCGATCCGTGAAGATGGGATGGTGGTCTTTGTGAGATGGGTATGAACTAAATTTGGATTGGGGTTGATATTCGATGTTGATTTGAAGATTGTTCTTGAGTTAGAGCAGATCGAGAAGAGGATTGAATCAGTGTTAGTTAAGAATGGTTCTGCTATTGTTCGATCGAGAAGAATTGATGAAGATCGACTGTGTGTGAAGATTGGATTCATGGCGATTCAAGGAATTTGGAGGAATTAGCTCTGCTGTTGAAATTGAGACGGATTGGAGGCGCAATTGCGTATGTATGTCTGTGTGTACGAGAGATAGAACAGATTGAGAGTATTGAGAAACTAATAGGCGAGAGATGATAATGAAGATTGGGTTCGGTTTAGGATATGTTGCAATGAAGTATTGTTGGGGGTCTCGGTGAAGAGTGAATAAATGGGTTTTGGTATTCAACCCGAGAGAATCATTCAACTGCTTTGGAGGCGAGAATTTAGAGACTAAGAATTGAGAGATGAGAGCTGCAATTGCGGTTGAGTGCAATCGACAAAGAAGATGGATTTGATTTATGGTTTGGCTAAGGAGGAATCGAGCTTGGCGATGATGATGTACTGGGTTGTGATTTAATTGTATGCGTGGAGGAAGCTTGAGAAGGTTGGATGCAGGGATGGAGGAATGGATTATGGCTTGTTGCTGCTGCATAGGAAATGTGAATGGAACGATGTTGTTGACTGCAAGTATGAAATGATGCTACATTGGTACTGAATTGAATCCATCTGAAGCAGCAATTGTGGTGATTAAATAACATAGATGTATGCCTAGGAATTATGCAGGAATTGAAGAATAGAAAGGCCTGAAACTGGCCTGGGAAACGTCCGAAAACAACCAGAACTCGGCCGGTTTTCCATTACGGCGAGTCGACTCAGTGCCGGCGATGACCGTTCCAGAACGATCCCGATGAGCCGATCTGACCCAACTCAGACCACTCAGCCGACTAAGACTGCTAACTCAGTGGCTGACTCTCTCCTCCTTTGACCTTTGTTGCTGACGGTTGACCCGTTTGACCGTTAGTCCTAACGGTGGACTGGCGGAATATTCCGTCGAATATTCCACTGACGGAGAAATTTTCAGGTGGCCGGCGGCAACTATTCCGGACGGATTCCGGCCATAATACCAGTTTTCCGGCGAGCCAAAAATTCCAGAATTTTCTATGGATTTCTCTCATGGGTGTGAAGACTTGGATTTGGAAGTTGGGTGAAGAATTCTCTAGAATCATCTAAACTCATGGGTTTGTGGAATTGGGCTCAAATTTGGAAAGAGAAGGTGGAAGAGTTGAGAAAGGCTTGGTTTTGGAAATTGAATTGCTAAAGGAAAGGGGTTCTATTCCTTGGAAGATTTGGAGAATATTGAAACTTATAAATAGAGAAGTTTTCTACATCTTTTACACACCTCTACACACACAACACTTTTCTTTTCTTATTCTTTGTGTGAACTCCTTAACATGAGTAGCTAATTTTATTATTGATTGAGGATGAATTCCTAGTTCTTAATATATGTTTTGAGTATTGTTTCAATTCTATCTTGAGGTTTTTCACATGATTATCGATTGTTTTTACTAATAGGAATGATCTTAAAGACATTCATGATTGATTGATAGATTGTTTGGGTGGCCAACTAAATTGATTTGTTAATTTGATCTAAAGCTAGTGAAAGTTAGGAGATAAGTAATCGTTTCTTGACTCTTTACATAAGTAGCAAACACGAGACCTTGCGGAGGGATTCCGTGGAGCAATTGTGTGTAGAAACAACGCTAGAAAGTAAACCAAGCGAACCGAGTTTAACTACTAGTACTAAACCTAAATTCATAAATCTTAATGCATTCAGGGAATTACATATTGTAAGCGAACCTCAAGGTGGTTCTTTTGGATAGAATCTGATAACTAAGCGGACTTGTTACTCAGTGAAATAAGGGATTTTGGGGCTAGCTAAGCGGACCTGCTATCCTACGGTTGGTGATAATTTGTGACTAATAACAAGTAGAAAAGAACAAAACTTGATTCATTGTTTCGTAACGAAGAAGGATTCCTTGGTCTTGTCTCTCTTATTGCTTTCAACTTTATCTTTTAATTGCTTTGCTTATTTTCTTTTGCTTTTTACACCCCCCTTTTTGTGACAATTTTTACAACTAGAATCTCTTGCTCCTCGTGGGAACGAACTTGACTTCCATTATATTATTTTTAATTGAGTGGAAATATTGATTAATTTGATTGCACCTACGATACGCATCAAATTTTGGCGCCGCTTAGGGAGCGACGGACGATTTTAGTTGTTTTTATTTTTCTTTTTGCTTTATTCTTGCTTTGTTGGATTCTATATCGTATCTAACTTGGTTTCGAGAATCTTATTTCGAGTATCGGTTTTCCATGTATGGTGGACAAGAGCAAGCATATTACAACAATCAATACGGTTTTCAACCTCAACATTATGACAACTTCCAACCATCCTTAGGATACAATCAAAACCTATCTTTTGGCTATGATCAAATTCCTACAGAACCTTATGGATATTCTCATACATATCAACAACCTTATGACGGGTATGTAAGTGGACAATCACAAGGATGGGAGGATAGTTTTGTTTATGATCGAAATTCTCTAGTTTTGCGAGATAAGATGTCTCGCCATGATTGGGGATCTTCAACAAAAGTTGCAAGAATCACATCGAGAAATTCAAAGGAATTCGGAGAAATTATACGAACAAATTACTCAACTCGATAAAAATGGGGATGAGCAACTCCAACAACGTCGAGACGGCATTGCTAAAGAAAGAAGAGACATGGATCAATACAAGGAGGAGAGGGATAAAGAAGAATTTTGCTATCAAAGCAATAACTATTCTAATGTGCCTATGGTGTGTAGTGAATATTTGATCGATGATTATGTTGGAAAAGGTCAACCTTTGGAGACTTTTGAAGACGCTAGTGTAGCTTACTCGAGCCTTGATCTTAATAATGATCAAGCACCTATTCAAAAGGTAGAGCTTGAAGATGATGCATTTAGTGCTTGGAAAAAAATTCCTTAGGGAAAGATATGAGTCCGCGGAAGTGTATGAGCATTGCAACAATGAGGAAGTTATTCCAACTCAGGATCATAATAACGATCCTTCACCTATTCAAAAGGAGGAGATTGGGTGTGACTTACCTATTGTTATAAACGGTTTAACACCCGCACATGAAGATCTTACAATCTATCCGATGAAAATCATTTTAGTGAATGGCCGATTAGATGATGAGAATGTTGAAGAGATGATGCTAGAGGATGAAACCACATTCATTGATTTTTTGGAAGACCCAATTGAACTTGCCAATGATTATAATGATGCCAAGACTTTGGTTAAGGTAGAAAACGACGAAGAATGGTTGCAAGGTTTAATAGAGGACCACGATATACAAGAGGTAAGTAATTCACTTGAATTTTTTAAGGATGAAGAGGATTCTATAATACAAGAGATTGTGCAAGGTTTGTCTAACCCTTTGCGTATTGATTCTTCTCCTTTACCTCTTATTGGTTTGAATGTATGTGCTTCGAAAGTATTTTTGGATGATTTTGTTTCTAAATATCCACCATTGGAAACACTTGATGCTAACACTATGCAGGTTTTCCAAGAGGAATACATGGAAGTTCCCAAATTCTATGTTGTTTATACACTTCCGAGTGTGGACGAGAATAAGTGTGGGGGAAATTTCTATCGAGCGATAACATCACTATTGTTTTCTTGTGCTAATATTTGTATGGAATTATTGTTTGCAAAACAGGTATTATGAGTGGATCCCCAAATTTTCAGATTGTTAGTATATGGGGAATGAATCTTGCAAGAGCTAAGTCGGGCCGTCGACTTTAAAACAAGCGCTTAATGGGAGGCAACCCATAGGTTTTGTATTTCTTATCTTTTTGCTTTTTGTTATTTCTTTTTCTTGTTTCTTATCATGTTAAAATCTCCCACCTTGACTTTACTAGGAGGATTCAATTACATTGAGGACAATGTAAGGTTTAAGTGTGGGGGAGTGGTTAAGCATGTTTTTAAAATAAAAATTACAAAAAAATTAAAAAAATTAAAAAAAAAAAAGTTTTACATAAAAACTCCAACTTTTAGAGATTTTAGAGTCACTAGCATACTTCTAGGTATGTTTACATAGAGATTTTGACCGACATAATTGAACTTGGAAATGTTAGAGAACTACATTCGGATTTCTTGCTTGTTTGAGTGTTAAATAATGGATTTAATCATGCCGGTGATGCGAATTTGGTGCAGGGAGAAATGCATTATTAGAGTTGCTGATCAATCATTAGTGGAGACTACCCGTATTCATATCATGTGAGGCACCAGACCAGAAATTTTTCCATCTACTAAAGAGCTTTCTTTTGAGTGTGTGTCACCGTACGTAAATTCCGGGTAGAATGGTGAGCTACCCAACCTCCCACCAATAGAAGCACTACTCTTTGATCTCTTGAGTGCTAATTTTGTCAATCATAAGGGTGACGTCTATAGATGAAAGCCTCCTTCTTGTAGTTCGATTTGCAGTTAGCACCATTTTCTCTCTCGACAACAACGGATCCATAGAAACACATTCATCATCAACAAGGAGCGACATCAAAATCTACAAGGAAAGTTGGAAAAGTTCAAGGTTTACAAGCAACGGAATGAGAAAAAGAGCAAATTTCAAACTCAAGTATAGCAACATACAAATGAGCGGATTTTACATATATGTTGAGGACTTACAATACAATGAGGTAATTTTATATCCAAGTATGAAGACTTATTTATGAAAGCAAAGAAAATCAAAAGGTGAGAATTTTTGAAGTTTATGATTTCAAGACGATACAAGTTGTGAAGAATCAAGCGGTAAAATACTTCTCCCACGGCCATGGTTGTATTTAATTTCTCTTGTTTCAAAAAAAAAAAAAAAAAAAAAAAAAGAAAAAAGAGAAATATTTGTTTTGTTTTAATAAGCCGTGGGGAAGGAAAATTTATAAGGAAGTTTCAAGCGACAAGGATTATTAAGGTAAAGGTTACAAATTGTCAAGGATTTATGAAATTCGAGGGTTTATCATCAATAGTTGAAACCGAAGACGAAGAACAAGAAGATAAAGACGAGGAGCGGAAGATGTTTCTATTGGATGCCGTGAGAGTGGTGTTATCATAATTGGCGATCGGATGTGAAGGTGAGTAAGTAATCTCATCCTCGATAATAATGGTTGATTTCCTTTCGTAGAGATCGTTAGAAAAATGGTTTTTCAAAATATTAAAAGATGTGGGTTTTTAAAAATATTTCGGAAGTTGTCTTTCCCACCATTCAACGTGTCGCAGGATTTCTCTCTTCATTCCTACCTGCACACATGTGAGAACCATAAAAAGGCCGTCTTTTTGAGTGCAATTATCATAAAATCCTTTTTGGTGAGGCAGAAGTCGAGGCGAAATGCTTATTGATCGTTTCTCAAACACGCGTTCTCTCATTATGGTGTGGTTATTTCTCACTCAACATTTAAGAACGAGAATATGTTCTTTAGTATTTCTAACTTCTTATTACTAGCATGCAGAAACTCTATGTCCTCATAACTTTTTGGATGCTTGGGACGCTTGAACGCTTTGAAGTTGTGAGTTTTTAGTTTGATTTGCTCGAGGACTAGCAAAGTCTAAGTGTGGGGGAATTTGATAGGGTGTAGAATACATCCTATTTACTGTCTATTGTTTATGCTTTCTTTGCTATTTTTCTTGTAAATTATGTATTTTACGCCTGTTTTGAGTTTTGTAGCTACTTTGGAGTCGCACGGAGGAAAAGAAGAAGAAATCACCCAATTTAAGCAAAAAGGGCAAAAAGGTCATTTTACAGGCGATTGGTATATGGAGCCCAGTTGAGGTTAAGGGCAACCCAATTTGGAGGAGTTTTAAACACAGAGTCGATCAAGGTTAAGGGACCGCCATTGGGTGGTTGGATCTAGGAACAAGTGGGTGCAAATAGACGTCCCACTTTTAAAGCCCTAACTAGGTCGAATCAAGAAGAGATATTCTTCTCTTCTCTTTTCCTTTGTTCCTTTCTTAAGCCATTTGGAGAATTCATGGGATTCTGATGGGAGATTGCTCACGGTTTTGGGAAGAATTGAATGAGAAATAAGAAGGCATCGTTGAAGAACTGAAAGAGAGGAAGATCGAAGCGCAACAAAAGTTAGGGTTCGATGTAACTTCGAGATATTCATGGGTTTTGAGATTGGGACGGGGAAAATGAATTCGGTTCGATCTGTGAAGATGGGATGGTGGTCTTTGTGAGATGGGTATGAACTAAATTTGGATTGGGGTTGATATTCGATGTTGATTTGAAGATTGTTCTTGAGTTAGAGCGGATCGAGAAGAGGATTGAATCGAGTGTTAGCTAAGAATGGTTTCGCTATTGTTCGATCGAGAAGAATTGATGAAGATCGTTGTGGGTGAAGATTGGATTCATGGCGATTCAAGGAATTTGGAGGAATTAGCTCTGTTTGTTGAAATTGAGACAGTTGGAGGCGCATTTGCGTATGTATGTCTTTGTGTACGAGAGATAGAAGTTTGATTGAGTATTGAGAAACTAATAGGCAGAGATGATAATGAAGATTGGGTTCGGTTTAGGATATGTTGCAATGAAGTGTTGTTGGGGGTCTCTGGTGAAGAGTGAATAAATGGGTTTTGGTATTCAACCTGAGAGAAGCGTTTCTATTGGAACTGAGAATTTAGAGACTAAGAATTGAGAGATGAGAGCTGCAATTGCGGTTGAGTGCAATCGACAAAGAAGATGGATTTGATTTATGGTTTGGCTAAGGAGGAATCGAGCTTGAGCAGTGATGATGTACAGGGTTGTGATTTAATTGTATGCAGGAGGAAGCCTGAGAAGGTTGTGCGAGGATGGAGGAATGGATTATGGCTTGTTCTTCTTTGCATAGGAAATGTGAATGGAACGATCTTTGTTGATCGCAAGTATGAAATGATGCTACATTGGTACTGAATTGAAGCCATCTGAAGCAGCAATTGTGGTGATTAAATAACATAGATGTATGCCTAGGAATTGAAGAATAGAAAGGCCTGAAATTGGCCTGGGAAAAGTCCGAAAACAACCAGAACTCGGCCGGTTTTCCATTACGGCGAGTCGACTCAGTGCCGGCGATGACCGTTCCAGAACGATCCCGATGAGCCGATCTGACCCAACTCAGACCACTCAGCCGACTAAGACTGCTAACTCAGTGGCTGACTCTCTCCTCCTTTGGCCCCTGTGATTGTGTTGGCCGTTTGACCGTTAGTCCTAACGGTGGGTGAGCGGAATATTCCGTCGAATATTCCATGACGGAGAAATTTTCGGGTGGCGGCGGCGACTATTCCGGCCATAATACCCGATTTTCCGGTGAGCCAAAAATTCAGAATTTTCTATGGATTTCTGTCATGGGTGTGAAGACTTGGATTTGGAAGTTGGGTGAAGAATTCTCTAGAATCATCTAAACTCATGGGTTTGTGGAATTGGGCTCAAATTTGGAAAGAGAAGGTGGAAGAGTTGAGAAAGGCTTGGTTTTGGAAATTGAATTGCTAAAGGAAAGGGGTTCTATTCCTTGGAAGATTTGGAGAATATTGAAGCTTATAAATAGAGAAGTTTTCTACATCTTTTACACACCTCTACACACACAACACTTTTCTTTTCTTATTCTTTGTGTGAACTCCTTAACATGAGTAGCTAATTTTATTATTGATTGAGGATGAATTCCTAGTTCTTAATATATGTTTTGAGTATTGTTTCAATTCTATCTTGAGGTTTTTCACATGATTATCGATTATTTTTACTAATAGGAATGATCTTAAAGACATTCATGATTGATTGATAGATTGTTTGGGTGGCCAACTAAATTGATTTGTTAATTTGATCTAAAGCTAGTGAAAGTTAGGAGATAAGTAATCGTTTCTTGACTCTTTACATAAGTAGCAAACACGAGACCTTGCGGAGGATTCCGTGGAGCAATTGTGTGTAGAAACAACGCTAGAAAGTAAACCAAGCGAACCGAGTTTAACTACTAGTACTAAACCTAAATTCATAAATCTTAATGCATTCGGGAATTACATCTTGTAAGCGAACCTCAAGGTGGTTCTTTTGGATAGAATCGATAACTAAGCGGACTTGTTACTCGGTGAAATAAGGGATTTTGGGGCTAGCTAGCGGACTCTTTATCCTACGGTTGGTAATAATTTGTGACTAATAACAAGTAGAAAAGAACATAACTTGATTCATTGTTTCGTAACGAAGAAGGATTCCTTGGTCTTGTCTCTCTTATTGCTTTCAACTTTATCTTTTAATTTTTTTGCTTATTTTCTTTTGCTTTTTACACCCCCCTTTTTGTGACAATTTTTACAACTAGAATCTCTTGCTCCTCGTGGGAACGAACTTGACTTCCATTATATTATTTTTAATTGAGTGGAAATATTGATTAATTTGATTGCACCTACGACACGCATCACGGGCAAGAAGAGAACGGTGATGAAATCCGAACCCTTATCTTGTATGGCCAGGCCTTGCCCTGTACTAGAAAAATAAATGTCCGTATTCAGTCCTCAACGTATAAGCATACGAAGGAGTCGATAACTCACCGACGGGGATTCGCGAGTGTTCAGAATCTTACCTCCGTTCCAGGACAGAGGATGAATCGGTTGTAGTCGACTCGGGCCCACTCGACTTCTATGTCGGTGTACGAACAAGGTGCAGAGACAATATCGTAATTGTCCTCCTTCTTTGCAAACATTTATATTTAAAATACCCTTAGTAGGGTAAAAATAAAAATAATTGTCCAAAGTCCAAAAGGTCCAAAAAGAAAAGAAAAAATTACAAAAATAATAAACCCTAATACAAAATATTTTTTTTTTTCTAAAAATAAACAAACCCTAAAAACAAAATAACTAAAATAAAATCGTCTTCTTTCCCATTCTTTTTGCTTTAATCTTTCGCTCCAAGTCTTTATGAAATCACCAAACTCCTTGGCTCAATTTTCTTTATGATCCAGAACCTGTAGACAAAAGATGAATACCCAAAAACGTAAAAAAGAACAAAAATAATAAAAAAACTAAAAAAGAAAAAGAAAAACAAATCTAAAACCCTAAAAACAAGTCCGCATCGGCGGCGCCAAAAATTGGTGTGATTTTGAAGTTGTTTGTAAAGTGGTAAGAAAGATGTCGTTCTCTCGAACTTGTGAAGGATTTTTAGACTTAAATTCAAAAAAAAAAATAGAAAACTCACTAAAAATTATAGCAAACTCTGACAAAGATGTTATCAATATTAAAAGAACAACTGAGGCTAAGATTCCACTATTTTCCAAGTTCAAAGTGATTTAATCCAATATTTATATTCATGCAATTTTCTCGTTCAATTTGATTCTAAACTATTGCGACAAGTAGATTCTCAAAATAACAAGTGTAAATCGGAAGCATAAAACATCAAAAACCTAAGTCTAAGCATGCTCTATCAATATAATAATTGCAAATAAATAAATAAAATAGAATATACCACTTTTTGTTGGAAAAATAGCTTCCTCTATCGCCTCAGCAATGGGGTTTAGCTCCTCATATTAACCACTTGCTCAAAATACATGTTTGTTGCTCCAAAGTTGATTAAAAAGAAGAGAAGGTATAAAACAGCGTGTTTGTAACAGTTATAATTGTTCTGAACCACATTACAAAGAACCTAACACGGAAGCATTGCGAACTCGATAAATGTTGGAATAATTATTCTGAACTGTTACAAAGGTAATAAATTTGAAAGAAAAGGCCACGGGTTTTGCGACTGCTATTTAGTGCTGTTCTATGCTCTTCTTCAACCTCTCGCCTGTATCTCTGCAACTTGGTTTTTTTGTGCTCTGTTATGCTCTGAACTTCCCCTAAAGTGTACGTCGTCTTTCTTGAACTCCTAACAACTCCTTATATAGCCAGCTAACCCTAACAAACCCGAGTTTATCTTTTTTTTCTTCCACGGCTAGCTCCGAGAATAATTCTCTCTAACTTTCCATGCACGCGTCTGCCGAGTTATCCTGACTCTCCCACACTCCCTTGAGACTGAATCAAGACCGAATACATCCAATCCTGGCGTAAAATCCTCTCCAAATCCTCCACAGAAATCCAAAACCCCGACAATATTCTTCGCCTCTGTTTTGTTTCTCCCGGCTTATCCAGCCCAATTGGTTGGGTCAAAACACTCGTATCAACTCTGTTTGGTCAATTAGAGTCCAGCCCAACACAAATATGCGATCAAATCTCCTTGGAACATCTCTAAATTCGAAACAAAAATCTGCCAGATGATGCGCATAGTTTCCCTTAAAACCGATTTCAAACGGAGAAGATGGTGTGCCCCTTATCCTCTGGTGGGGTGCGAATAGTAGCTGCCCTGAGGTGGTGCCCCTTAGTAATTTGGGTATCCCTTATCCAAAATGAGAGTCCGTATAGTAGGTGTCCTCCGGGTGCAACTTTTCGAGCCGATTTTTCCAAAAATGTTTATTAGCCAAAAATACCTACACACACATAAAACACCATAATAAGTACAAAAAATGAGCACTATTAATATATAGAATCGAGACAAATTAGACACAAAAATGTGTCTATCACGTACCTAAACACGTCATCACCGATAACGGCACGCCTTTTGCTAACAAGCAATTACATGAACTACTTGAGAGGTACGGCATTAAACAAGTCTTCTCTATCATCTACTATCCCGGAAATGGGCAAGCCGAAAGTACCAAAAGAGACGATCCGAATCCTCAGCCGAACAGTACACGACAATCCCAGGACGGCACGAGCAATTGCCAATGGCTCTCTAGGCGTACAGAGCATCTCCTAGAAGCTCCACCGGCATGTCTCCCTACTCCCTCGTCTATGGTACAGACCCGATCCTCCCAGCGGAAATCAAGATCCCGTCTGCCAGAATCGCCGCAGCAAGTGGACCTCAGTGGAATGGCGAAACACTCAATGCCGAGAATCGCGGAACTAGATACTATAGACTCCGAAGATCCCGGGCGGAGGAACATGCACAAGCATACGAAACAGGATTTCGGGGCATACAACACCATGTAAAATCCAGGGTTTTTAAGGAAGGAGATCGGTGCTAAAAACCGCCAAACACATCCAACAAGATGCATCGGCACCGAAGTTTTCTCCCAAATGGGAAGGGACGTACATAATCACTAAAGCGTATGACAAAGTGGTTACTACAAGATTATCAAAGAAGATGGGGGAAAGCTAGAGGCAGTCATCAACGGAAAGTGGCTTAAGGCATACTACGCCTAATCACTTCCATGCAACATGCTACATCAAAAATGTGAACGTCCAGACACCCGCTCTGCTTTTACTTTTCTTTCTTACCAATTATCAAATTTCAATACAATCCAATGAGATTAACGGAATTTCTTTATTTCTTCAAAAAAAAAAAAAAAAGAATAGAGGAGCCTTCAAACCTCGTGATACAAGTCAGAAAAGCCCATCTAGTAAATTATAATCCCTACAAAACATCATCTTCAATCGACCATGATATCTTCTAGTCCTACTCTTCAAGTCTCGAGTTAACTCTTCAATCCTCTGAGACTCCAAGGCCAAAGCTTTCTCCTCTTCCAGCATGGCTTTTGTGGAAGGAATCACACTAGCAAGAATACCAGCTCTGTCGACTTTCACAATATTGAGACGATCGCGCAAACCAAGTGATATTAAACTCCAAGGATTCATAGGTGGACACCATGTTCTCCCACCTTTGAATGGATGACTCTGCAGCAGCACGGATGGACATATTCTCCATCTCAAAGCAATCATTGGAAAAGACGAGTTCACTACGGAAACCAAGGCGGACGAACAACACTTCACTACGCTCCTGGTAGCGATATGACCGTATGTCTTCCATATCCTCGTATAAAGGACCACGAATTCTTTCCGCACCAGGAAACCGCCAACATTCCGGTAATTGGAGGAGAGACACCTCATACGAGTCCCAAACGACAAACCTGCATAGGGGTATTCATGACAAGAGAGCCCTAAATCAGCGTTCTCCAAGTCTGCAACAGTCAACAAGGTTGGATTTGAAGGGAGGGAACGACTAGGTCATCCTCGTCGATACTTGAGAACGCATGCTCCAACGGGATATCCGCACAAAAGGGAAATTTTCCATTCATCAAACAAGCGGTAAAGCGTACGTCGATCCACCAAAGAACAAGAAAACATCTTTGGTATGATTTTCTTAACCCGAATAACCCTTGTTGGGATGCTCTGCAAAGAGTCGGACCTCGCGCCTTCGCTGGAGAATCGGCTGGTTAGAAGATGATTCGTCTCTCGTGCGACATGACAAAGAGAGAAACTCAACAAGAAGAACCCTTTCTCAAACGAGGAGATGATGCAATTACGTTTGGGTGTGAATACGGAACCTTAAAAAACAAAAAAAAACAAAAAAGGAAGCAATGAAGGACATAACGCTTCAAGATTTTAGCACGGGTGATGCCCCCGATGGAAGCGCGCGTGTGAAGGAAGGCAAAATAAGGAAACTTTGCTATACAGCCAAACGCTTTGCTCCCTCCTTGTTTACACCGGCCCCACCAATTGCGCCAACTTCCCAATGACCGCCCAAGTCACGCCAGCTAGCATGCTCAGCTTCCTGATAGGGTGTAGAATACATCCTATTTACTATCTATTGTTTATGCTTTCTTTGCTATTTTTCTTGTAAATTATGTATTTTATGCTTGTTTTGAGTTTTATAGCTACTATGGAGTCACACGGACGAAAAGAAGAAGAAATCATTCAAAGTTGTGCTAAAGGGCGTAATTGTGATTTCACAAGCAAGTAATATATGGAGCCCAGCCACGGTTAAGGGGCAACTCTTATGGAGGAGCACTAAAGACAGCCAGATGTTGTTAAGGGGTTACCATCTGGGTAGCCCTTATCCAGAAAATGTGTGTGCTGTTAGCACCCAAGCTAGGGTGTAGTCGTCCAACCCTAATGACTATACCCTAAAATCGAGAGGAGCCTGCCTTTCATACATTCATTCACCTAAAACTAAAAGCTGCGAAAGCAGCTGTTGCTGTTAAAACCGAGAGAACTAAATTGGAATCGAAGGAAGAAGATACGGGTGATACTAATGGTGGTCACTGAAATTGGAGGTTGATTGCATAATGGGTTTTGATGAAATTCGTTAGGTTCTGGCGATCTTGTTTGACCGAGAGCTTTGAAGATAAATGGGCGAGAGAAATTGAGAAACGATGATGGGATACGGTTCTCGTTAGATGGCGCGTGATGAAATTTATCGAGAGAGATCGAACTCGAGAGAGATCAGTCTTGATTCAAAGGAGATAGCTGATGAAATTAGGGTATTTTGATGTCTCATCTGTTGAATCGAGATCGATTGGGAATGATGGATGAAGCTGCGTCTGTGGTCATGAGATGAAAGGGAGAGAAGCAGATCGAAAGCCAGTGAAGAAATCAGACAGAGAAGTAAATCGATGTTGTTGTTGCAATCGATTCAGGGAAATGGAGATGAAGAAAGGCGCTGTTGTTAGATGGGTTATGGAGCTGTTGCCGTCGAACTCAGTGGATAAGATGGAATTGAATCTCATCGTTGCTGACAAGAACAATAAGATGGGTATGGTGGCGATTGTGTTGCTGTTGGAAATTAATGAAGACACATAGAAGAGGAGATGGGTATTGAAGAGAAATTACAGCTGCAGGATGAATTGTTGATGGAGCAATGTTCTGAGCTGGTGAATAATAGATTAGAGATGGGTTTGGTTCTGAGAATGAGTACGGCGAGATTGATCACTTCGCCGATGCTTGATGTGCGAGATGTTGGTGGCGGTGGAGTTGAATATCGGGAAGAGTTGGTCTTTGCATTATTACAGGGCATGGTGGTTGTGGTAATGAATAAATCGCAAGAGAAGAATTGTTAGATGTATGTGCTAGGATTTGATACAGAGAAGGAGCTGTGAAAAGGCCGGAAGTTGGCCTGGAAACGATGGAGAAATAGATAAAACTCGGTCGGATTTCTACTTCAGCGAGTTAACTCGTACCGGCCGATGACCGATCCAGCCTACTCAACTGAGTAAGATTCAGTAAGACCGAGTAAGATGCTGACTCGTATAGCTGACTCCTCTTTCCCTTGACCGTTGACTGACGGTTTGACCACTTTGACCGTTAGTCCTAACGGTGGACCGACGGAATATTCCGTCGAATATTTCCTCGACGGACGAGAATTTTGAGTGGCCGCGGCGACTATTCCGGCCGGATTCCGGCCATAATACCAGATTTCCAACGACCAAAATTCCAGAATTTTCTGTGGACTTCTCTCATGGGTGTGAAGACTTGGACTAGGAATTGGATGGAGAAGTTGGCTCAAATTTGGAAAGAGAAGATGAAGAGTTGAGAAAGGCTTGGATTTGGAAATTGAATTGCTAAAGGAAAAGGATTCTATTCCTTGGAAGATTTGGAGAATATTGAAGCCTATAAATAGAGAAGTTTTCTACATCTTTTTACACACCTCTCTACACACACAACACTTGTGTTTTTGCTTGCTTTTGAAAATTCTCCTTTTAATTATTATTTGTGTGAATTTCAAAAACATGAGTAGCTAATTTTCTTATTGATTGAGGATGAATTCCTAGTTCTTAATACATGATTTGAGTTTTGTTTCAATTCTATCTTGAGATTTTTCACATGATTATCGTTTGTTTTTACTAATAGGAATGTTTATTCATTCGTGATTGATTGATAGATTGTTTAGAGTGCACGCTAAATTGATTTGTTAGTTTAATCTAAATCTAGTATAAGTTAGGGAATAAGTAATCGTTCTCGACACTTTACACAAGTAGAAAACACGAGACCTTGCGGAGGGATTAGTGGAGCGATTGTGTGTAGAAACAACGCTAGAAAGTGAACCAAGCGGAACCGAGTTTAACTACTAGTACTAAACCTAAATTCATAGATCTTAATGCATTCGAGGAATTACATCTTGTAAGCGAACCTCAAGGTGGTTATATTGAATAGAATCGATAACTAAAGCGGACTTGTTACTCGGTGAAATAAGGGATTTTGGGGCTAGCTAAAGCGGACCTGCTATCCTACGGTTGGTGATAATCTGTGACTAATAACAAGTAGAAAAGAACATAACTTGATTCATTGTTTTGCAACGAAGAAGGATTCCTTGATCTTGTCTCTCTTATTTATTTCAACTTTAACTTTGAATTGCTTTGTTTATTTTCTTTTGCTTTATACATCCCCCCTTTTCGTGACAATTTTTACAACTAGAATCTCTTGCTCCTCGTGGGAACGAACTTGACTTCCATTATATTATTTTTAATTGAGTGGAAATAAGATATTAATTTGATTGCACCTACGACACGCATCACTTCCCCACCTTGCGCCGGTCCCGCCAGCTAGCACGATCAGCTTCCCCACCTTGTGCCGGTCCCACCAACTAGCACGCTCAGTTTCCCAACTCATGTCAACTTCCCAATGACCGCCCAAGTCACGCCAGCTAGCACGCTCGGCTTCCCCGACTGCGCCCGGTCCCGCCAGACTAGCACGCTCGGTTTCCCAACTCGCGTTAACTTCTCAATGCTGCCTTGACTTCCTGTCTCTCAATGATCTTTGACTTCCCAATTGTGCCGACCTCCCGATTTATGCAAAAGCGCGGGAGGCAAGGATTCCAAATCCTATCTATAAAAAGGTCGACAAGCCTCCTCAATTCTCTTTACGATTTCATCTGGCGATAGTATGTCACCATCTTATGCTTACCTCGCAATAAAGCCCCTGTCCGAGCTAAGCGGGGACTTAATGTTGATGGTGGTTTTTAGACAAAGGGTAAAATCGTAAAACCCCGAATAACCTAATGTCACCGGTGACACATTTATTAGAACATTCAATGCATGTAGTCGAGTAATTAATAGGAGGTATTTTTCAAATTAGGGTTACAACGAACAAAACCTAATTCCCCTCCGTGCCAATGGCAAATCATGCCAGACCACACCTAGTCCAAGCTAGCGCGCCATGCCAAAAGCACTCTGCCTTGGCCATAGCTATGCTAGTCACACCAAACGCGCCAAAGCATGCCAACCATGCTAGCCACACCTCCGTGCCAATGGAAAATCATGCCAACCACACCTAGCCCAAGCTAGCCGCGCCATGCCAAACGCTCTCTGCCTTGGCCCTAGCTATGCTAGTCACACCAAACGCGCCAAAGCATGCCAACCATGCTAGCCGCACCTCCGTGCCAATGGAAAATCATGCCAGCCACACCTAGCCCAAGCTAGCCGCGCAATGCCAAACGCACTCTGCCTTGGCCCTAGCTATGCTAGTCACACCAAACGCGCCAAAGCATGCCAACCATGCTAGCCGCACCTCCGTGCCAATGGCAAATAATGCCAGCCACACCTAGCCCAAGCTAGCGCGCCATGCCAAACGCACTCGCCTTGGCCCTAGCTATGCTAGTCACACCAAACGCGCCAAAGCATGCCAACCATGCTAGCCGCACCTCCGGGCCAATGGAAAATCATGCCAGCCACACCTAGCCCAAGATAGTCGCGCCATGCCAAATGCACTCTGCCTTGGCCTAGCTATGCTAGTCACCAAATGCGCCAAAGCATGCCAACCATGCTAGACGCACCTCCGTGCCAATGGAAAATCATGCCGACCACACCTATCCCAAGCTAGCGGCGCCATGCCAAAACGCACTCTGCCTTGGCCTAGCTAAGCTAGTCACACCAAACGCGCCAAAGCATGCCAACCATGCTAGCCGCACCTCTCGTGCCAATGGCAAATCATGCCAGCCACACCTATCCCAAGCTAGCCGCTCCATGCCAAACGCACTCTGCATTGGCCCTAGCTACGCTGGTCACACCACGCCAAGCCAAACACCACTACCTTGGCCCTAGGCGCGCCTTGCCAAATTAGCGCCCACGCCTAGGCTTGCAAACCGTGCAACCTAGGCCAAATTGGCCACGCATTCCATTGGCACATGCCAACACGCATCATTCGGTAGCTTTTCTTACTGTGTCATGGCCTTAATGGCTGAGCGTGCCATTGGCACATGCCAACACGCTCATTGGTAGCTTTTCTTACCGGTAGTGGCCCTAATGGCCGAGCATGCCATTGGCACATGCCAACACGCTCGTTGGTAGCTTTTCTTACAAGCCGTGTCCCTAATGGCCGAGCATGCCATTGGAACATGCCAACACGCATCGCCGGTAGCTTTTCTTACCGGTCTCGTGGCCCTAATGGACGAGCATGCCATTGGCACATGCCAACACGCTCCCTGGTAGCTTTCATTACCTAGTAGTGGCCCTAATGGCCATGTGTGCCATTGACACATGCCAAACACGCATATTTGGTAGCCTAACTTGCAAGCCGTGCAACCTAGGCCAACTTGGCCATACGTGCCATTGGCACATGCCAAAACCCACGCTGGTAGCCTAACTTGCAAACCGTGCAACCTATGTTGCACGGACACACTAGAAAGATTAAAGTAACCGTGTCGGACACGACACGGTTATTTACACTTCCCGACACGCGATGGACACGCCACATCATGTGTCCCGTAGAAATCGACATTTGACGCTTTGCGGACACTATTTGGACACTTAGGACACACCATAAATGATTAATTTTGGTTTGGAAAATCAAACTAAACTAAGTGTGAAGCTAATTTATTCATTTTTTTTTTCAAATATAAACATTATTTATGAAAAATTTGATCATAATTTCATTATTATTAATTTTATTTTATTAGTTAAAATGTATTCAGAAAATAAGAATAATTATTATGTTGAGACGATTAGTGTACAATCTCAATTTAATGATATATGTGTAATATATATAACGTGTCGCCGTAATCATTTTTTATGAGATTTGACGTGTCTCCGTAACCGTGTCGTGTCGTAACCGTGTCCCATGTCCGTGTCTGTGCAACATAGCGTGCAACCTACCACCAAGGCATTCTGCACATGCCACACACGCCACTAGCAGTCTGGCATTGCCACTTACACTCAACGTGCAACCTACCACCAAGGCATTCCGCACATGCCACACACGCCACTAGCAGCTCTGGCATTGCCACTTGCACTCAAGGTGCAACCCGTAACAAAGGCATTCCGCACATGCCACACGCGCCACTAGCAGCGCCACTTGCACTCAAGGTGCAACCAGTACTCGAGACATCAACACAAACTGGGGGATGCTTTCGGGGGTCTTGGTTTGGCGGTCACGGCATACGACGTACACTACGCTCACATTAAGAAAGCGTGAATAGGAATAAAGCGGTCAAATAAATGAGGAAATAATGGTGAAAACGTTTTCACCCATAAACACCATGTGGTTACCACATCCTCCCATTATTTCACCCTTTACTTTCTTCCTTCATGAGGCCAGGGTACGTTTCAATCTCGACTTGTATAAATAGGTGTTACCTATTTACACCAGACAACAAGTCTCGGTCAGGAGAAAAACACAACACTCTCGAGAAAAGGCAACTTTGCAAGCTCTCCAAAAAGCTTTCATCTCTTGCAAGCTTCGAAGCTTTCACTTTACACGATACAAGTCGAGACATTACTCTCCCCGGTGTCCGGTCTCAACACCTTTCTTTGCTTCCCTCCCCAAATCAACCCTTCTCCTCCACTTTGCGACCGAAGCAAGTCTGGAACGGCCATTTCTTGGTTTAGGCCGGACTTATGCAGTTGATCTCTCGAATCTAGAAAGTGCTCACGTGCAGCACATTTGTTTAGGGTTTAAACCGGATTTCTCACTCACCTACCGAATTTACCAAAATCGGCGGAAACGATTTTTACCCATAAACATCAGGTCGAAATACCAAATTCTTAATCGTGATCATAGGAGCGCGTTATCCGTTAGTTATAGCTTTAGATGTCGTTTTTGTGAATTTAAGTGAAGGATTAAGGTTTTGGAGGCGAAAAATAACGCTCTTTCTACTGAGAAGGATCAGGTATCTCTTAAGGGTGTGAAAGATTTAAAAGAGTTTCATGAGGCTAATTTCCAAGTTCAGGTGGAGAGAGATCTAGCTATAAGTGAAAAGAACGCACTGGTTGAGCGAGAGAATATGATTCGCTCTCAACTTCTTATAGAAAATGATGTTGAATTTGAGTGGGCTGCTAGGGTTATTGATAATGCTAGGAATGATTTAGCTACAAATGTTAGCTTAGAGTCTGATCATGCCGAGTTGGTTAAATCTATTATTTCTGAAAAAGAAGGTTGTTTATAATTCTATACTGTCTTCAATTTTGTGTTGCTTTCTGCATTTTGTTCGCATGCGGCTTTAATATTTTTATTTCCTTTTGTAGCTACTGAAAAGAAGCATATTGAGGAGATTGAGAATTTGAAGGAGGAGCTTTCCAACAGAAATGATAAGTGCCGCAGACTTAAGAAGAAGTTGGTAACTACTGTTTCCAACTTGACTAAAGATGCGGTCCGTATTCGTGATGCGGCTGTTAAGAAGAATACGTTGGAGATCTGCACTGATCATAATATTCATATACCAAATTATGATTTCGTTGAATTCTCTGCTAATGAAGATGGTTCTGAAATCTCTGATAGTGAAGCAGAGTTTGAGGAATACGAAGAGACTGAAGATAAAGATAATGGTGATTCTGAAGCTGAAGAAAAAGGTGAAGATGATATGGGCGAGAAATATCCGCATTTTCTTAAATCTGTTTTGCTTTCTTTTTATCCACTTGTAAAGTCCACATCTACCCTTTGTATTATGCTCTCCTTCTTCATCCCTTGTGCACTGGTTGCCTTGTGACTTTTGAGATTTGAATGTATATGCTTTTTCTTCAATGTATAATCCTTTTTCTGCTTCTATTCTTTCGTATTTTAATCCTGCAACTTGTCATTAATCGAAAGCGAAGTGTTCTTCTAGAAATAATAGTATATAACATGTGTGTTAACATATAACATATGCATTAATAATAATGTATAATATATGCGTGAGTCTATCATATCGGGGCGAGTAACACTCTTTTATATGTTTGCATTCCCATTCTTGCCCCTGTTCGTCGTCACAAGATGATTGGGTCGTGCATATGTTGTTTAGTACCATGTATTTATTCTCATATATTTATGGGAACAGATATTTTTATAAAACTATCTATCATATGCGTATCTTATGCGATATTTCATATGCGTATGTTATTTGTAAAGCTACCATATAAATTGCAGATCTATCATATGCGGTATTTCATTTTGCGATAATCTATCATCTATGTATTCGCATACATCTGTGATATTACGAAATTACTTAATATCATATATGAATTACCTCTCCTTTGTTTTTCCTCATGAGTGTGTCTTTGTTTTCTGCCTCAGTTATATCTTGTGTTATTAATTTCGCGTTTATACATCCTCTTATCTCTTAACTTTATTTTATATGTGTGCGTTAGTCTTTGAGCTCCTTTCTTTCCTGCACAACAATATTAATCTTAATTTAGTTTTTCTCATGAGGTCATATTGCGCCCCCCCTAATTAGAGGTCTTATTTTTCCTAAAGATATTATTTATTTTTGTGCGGCGAAATCGCAGGAAGTCTTTACACTTTCATGTATTGACCCATTGATTTCGCCTTATCATCTCTTGTATTATTGCCTCTACAGGATATATTGACACGCAAATACGACAGGCCTATGTGATGTAGTTTTGAAGTTGTTTGTAAAGTGGTAGTAAAGTTCGTTCAACTCGAGCTTGTAAAGGTTTGATTTAAGAAAACTCTAAAAACAAAGAAAATATATTCACAAGTTTGTCACAAAAATCGAGAGATAATTGAGACTCGGGATTCCACCATAAACTCATTCATGCGATTCATATATTTATTCCAAACAATTATAGCTCAAATAAAATATTGACTCTGTTTCTTTACCAAGGTAGATTTTTGAAAAGCAACGACTGTATATCTAAAGCATGGGATATCAAAAGACTTAACCTAAGTATAACCCATCAATTGAAATCACAATCATTCAATAAAAACCATAAAACAATTAACAATCCATGCAAAAAGTCATGAAAGAATTAAATATAATTACCACAATCATGAAATATGGCTTCCTCCGTCATCCCAGTGTTGGGGTTTAGCTCCTCATATTATTCACGTGCTCAAAATAATTGTTCATAGCTCAAATAGGTGAAAAACAAGAGAAAACTACTAAAACAGCGACTTTGTAATGTATATAATTATTCTGAACACATTCTGTAACCCGGCGTTCAAGAGAAACTCTAATGAGATGTATTTGTTGGAAAAATTGTTACAAATTTGAAGGAATAGGTGACGGTTTTTCTGTCTTCTTCTTCCTCTCGACTGTGTTTCTCTGCCGATGATGAACACGTCTCTACTGCCTTCGTTTCTCCTCTGCAACTCCCCCAAAATCTCGACACCCTCCGATGACTTCCCCAACCTCTTTATATATACAGCAGACCCAAATAACTCGGCTTTTTTCTCTCATATCTTTCCCTTTTCTTCCACGGCAAGTCCCGTGTTTATTTCTCTTAACCTTACGTGCACGCATTCTTCTCGGGTCTCTCGATTTGATGGAAACTCTTTCAATATATAGAATCAAATCCCGGATCGATTAAAACTTTCCCAAGACTCACCTGAGACTTCCATATATGCAACAGAAATACCAATAATATTGCCGGCCACTGCTCACTCCAAACCAATAATCGGGCCTTATTTACTCGAACCCAACACCCATAGTAACTCTGTTAGTCCATAACAGGTCCAACCCAAAAGAAATACGCAGTTAAATCTCTCCCAATCTGCCGAAAAATCCAACTCCAAATTTGCTTCGTCGCTGCCGTAAATTCCCGCCAAAAAACAAAATTCAAATGTAGAAGATGATGCCCCTTATCTTGCTTCTGGGTGCCTTTAACACTTGGGGGTGTCCTGGGGCGTAAATAACAAGCGGGTGCCCCTTAGTAATTGAGGTACCCCTTATCCAAATGAGGAGTGCCTTTAGTGATTTTCTCCCATGAGCACAAATACCACTTTTCGAGCAAATTTTTCCACACATGTTTATTTCTCCAAAAATACCTACAAAGACATAAAACACCAAAATAAGTACAAAAATGAGCACTATCAATATAAAGAATCGAGACAATTTAGACACAAAAATGTGTCTATCACTATGCTCTCCTTTGAGTCATAGCCCCATGATATTTACGTCTTTTGACATAATTCAGCTCCCTGATGGAGCGTGTCGTCCTTATATTCCCCCTGAATGCCCCTTCAAGGAAGCTTACCCTACCAGGTTAGGGTGGGCTCTTCCCATCCAGTGAGGCAACAATCAGTTGTGTTCGAGGCCTCTTATCCCTCTGCCGATATGGCTTATGGTTAGACCGCACCCTAAGTGGGGTTTCTTGAGGACCAAGTGCATCATAGCTAGGACTGGCCAAGAGCGGCCAGGTACGCTCCAGACGCCCCAGGAACTCTTGACACAACCGTGTAACTCGGCGCCCTGATCGAGTTTATGCACTACTTAGGAGAGATCTTCTTACCTTAGCCTTTCGACTAAGGAGCTCTCTTGGATGGGCTTTTATTTCACCCAAAGTCTCCATGACTCAGGCTCCAGGGTCGGTGTTCTTTCACCTGAGTCATGCTAATTAGGGTTTTCCCCAATTATGACGCGCGTTAGGTCTTATTTTTGCCTCTTGTTGTTATGCGAACTAGGGTGCACGCCACAATTGGATGCCTTTTATTAAGGTCTTATTTTTGCCTTTTTGTAATATTTGATGTATATAAAGAAGAAAAATATTTCATTTTCATTCATACTCTTGATTAGTAAAACTCTGATGTCTTCTTTATTCATTTATTCGCTTACATAATAACTACCCTTCTTAAAAACTTTATCTCTGACGTTACTTCTTCGCCTCTTTCATCTTTTGTGCTTCACTGAGTTCGTGTATATTTTCGAATATACTTGTTCGTACTTCTTTAAATATACTTCTTCAAATATACTTGATTCCAAATTTTTCCAACTTGTGCTTCTTCATTATTTTCCATCAACTCATACATTCCATTTCTAATAGCTTTCTTAATGACGAATGATCCAATCCATGTCTCCTTTGACTTTCCTTTTCTATTTTTCTGGAATGGCGGTTCTTACCTCAACACCATTTCTCCCTCCTGGAATTCGTTCTTGTTGACGCACTTGTTTTTTTTTCTTGTGCAGGGTTATCGCCTAGGCTGAAGTTTTGTTTATTTCTCTTCCCTTGTTCAAAATATCGACCATTAATCGTTCACTTCGCTTGCCTACTCGTATCTCCTTTTTCCAATCTCTTCGCTTGTTCGCGCGTTCTTCACTTTTATCAACATCAATCTCATGGTAGTTTTTTCCCCCAATTGGATCTCCTCTTATTACTCCTACTCCTTGAGGTAAAGGAAACTTGATGCATTGATGAAAGGTAGAAGCCACTCCCAAAATAATGTGTAGCCATGGTCTGCCTATCAAGGCGTTGTATGGAGATTCTACATCAACTACGCAGAAAACTATATCGGTGGTTATGCTTTTAAGAGTAATTCGCATCGTTATTTCTCCTTTCGGCTTATTGGCTGATCCGTTGAAACCATAAATCTTGTAGGTTGACGGGATGAGGTCATCATCTCTTCCTCCCATAGTCTTGTAGATATGGTAAAACAGTATGTCTACTGAGTTGCCTGTATCTATCAGTATCCTGTTTATTGCCCATGTGTCTGCGTCATTTTCATCCTCTACTTCTGCCTTTGCTTTTGGGTTTATCTCCAGTTTGACAACTAATGGACTCTCATGCAATTCTCCGCCTCCTGGTACTTCTTCTGCATTGAAAGAAATGGGTTTTCTCTGCCAATCTTTTAGCGGTGATATCTTTGCCAAGTTGAGTATTTCCTTTCCATCATTGTCTCTTGCGTAAACTCGACTTAAGACATTGTCGTGGAAGTCTTCTATACTTTTAAATGAGTGTATTATTGAATTGCAGTATAAGTTCTTCGCTTTCGCTCCCACTTCAATCATGTATGTTTTCTTTCCAGCTTCTACTCTTGGCGCCTGCCCTTCTCGTGGTGGTGGTAAATTCTGTTGCGGCTGCACTAGGAAATGATTTAATTTTCCTTGATCTATCATTCTTAGTATGATTTTCTGCACATTCATGCAGTTGGTGGTGGTGTGACCATGGAAACGGTGATACGCACAAAATTCTCTGCTTTTTCTTCCCGATGGTGGTTCATTTCCCATATTTGGTGGTTATGGTATGTCTTCCATTAAGATCACCGCCTCCCAGATTTTGTCTATTGCAGTATTTAGATACGGCATTTTTATTTGTTTCCGTACTGTTCTATTTCCTCCTGGGCCTTGATTATATTGTCTCTTTTGTCCTCCATAGCCTTCCGCTTGGTTATCAAATCTTTGTATCATGTTATTGCCTGCATTTTTATTGTATTGCCTCTCTCTATATTCTCTATCATATATCTCTTGATATCTACTTCCCATGGCTACTAGCTTTTGCTGATCTTCCATCATCACCTTTTCTTGGCTTCCTTGGGATGTGCTTGCGATTGTATTTGCTATCTCTGGAAGTAGGCTTGCGTTCTCCTCTTTTGTGCTTGTATTCGCAACGGGATAAGATTCCATTTTCTTCTGCTTTTCTTCGAGAGCGATGTACTCCTCTTGGTACTCACGCAACTTTGTCATTGATATAGTATCTTTGATCCTGAATATCTGCGTATACAACAAGTCCGTTGCAAAAAGTGAGTTAATAAAAGCTAGTATGAGATTCCTCTCATCTACTCTTCCAGCCATTTCGCTACACATAGTTCTCCAATGCGTGGTTAAGTTTCGTAAGCCCTCATTTGTTCTTCTTCGCAAGCTAAACAACTTCTCTATTCCTGGTTGTAGCACGTTGTTACTGATGTATGATCCCAATAATATGGTTTGTAGATGATTAAATGATCTGATTGTTCCCATGGGTAGGCCCTCAAACCATTGTAAAGCTTCTCCCGTTAGACTGGCGGGAAAATACTTGCATAAGACTGCATCATTATCTTCCCACTGCAATAAAGATCTGCTGTATGCTTTTATGTGTTGCACCGCGCATGTGGTTCCATCGAAAATACTGGTGAATACAGGTAGAGTGCATTTAGTTGGTACTCCTGCCATTTGTATTTGCCTTGTGAATGGTGTTTTTCCCACTTCTTCTATTGCCTCATCCAATTGTCGCCTGCCTCCATCTCTCCGCGTTGTCATCATCGTTTTTACTTCTGTCAATTCTCTTAAGATTTGTTCATTCATGATTTTGTCTGCATCTTGTTGCATTGGTCTTTTCAACCTTGCTTGTTTTACTCTATTGTCGTGTCTATTCTGACGCATTGCCTCTTGCATTTCTCGTTCTTCCGCCTCCTCTCTTCTTCTTCTTCTTCTTCGTCTTTCTCTTTCATTCCTTTCGTTTCTTGCATTAATCTGTGCGTCATTGTATCTTTCAGCTTCATCTGCGCGGTCGCGTTGATCTCGCAACATTCCTCTTCCTTATAATATCATCCTCCCTTTCTCTTCGTCAGTTTCACCATCCTGATCATAATGTGTGCGATTACCTTCGCCCTGTTGCTCATGTCTACCACCTCTGCGGTTTCCTTGCGTGCGATAGTTTTCGCCTTGTTGCACGTACTAATCATCATTTCGTTGTTGCTCTATGCGATTCTCATCGCGCTGACCCTGTATGTTATCACCTACTTGAAAATTTTCAACAATGTTGTTATCTACAAGCTGCTCTTGTCTAGTATCCCTGCGGCTAGATCTGCTATATCTTGACGTGCTCCCGCTTGTTCTAGATCTTGAGCTTGTACGCGTGGTACTTCGTGACCTCCGCTATTGTAATATGATATTCTCTTCTCTTAGTTCATCATTCTGACGCGTCAAATTCGCGCGTGCTTCTTCTTCTCTCATTCTTTCTGCGACTAGTCTTTGTCGGAGCTCCTCTATGGTCAGATTCTCTTCATTTTTTACTATTGGTCCTCCATCTCTAGTTCTTTGCTCGTCTTCTTCTGTTGAATCTGTATTTGCAGTATGAACACTTACGCGATCATAGTCAATGGTGTTGTTCTCTACTGGTTCACGGTGGATCTGAGTTTGGACTTGGTTTCCTCGATTGTTCCTTTCTCCCATTCTTGATGATTCAGCGATTTCGCTTCTTCTTCTTCCTGCGATTCTTCTGCTCCTCCTAGTTGATATCGCTTGTTCTGCTGTAGATGCTTGTCTCACCATCTGTTTTTCCTGGAACAATATTTTCTCTTGACAAAGTACTTTTTAAAGAACTTAGATTATTACTAATGTAAGATATTTTTCTGAGCTGAGAACTTTTAGTTGCGTTTTTTAGATCTAAACTTATAAAACTCTCAAAGATTGTTGATGAAGCAAAGAAAAACTATGAATGATTTTGAACATGTTTTGAAAGAATTTCATCAACAAGGTATATCATCCGAGCTGATTTCTAGCGCCAAAATGTAGTTGCGAGAAATCTCACAACTACACCCATAGTAAAATCTATAGAACAATCTAAGAAATCATCATAAGAATCTCAAGAACTTTTATTAAAATCTTTAAGTCAAGTACAAATATACGAAGAAACCCTAACTTGGAGAGCAAATAACTTTCTCTCTCCTAAGTTTCCTCTCTCAGCTCACTAAAAAGATCCCCCTCTGTACAAAGGCGCTCGGCTCCTTATATAGGAGTTTACATAGTGGAGGAAGCTAATTAAGCCCCTATTTTCGGATCTGAAGTGCGTTAATGACGCATAGGATTTATCCTTGTCGCACAATATCTTTACTGTCGCATAGATCTTCACACCTTTCCCGTGATCTGGTGACGTCATCTGTTAAATCATCCTGGGATATGCCATATGCGGTCATGTCCGCTTACTACTTAAGGATTCACTTCGCATGCTTAATGAGTGTGCGGTATTTTGTATCCACATATGACTTCAATGGCGGAAAATTTAGGAGATTACGATGAATGTCTTGAGAATTGAGTAGTTGGAAATTAACTTTGTTTGTCCTGCCAAAAGACTTTTTATCAGTTTCACCATGCCAAAACACAATTTCAAAATGTCTAAAACCTAAGTAACTAGCATTGGGTCGGGAATCCTTTAATACTGGTTTGGGGCCTAGCGGCCTAGCATTGATCTAGTAAAGATATGAACACCTTAGAGAATGTACTCTTTTGTAACCAAGTGCTGGAAATGGAATCCACGATATTCCCTTTTTTTTCAATAAAAATCAAATGTTTCCGAAAGTCATTGTGGTTGCTATCAAGGGTGGTACTAATTCAGTCACCGTAACAATACGTGAACAAATTAGTGTACTAGAAGAATAATGCAACAGAAAACGTGCATGCAGTTACCAGGCCATCTTTTGAAAGTAGGATTTCATTTTTAGCTGGTTGTGATAATTATTATACATAGCCTAAAAATAGGTCAAATTGAAAAAGTAAAAGTAACTCTTTTTCAGAAACGGAGGGAATATATTCTTACCGAGATCAGGATTACAATTTTAGAGACATGTGAAGCGCATCTTTCAGTGGGTTTTATGCACCATTTCTTGCATTTGTTGGACGGCTGGCAGAATTTAACGAATCAAATAGCCAGTCACACGCTGGAGTTATCGATTGGGTTGCTTACCACCCCCTGCGCTGGGTTCATCGGTTAGCAGCAACTCTGGCGATTCAAGCAAGAACTATAATCCTGAAATGTTCCATACTTCCATTAGCTGGGAAAACAACAACCGAGGCTCTTCATTAAATAATTATAAGACACCAAGGTGTATAATCAATTATTATGATGTTTTCAGATTCTCATTAAGCTAGCAGTTTAGTGGTTTTGGATCTTCGTCAGTAGTACCATTTTCCGATGTTCATAGTTGTAAGAGGCTATTATAACAGGCCATTCAGAACTTCAAATTATGATTTTTGATTCTAATAATTGTTTGGTTTGCATTTGGAGGAGTTATAAGGAATTTGTTTTTGTATTTGAATCCTGTCAATAAATGACTTAGCCGTAAGGGGTAATCTCAAATTTCGTCAAAGGAAGCGAATCAACCTGACAATCCAATTTCAACTGTGGAGTTTCGCCAATGCCAACCAGCCTTGTGTTAATTAGAGGCATTTAGACTTCAACTCAGATACCAATTCAAAACATTTGAGTGCACTGAACAAATGGTACTCTTCTCAATCACACTTCATGAATAAACTTGTTGTTACAAATGGACTTAAAAGTCTAAGACATTTGTGATGCTTCCTCCGGCACTTGCAAATCCCTTTGGTTCCATCAAATTGAATGACCCCAACCAATACAGAAACCCTTTAACTTACATCATACCATGTTCGGAAAATCTGTATGGTCTATAGTTGACAAATTAACATCCCAACGCATAGACGAACGTGTCCTTCCGGTCATCGATCACCCAAAGATCGTGCATGCCTCAACTCGTATTATTCATGAAGTTCGTGGTACACCACTAAACATTGCCTACCGAGTGTTTATTATTCAATAAATAGTGCTTGACAAGGAAGAAATGTAATGACGCGTAGCTCTATATAAATGGGTATAGAAGCCTCTTTCTTCAACACCACAGCTTACTAGATATTCTTTCTTTCTCCGTTGCCTCCACTATTTAATATGGCGAGGCTCTCAGCTTGTCTGGTTCATGCTTTTACCTTTTTCGCTCTAATCAGTGTGGTGCTAGCTGAGTACGAACCATATACACCCAACTACAAAGAAACTCCCTACAAGAAACCAGTTGTGGAGGTTACTGCCGACCTATATCTTCCTAAAGTTTACCCATCACCACCACCACCTGCTTATGTCGCTCATGTAGTTTACCCAGCTCCATCACCACCACCACCAGCTTACGTCGCCCCCGTAGTGTACCCATCTCCATCACCACCACCACCTGCTTACGTCACTCCCGTAGTGTACCCATCTCCATCACCACCACCTCCAGCTTATGTCGCTCATGTAGTCTACCCATCGCCGTCGCCATCACCACCTGCTTACGTCGCTCCCGTTGTTTACCCATCTCCATCACCACCACCACCAGCTTACGTCGCTCCAAAGTACGAAGCACCAAAGTACACTCCTAAATACGTCTACGCATCCCCACCACCAGCTTACGTCGCCCCCAAGTACGAAGCACCAAAGTACACTCCTAAATACGTCTATGCATCCCCACCACCACCAGCCTACGTCGCCCCCAAGTACGAAGCACCAAAGTACACTCCTAAGTACGTCTATGCATCCCCACCACCACCTGCCTATGTCGCCCCCAAGTACGAAGCACCAAAGTACACTCCTAAGTACGTCTACGCATCCCCACCACCACCCGCCACGTCGCCCCCCAAGTACGAAGCACCAAAGTACACTCCTGGCACGTCTACGCATCCCCACCACCACCGCTTACGTCGCCCCCAAGTACGAAGCACCAAAGTACACTCCTAAGTACGTCTACGCATCCCCACCACCACCTGCCTACGTCGCCCCCAAGTACGAAGCACCAAAGTACACTCCTAAGTACGTCTACGCATCCCCACCACCACCTGCCTACGTCGCCCCCAAGTACGAAGCACCAAAGTACACTCCTAAGTACGTCTACGCATCCCCACCACCACCGCTTACGTCGCCCCCAAGTACGAAGCACCAAAGTACACTCCTAAGTACGTCTACGCATCCCCACCACCACCTGCATATGTCGCCCCCAAGTACGAAGCACCAAAGTATGTCTACGCATCCCCACCACCACCGCCCATTAAGCCCCCAAGTACGAAGCACCAAAGTACACTCCTAAGCACGTCTACGCATCCCCACCACCACCCGCTTACGTCGCCCCTAAGTACGAAGCACCAAAGTACACTCCTAAATACGTCTACGCATCACCACCACCACCCGCTTACGTCGCCCTGGGCACGAAGCACCAAAGTACACTCCTAAGTACGTCTACGCATCCCCACCACCACCTGCCTACGTCTCCCCCAAGTACGAAGCACCAAAGTACACTCCTAAATACGTCTACGCATCCCCACCACCACCTGCTTACGTCGCCCCAAGTACGAAGCACCAAAGTACACTCCTAAGTACGTCTACGCATCCCCCACCACCACCTGCATATGTCGCCCCCAAGTACGAAGCACCAAAGTACACTCCTAAGTACGTCTACGCATCCCCACCACCACCTGCCTACGTCGCCCCCAAGTACGAAGCACCAAAGTACACTCCTAAGTACGTCTACGCATCCCCACCACCACCTGCCTACGTTTCCCCCAAGTATGAAGCACCAAAGTACGTCTACGCGTCCCCACCACCACCTGTCTACGTCGCCCCCAAGTACGAAGCACCAAAATACACTCCTAAGTACGTCTACGCATCCCCACCACCACCTGCCTACGTCGCCCCCAAGTACGAAGCACCAAAGTACACTCCTAAGTACGTATACGCATCCCCACCACCACCTGCCTACGTCTCCCCCAAGTACGAAGCACCAAAGTACACTCCTAAGTACGTCTACGCATCCCCACCACCACCTGCCTACGTCACCCCCAAGTACGAAGCACCAAAGTACACTCCAAAGTACGTCTACGCATCCCCACCACCACCTGCCTACGTCGCCCCCAAGTACGAGGCACCAAAGTACGTTTACGCATCCCCACCACCACCTGCCTACGTCGCCCCCAAGTACGAAGCACCAAAGTACGTTTACGCATCCCCACCACCACCTGCCTACATCGCCCCCAAGTACGAAGCACCAAAGTACACTCATAAGTACGTCTACGCATCCCCACCACCACCAGCCTACGTCGCCCCCAAGTACGAAGCACCAAAGTACACTCCTAAGTACGTCTACGCATCCCCACCACCACCTGCCTACGTCGCCCCCAAGTACGAGGCACCAAAGTACGTTTACGCATCCCCACCACCACCTGCCTACGTCTCCCCCAAGTACGAAGCACCAAAGTACACTCCTAAGTACGTCTACGCATCCCCACCACCACCTGCCTACGTCGCCCCCAAGTACGAAGCACCAAAGTACACTCCTAAATACGTCTACGCATCTCCACCACCCCCAGCTTACGTCGCACCCAAATACGAAGCACCAAAGTATACTCCTAAATCACCGGCTTACGTTGCTCCTTATTACTAAAAATCTTAGTGCTGATGTCAAAGATGTTTCTGCTATCCCCACTAAAAGCACCATTTTCTTAGCTTACAACATTCGTTCAGATTACATCGTTTGAAACGCATGTACCTTGTATCCCCACATTCACCAAACTTTTATTTGATTTTTTTGTGAGTTTTATATATGTTGATTTCAAAAATTCGAAGCTAATTTTAATGTTTATAAGTTGAAGAAATACGTTCAGTACATTCTTTTGTTTTGTTGTTTTTGCATTATGATGTAATACAAATCCAACATATGTGGTTGTAATTTACTGGTGTCTTCATTGTAATAAATATCTTTCCTGTCTTCCGAAATATAATGCAAATGAGGCATACCAAGACCACCTTCTTTAATGCTAACACCACCAAGATGTACGTCCATTTGGCTATATATATTCAGGTTGTAACAGAAGGAAACTAGGAACTGTGACTGTGATTAACAGCAAACAGTTCATTCACAAAAAAATTGAACATGCATCGACTCCAGAGCGTTCCATTCAGGTCGTTAGTCAATTTTTTGAAGCAGGAAAGCAACAATCAGGTGCTATTAGTTTACAATTAATCTTTGGTCTTTATATTGTCAGTGTCAGGTCCTTTTCTTCTAAATTAAAAGTTAATGACATGAAACAGGAATTCACTGGGGTCTGAAACGGTGGGGTATCCGTTTAGGTAGGAAATTTTGACTCCTAGGCACAAGAATAAATTGGTATGCAGTCATGCATAATTGCCTGGATCAGTACCGGTCAAGGCTCTGTTTATCTGGCACACATTAGCATTGAATTTTATGTTCCCGTCGTTACACTTAGAAGAACCTGAAGAACAAGCATTCTAGATTATCACACAATGAAATCAGTATTACACTAGTGGCAAGCCCAGCTTGGGAAAATCCAAGCGAATAAAACTGCAAATGACATAGACAACTGATCTACCATATATACATGTACCCTTGGAGAATATAAAATCACCTGTCTAAGACTTTCGGAAAAACTAGAAACTCACAGTTCATAAATGAAACGAAACAAAAACAAAATGAAATTGCGGACTTCTAATTAATTGATGATCAGAAAAAAGAAAGTCATCAACCATAGCCGACAGATCCTAAGCAATAAACTAAGCCGCTTAGTTTCAGCTGAGAAGGCGAGAGTGAGAGGCGGATGCTAGTGCCACAGCCTGTGCCCAAACCTTGAGGCGCGCTTTTACATCCTTTGGGTCATCCCCTGATCATATTGCGAAGTTTAGCAACATGCAAGGAAAGAAAATGACAACAAACTATAGAGATCAAGTGCTCACCAGGACTTGAGATTCTCCAATTGCTTACAGTTGAAGTTCCGTCACTACCTGCACTTGCGGTATCCATGGTCGATCCTCCTCTGCCTGAATGCCTACTTGAGAATTCAAACATGGTGCTTTCGTGTTCAAACTCAAACCCCAGATCTCTACAAGCCTTGACTTCCTCAAAGTCCATACACAGAGACCTTCTCCCACCACAAGGTCTTGTTATCACCATCAATTGATGACGATAATGGTCATCGTTACCAAATTCACCACCACCACCAGAACGGTGACCATGTCTATTGTTATCCCCATTGAAGTAGTTCATATCATCATCATAGACAACGCGATCTTGCTTCTTCTTCATTTCCCAAGCTCTTTGTAACCATTTCTCTCTTAAAATTCTCCTCCTTGAATTCCTTCTATTCTTCTTGCTTGCTCTTTTAAGCCCTCCATCCTTCCGTAGATCAGCCTCGTTCTCGCTTGCATATAATTTTGCTACATCAATGGGTGTAACTGTTATGTCATAGTTAAGAGCCGACAAATTCTTGCTTCCTCCGAGGGCCGTCGATCTTTGCTTAGGCGTCACAGGTAGAGAATAACAACCAGGTTCATCATACTTACCTGAATCTGACATCGATAGGACCGAGGAAATCACTCCCTCGACATCCTCTTTTTCACTTGTCACGTCGTTGTCGAAGGACTGCCGATCATCATCGTCGGCATCAACAACAGATCCCTCCATGGATACGCGTGACATGTACATGCTAATCATGTCAAGGTATTCCTGGCCGACACCAGCACCAGCAGCAGAATCATCAATATTTATGTCGCACATGGAATAATCAGTACTCTTGCTGGTACACAAGGATAACCTAGACAAGGTGTGCGGAAGTTGCTGATGATAGTGATGGAAATGATTATCATCAAAATCGTATATTTCTTCTTCATAATCATTATCAGAAACGCCCATACTGTTCATTCACTTGTAGCTGAAAAGGTTTTTGTCAAGAAAACACACTGAAAAACTTGAAAAGGTTATCACTCACTGATCACTCTCATTAACAATCAAATATTCATATGCCGTTATATATATAACTATGAGAATTGACAAGTATAGATATATAGAAGCTACGGAGGAGACTAGAGATTAGCTACTGAAGAGACTATATAGTATATACGCCTAGCTAGTGGTTAATTTGGGCTTTATTATTCTTAATTATGATTAAATCTCTCCCTCCTTCCTTTCATCTTCCTACTGTTATGTAACTCCACCATGAAAGGAAAGCAAAAGGAAAAGAAAAGAAAGGAAAACGATAGATTAATTAAGGAGAAAAAGTGAAAAGATTAATTAACATTAATTAAGTTCATCCAAAAAGCCAACAAGAGCTATTCAATCAAATAGAGCCTCACTATCAGTTGTTTTGGCCACCTGCTCTGATGCATTTTAATCTTGGCGGATTAAGTTATTATGTGACAAATACAGTCAAGGAGTATATGTGTCTGTCTCCCTAGCATCTCGTCCAAAGATATATTAGGTTTCTCCAAGACATGTTTGGCAACCAAAAGAATAAAGTGTTTAGACTGTCGAGGTGCTTTAGAAATAATGGTTTTTAGAATCAGAAACAAAAATGCATCTGCATATTTCTAGAAATAATTCTCTTAGTCAGAAGTCAAAACAAAAAAAAAAAATGTCCAAACACCGTCTAATGCTTCTGCAGTGGTTCTTAGACATTAGCGTGATTCTTATTTTTGAGAGCTAGTCAAAAATTATATTAAAAAAGTACATACTTATGCGTACATGTTTGTACGTGTCGACTTAGCTTAGTAGCTGTATTGGTTAAACAATCAATATAAAAAGTTAATCCGAAAAGATATTTATTGATAGTAAAATAGTAGGAGCAATGGATCATCCCCTAAAATTCAAATCTAATCTGATGCTATGGATGTCATGAGTATGGTTAGTCATCACGCGGCAAATGATGCAAATGCAATTACCCTCCCCCACCCACAACCACCACTAGTAGTACTATAAACAAAAATATCTTTGATTAAAAAACAATGACAAAAAATCTGATAGATTTGTTCACACTGCCGACAAATTTGGGATTACAAAGACCAAAAGTGGATACTGTGGATTAAAAAGAGTTCCTCGTACCCTTTTTAGTCTTCAGTATGTGGTCATTACTCCTTTACTTTAGTGTTCAAAACAGGCAATAGATCGCCAAAAATCGAGCAATGAGACCAGGCAAATCATATACATTGAGAGCGGGACAGGTGTGGACTTTTCCTCCCTATCCACTCTCAAATGTTTTGTGATTTATTTTTAACCTTTTTTGTAAAGAATTTTTTACCGATTGAGCCATGTAATCCTTCCTAATTATAAGTTTTGCATGCTTCAGAAGTTTATTTCAGAAACACAATCTTTATTCATAGAAAAGATATTTCTAGCATTGTCACCGGAGACTAAGGATTTTCAAGTGGGACTAAAAAAATATGGAAAATGCAACCTAGCATGGCCTCAATTGGTTTAAAAAACAGTTAACAACTTAAACGAAGCAGAATTATTGTTTCACCGTGGCTCCACCACATCGAGGTTATTATACTACAATGTAATTAAAGTTTTAGAAGGTATTCTGAAGAGGGAAGTGGTTTATGGAGGGAAATGCCTTTAAGTTCTCATTGCTGGAACTGTTAATAGAGAAAGACTGCCTTATTTCAAAAGAGTTACGGGATCAAAATTGAACCGACAGCTTCTTGACCATTAAATAATCTAGATATGAAATCATCTAACTACGGACTTGACCATAGTTATTTGATGGACTTTTTATTGAACTGTCGTATTTTTACTTGACTTTTTATATATTTACCTTTTATTCCAACTAACTAGAGTTTTATATCAATTGTTATAAGATTTTGGGCATATATTATTGCATTGATTGACTAGAATATTACTCGAACAACTAAAATATATCTCTCATTCGAACTATACTTGAAATCACAAAAAAGTAAACTACTTAAGACATCTAAGAGACCCTAGTATTGTAGGTAATCCTATTTTAAACTTCGAATAGGTTTTACAAAAAAAAAACATGTTAACTTATATGTCAATTTCCATTGATAAATCAGGTCATGGTTCGTATATGTTAACTCATATGCCAATTGAGAATATAGCGAACTAAGTTAAATTTCAAACACGGATATTATACATCAATTAATAAGCGACTCTTTCAGTTGGAGAATGAAATAATGAGTTCCATTTTAAGTTGTTTGATATTTTTATGTTTTGGAAGTCATATTCAAGGTCCATTTGCAAAGAATTTTATCTGGAAATAAAAAACTATCGACATGTGTTATTGATTAGTGGAACAAAGCAACTACACAATCAAGTTTAATACACCTAACTCATTAACTCCATCCCACTCCCAGTACCTTTAAAATTTAACAATGGTAGCATACACAAACTTGTTGTCCTTTGAAACCCCTTCTACCTCTTCTGTTTCATATACTTCAGAGTTCAGAACTCATATCTCGTCAAAATCACATCATGTTAGACACTTGTACTACACTAAATTTTTCACTCCGATAATCCCATGTTATTTTTGCTCATGACAGCGAAAGTAATTGTTAGAGCATTACTCGGTCGAACTCGCAAGCCATGTTATCTCAAGCTTGTTGTCAAGTTTAGTTGCCAAAACTATAAGTCTTGATTTCTAGTCTACTTATAGCTAAGTCTCGGATTTGGATAGAAAAAGTTGAGCATTTGACTTCACGGCATTCATCGATTGAAGACGAAGAACTACTAAGGGGAGCTTGTGGAACTTCATCAACAAAAGGTATGTGGAGACTTGAACTCATCTATCACTCAAAAGTCTATCTACTCTATCTCCTATTTGAGACAAAAGTCGTATAGCTATATAGACTTCAATTATACACATTTGATATTTCGAAATGAAGTTTAACTCGCTTACATATTTCTCGAAATATGTGTTGGTAAGCTTTCGCTTTAACCAAGTTCATCTTATATTCTTGACGAAAGTCAAAAGATGATCATGTGAAAATCGCCTTGTAACATCTTACATGATTTGTGTGACACAGTCATTTGATGTAGACTCGAATGTTTTCGTATTGATCATTCGATCACTTGAAAATTGCTTCGAAGCTAATAGTTTGTGTGAGACGACTATTCCCGTCTTCTAAGAATGTTTCAATGATTGAAATGGGAGTTTAGAACACTTAACCATAATTGGATTATAAACACAGTATGCGTACTTGCATATGTGTTGATCCAAGACCGGAATGTAGTATGCATACCCGTCTGCGTACTGGCGAGGTCAGGTTAAGTCCGAGAGCAAGAGTATGCGTACTGTTAGAGCATAGCTCGGTTGAACCCACCAAGCGTTGGTATGTCAAGTTTGGTTGTCATATTTTAGTGAATCAAAACTCAATTAAAGAGTCGCTTGATTATGTACTAGAGACAACTTCGTATAGGTTAGGCTAGAAAGATTAGGATAATGAGACATACAAGTATTACTCGAAGACTTGAAGAATGCGAAGAAGTAACAAGCTACATCGACGACATCATCCTTTCTCTTGAGGTTAGTAATATTTTGACTTGAACTGTTTCATTCCCAACGTATCATTCAAGTCGTGCTATATTGAAAACATAACTGCGAAGCTGTGAATGATTATACTCTAGTAGACATAGTGTTAAGGAATTACAATACGAAGTATAATGCTTATCTTTTGAACTTCGTATATAAGACATCGACATAATCGTATGAATGCTATTGTGATTATGTGCATGCGTATGGGTGAAAATTTCTTCCTAGGAAACAATGTTTACATTCATTTAAAGGAAGTACATTCATGAACTTGTTTTATGAATCGAAATGGAAATCGCTAGGCTTATTGGTATTGTTATTCATTGCATATCTTTGGATTACCAATATGTGTGAGTTAGTAGAACTGATCATAACTTGTTATGTATCTTGGTAAAACTAGTCATAATGCCTGACTTATGTATTGGTATGACTTTTTTTAGTGTAACCGATCCTAAGTAATCACCTAAGATGGTATATGATCGATATTTGTAATTGGTGTGACCGATCCTAGTAATTAGTGTGACCGATCACAAAAGAATGTGTAATTAATCCTTGTAATTGGTGTAACCGGTCCTGGTAATTGGTGTAACCTATCCTGGTAATTGGTGTAACCGATCCTGGTAACTAGTGTGACCGATCACAAGTAATACCATGAGAATATGGTAGCCGGTCCTGATAATTGACGTGACCAATTTGGTAACTAATGTAACCGGTCCCAGTAACCATATTAAGGTAGAACCGATCCTTGTGTTTAGTAGAACCGTAAACCCATGATTAGTGTGTTGATTTGATCAATCACATAGTTCTTGGAAATCAGATGAACCAGTTCTAAACTTGTTTGGAAGTGTGGTATAATTGGTTCCAAGATTGTAAATATGAAAGAAGATTTACAAAGAAATAAGATGTCGACATACTTTGAACATGTTCAGTAACTCTTATCTTTTATTTTTCAAAGATATTCCTTAATAACTCAAGGAGATCCCGGACCGAAATAAGTTGAGAATCTTTTAATAAGGTTGTTAATTTTATATGCTTTTAATTACCAGCAATTAAAACGCAGATCTCTGGAAAATAAAAATTGGTAATGTGCATTTACTAATTGGAGATTTTCTAGTAGGTTTTCGGTTAATTTTGGACAGAGCATTTCTAGGAATTATGAAAACCGATTTGGAAATATATTGCATATCTTAAGAATATTTGGTTTTGGAAATTCCTTGGTGTCCAAACTTCCTTGGTCTATAAATACCCAAGTTTGCATTTCGAGCAAACCATCCTAAGAGCTAGCAAAACTACCTTGTTGTGTTGTTACTGGTGGAGCCGTCTATTTGGAGAGGAAAGTAACCTAATTAGGAGAAATCTCTTACGACCTCTCGTTTAAAGACTTCTTTGGGATCAAGAAGCTCTACAAGTACCGTTGGTGGGAAACTAGATAATTGCAGTATTATTAGTTTTTGATTTGATTTGATTGACTAACGGTTGTTGAACTTTGATTGCACCTATTTTGTTTATTTTTGAGAATCTTCTCTTCTGATATAAGATTCACTCAAACTAGATCGAAGTGTCGACGGGATCTTTAGAACTGTTTGTAGATCTAAAGACATCTTGTGATAATCCATTGTTAAAATACTCCGTTCTGTACATGATTGATCACAAGAGATTCAAGTTGTTGTGTGCATGTGTTTATTGAAGATTTAAGAAGATTTGAAGACGGAGAAGATTTCTGATTTGGGTTCATAATCTTTGGTGTGCACAAAACTTGATCGACTGGGATCTAACTATAATCGGTTTATCTTTGATAGATTTGATTGATTAGTTGTGTAGATCGGCATTACTATTTAGTATCTTGATCAGATCCTATTATTGATTGCATAATCTAAACTCTGCTACTTTGGTATATTTGTATTCATTGCTCATTTTACTGACTCCTAATTCTGCAATCACTTCCTCTTGTCTCTCAGCTGACATATTCTTGCTGAAGAATATAGTTGAATTGATGTAGTTCACTTGTTGGCCAGACCAGTTCTGATAATGTTGTAGAGTTGTGGTTATAGCGTTTATTGTTGCATTATTTAGAACTTCAAAAAGCATCACATCATCAACAAACATTATATGAGTTACAACAAGAGCCCATCTCATTGAGCCCGTAAATCAGCAGACAACCCATTCTTTTCCATTCTCTGCATTATGCTTGTTAGACTTTGAGAGCATAAAACAAATTGAAAAGGAGATAGAGGGCAAAGTTGACGAGTTCCCCTTTCACCATAAAAGAATCCTTCAGTTTGACCATTCAACAAAACAGAAAAGGATGTAAACTTGACACAATTTATTATTAGATAGATTATGAGAGTGACTTTGAATTCCAAAACTAAGAAGCACTGAACTTAAAAAAATACCTATCCACTCTAACATAGGCTTTGCTCATATAAAGTTTGAGAACAAAAGAGCCAATGATAGAGTTGGAGTTGTTCATCGAATGGATGAGTTCTTCAGCAGCCACGACATTGTCAATAATCTGCTTTCCAGGGATGAAGGCAGATTGGGTATTTTTTTATCAAATTGTCATCGAATGGATGAGTTTACTAGTTACAAAGGATTTTCTTGGTGGACCTAATAAATCCCTTTTGGATCTCGATGGACCGAGAAAATAGGTTATATAATGGCGAGGTCTCTTGGAATTTAGAAGTTAAAAACTTATATATATGATTACATTGTCGAGAAGGATAACGAGGAGCGTCAGATCTCCAATCTCTAAGATGACGAGGACACAACAGTAGAAGAAATAGGGTAATGGGTGTTATCTTCCGAAGTTTGTTCGTTCTCAAGCATCGCTAGAACTAGTAGATGATTCATGCAAGAATCAACCCTCCTTCCTTGTACACAAATCCTTCGTAACTTTGGCATACCCAATGGAAAAATGAATGTTGATATGCACCTTGCCGAAAATATCCATAATCTCCTTGTCTAGAGCTTGCTTCTTTGACTTGGCAAAACGACTAGGAAAAGGAGGCTACTGAGGTTGGCTTTTCCTTTGGGAAGCTTTCCACCTCTACTTCCTTCCAAGTTGTGACTAACCTTTTCTGTTGTTTTGGCTCTTCACTTTGCTTCCCAAATGCAAAGATTAACGTCATTTTGGATTCACAAAAGGTGTGATGGCAAAAGCTCATTCATGTCCTGTAGCCAAACCAAAGACTTTATCTTGACGCGAGCATTGGGCATCTTGCTTTTGCATCATCATTTTCATCATCTCCTCTAAACCGGAAGGTGGAGGTTGTGGGAATACAAACCACTGTCGCCCATGAATAAATCAAGTGATCTTTTAGAACCTTGGCCTCTCGATTCCTAGAATACAACATTCACCTGTTCACACTTTCTTTTTGTACTACCTTCTCTATGTTTGTTCAATCAGGTAGACTCTCCCATCTCACTAACTCTTCGACATTAGAGGAAATAATCAAAAAGAATCAGAACCAACTCGCATCAATCAAAGGAAGTAATCCTTCGTAGAAGTATTGAATGATAAGTATTGAGGATATATTATGTTTGCCAACAACTTATACCTTTCCCAAATATTCAATGATCAAATGCCGCTAATCTCCTTTCGAACGGATGCCGCTTTGGAAGCAGGGGAAATAATCTTCCATGTTGTAACACTTCGAGGAAGATAATACAACCACTATAAGAATTTGATGGAATAAAAGAACCGTCAAATTGGGATTTTCACCGGATGTCCCTTGAACTTTGGTAGATGATGAAGTAATACTCAGCTCCACAAGTTAGTGATGATGCTGTTGCGAATGGAGGTTCTCGTTGCAACCGTGACGTGCTTGTAGGTCATAATTCCACACCTCGATAATCCCAATCTTTTTGACCTAAACAAAATTCTCAAAAAGCTAAATCAAAAACTAAAAATAAGACTAAAAACAAAAATAAAACAAATAGAAATAACAAAAACTACCACAGCATGCTGCACAAAATTTGATAGATGCTCAAATTAAATTACTTATTTCCACACAATTAGTAATATAATAGTAGGATCGTTCTACCTAAGAGCAGGAGATTTAGTTGTCAAAAGTGTCACAAGTTGTTTTTGTTTTAACAAAGCAATTGAAGTTGCAAGAATGGAGAGAAATATTATCGTGTGGAATCCTTCTTCGTTACTAAACCAAAGACTTCACAAATTATTACCAACGGAATACTAGCTAGCTATCCCCTAAATCCTTTAAATCACAATTTTAAGCTCTCCAATACTGCATTTTTCACCTAAACCACCTAGTAGTAGCTCACAAGGTGTAATTTGTCTAATGCTTTATCAAAAGGAGAAGACTCTTAGCTCAAGGTCCACTTTCTAGTGTTGGTAAGCAAAGTTGTACTAATTATTCAACTATTACTTATCTCCTAATTCAATACTAGATTTGAGGAATATCTATCAATCAACATAAAAATTCTAAAGTAAAAAACAATCAATAATCATGTGAAGAACTTCAAAATAGATTTATATAATAACTCAAATAGGATTTTCAATCATCAAAATGATCAATATGCCCAAAACCCTACGGCTTGATAAAAGAATATCGTATATCTCCAAAATATTAGAAGTTTCTTTAGGCACTATAAGAATTTGATGGAATGGAAGAAAAAAAGCTAATCGGGTCGCGTATAAGGTCCAGAATGTGCTCATGAGGAATACTACATGATTCTATACGGTGGGAGAGACATGGAATTTATGTAAGTACTTATTTTTCCGAGCTTTGGTCATTAACAAACTCATAATTCAACGATAACCTAAAACCCATTTTGACCATCACCATATCCAAGAAAAACATGATGACTGTGCGCTTTCCTCCTTTCTACATCTTCTTCTATTTCGAGCAGATGCTAACTTAGTAGTAATTTCAATGAGGTTTTCCAAGAACATTCGAGTCAGCGAGACCATCACTGCATTCCTCCTTCTAGCCAACCAAAGATCTTTCCTTTTATAGATGAATAATTAGGTACTCCATGTTTTGGCAAAATACATTCAAATACAATCGTTCAAAAAGGAGAAATACAGCTTCAGTTTCGGGCTTGTCCTCTTCAAGATGATGTCCCTTGATTTGAAAAATGGAGTAGGGCATGAGAAGATAATAAGAGAGAGCAAATAAGCACTTAACAAGGAGTTTCTGGTATACAATCAATGACATAATTGCAATAAACTTAGTTGCATTTAGTCTTTTCATTCTGTTCCAATGTATCAATACATGATGTTTGATATACAGTCTCATCAAAGGAAAGAAATGCAACAAACTCATTCTTTTTGTATTCACCAGCTGAATCGCCGCAAAAGCATTTTATGACGGCAAAAAATAAGTTTTTACCATTGTTAGAGCATAGCTCGTTGAACCCATCAAGCGTTGGTATGTCAAGTTTGGTTGTCATATTTTAGTGAATCAAAACTCATGTTAAGAGTCGCTTGATTATGTACTAGAGTCAACTTCTAGATAGGTTAGCTTGAAAGTATTAGGATAATGAGACTTTACAAGTATTGCGAAAACTTGAAGATGTGAAGAAGCAAGGAGCTACAACGACAACAATCATCCTTACACTTAAGGTTAGTGATATTTGATTTGAATTGTTTCATTCCCTAACGTATCTTTCAAGTCGTGCATATTGAAAACAAAACTGCGGAGCATATTTGAACTCTAGATAGACATAGTATTAAAGAATACAATACGAGGTTTATTGCTTAACCATTAAACTTTGTAGATAAGACATCGTCATAATCATTTGAATGCTATTGTGATTATGTATGGGTATGAGGTGAGGATTTCATCCTAGGGAAACAATGTTTTACATGTGTTCTAAGGAAGTAAGTTCATAAACTTGTTTGTGAATCGAAAAAGGAAATCGCCAAAGCGTTATTGGGATTGTTATTCGTTGCATATCTTGTGAACATCCAATATGTGTGATTTAGTATAACCGTTCATGACTTGTTGTGTTCTTGGTAAAACTATTCACAAAGTCCTAACTTATGTATTGGTATGACTTTTATTAGTGAAACCGATATTAAGTAATCACCTGAGATGGTATGATCGGGTTTGTGATTTTATGTCTGACCAAATATGGGAAAGGGGAACCGATCCTAGTAAGAGGTGCAACCGATCCTTGTATGAGGTGCAGCAAGGTTTATAGCAGAAAGGGGAACCGATCCTATGGACATGTGCAACACGTTTTTAGGCAAAGGGGAACCGATCCTATGGAAATATGCAACACATATAAGTTAGATACCATATATATGTGGGGGAACCGATCCTAGTACCTAGTCAACCGAATTTTGGAAAGCTAGTGTGACTATGCACTGTACTCACATGGAAGGTAGAACCGAAACTTGTTTTGGTAGAACTGTTAAACCCATGATTTGTGATTGAATGTTATTTGATCAATCGCATAGTTCTTGAAAGTCAGATGAACCAATTCTAAACTTGTTTGGAAGTGTGGAAAATCGGTTTCAAGGTTGTAAGTGTGAAAGAGAACTTACAAAGTTAAGATGTCAACATACTTTGAACACGTGATGTGAATGTTTATTATTTAATTGTTCAAAGTTATTCCTTAATAGCTAAGGTAAGAGAATCCCAGGATCGAAACATAAATAAGTTAAGAATCTTTTAATTAAGGTTATTAACTTCATTTTTAGGAAAATAAGAATTAGTAATATGCATTTACTAATTAGATTTTCCGAGAGATTTCGATCATTATTTTTGGACAGAGCATTTCCAGGATATGGAAACCGAATTTGTGCTTTAATGAATATCTTGAGAATATTTTCGGTTTTGGAAATTCCTTGGTGTCCAAACTTCCTTGTCTATAAATACTTGAAGTTTGCCTTTCTTGCAAACTAATCCTTCGTAACAGCAAACTACCTCTTGTTGTGCTGCTACTGGTGAAGCCGCCTATTCGGAGAGGAGAGTAACCTAATTAGGCGAAATCTCTTACGGCCGCTCATTTTAAAGTCTTCTTTGGGATTGAGAAGCTCTATTAGTACTGTTGGTGGGAAACTAGATAATTGCGGTTTATCTTTTGTTTTCATTGATTTGATTGACTAACGGTGGTTGAACTTTGATTGCACCTAGTTTGTTTATGCTTGAGAATCTTCTCTTCTGATATAAGATTCACTCAAACTAGTTCGTAGTTTGACAGGATCTTTAGACCGGTTGTTAGTTCTAAAGACGATCTTGTGATAATCCATTGTTAACAGACTTTGTTCTGTTCGTGATTGATCACAAGAGATTCAAGTATTTGTGTGCAGGTGTTTATTGAAGATCTAAGAAGATATTGAAGATTTCTAATTTGTGGGTTCATAATCTTTGGTGTGCACAATACTTGTTTGTAAACAGAGGATCAAATTAATAATCGGTTTATCCTTGTGATAGATTGGATTGATTAATTGAGTAGATCGGCATCAACATAATTCTTTGGATTAAGAGTGTTGTTGGCTTAATCTTAAACGATTACTTCGGTAATTGAACATAAGATAGATCTAAGGACCTGATGAAGGAGTTTATGTTAAGATGAACAGAAGAGCCTTTGTCCAACTCATATCACTTGGCTGAATAGAGTTGATACCAAACAGATTTGTTGTTCCTTTACTTGTTTGGAATACGAACCAAAGGAATTGTTCCAAGTACGTGACTTATTCATAGGTCGGAGGCGTGGGAATACTGACGGAACTAGGTGAACTATAAGTTTAGTTGCTTGGTCTCAACTATACTGGGTTAGGTGTAATTTTGTGTAGCGGCTTAATCGAGAGTATTCAATTGGACAAGGTCCAGTGGTTTTTCGCATTTACGGTTTCCTCATTAACAAAATCTTGATGTGTCATTTACTTTATATTTCCGCATTATAATTGTTTTATTATAATTAAAGTAAATTACACAATCGTTAATTCATATTTACTTGATAAGTGAATCCTATTGTGTTTGGTTAAATCCGAACCTTTTTATCAAGTAACATACTTCGTTGTTGTATTGTCTCGATCTCGTATCCATAGACGATCACACGAAGTGTGAACCGATTAGTTGTATTATCTCGACTCAGTCCATAGACAATCACTTCTGGAGAAAGAACTTATAGGTAGTAAAAGTTTTAGCTTGAGGTATATTTGGGTACCTTCGCCTTTTCAACCATGTTGCGAAATGACTAATAAATACCAAAGAATACATGTCGATGTTTCATAAGAAAAATCCAACAATAGCGAGAATAATCATCAATAAAACAAACATAATGTCTAGAGCTACCTTTTGTGGGAATGGATATAGGCCCCCCAACAATCATGAATATTGTGAGATTTCAGTTGTCCGAGAGGACCAGTTGACGCTAAATACTTAAGACGAGAACCAGAAATATGTCTTAAATGATTATGTCATAAGAAAAAAGAACTTGAATTATAATTCAAATGAAAAGATGATAAGTCAACAGAAGATGCTGTTGTATCAGGTAAATGAAGCTCCTTCAAAAACATACAACCCTCCTTTTTCTATGGCCTATCCCAATCAGCTTCCTTGATTGTGGATCCTGCACATAACACGAAGTTGGACCAAAATAAATATAATAGCCAGAATCAAATAACTGACTAATAAAAATTAAGGTCACAGTTAACTGAGGAATACAATAAACATCGGGAAGAGATAAATGAGGAGACTTAATTGAACCACTACCAGCCAGAGAAATATTAGTACCTTCAGCGGTCTTAACAGTTTGAGAAAAATAAATAGGGGACAAAGAAGTGAAACAATAAATATTTTTAGTCATATATATGATGAAAAGATCTGGAGTCAAATATCCAAGTAGATTGAGATATACCTGGTGTTGGAAACCTAGACAAACCTACAGATAAAGACATCGTTGTAGTCATGGCATGCGTCTGTTAGGAAGAAGGAAGCTTTTATAGTTGGTTAATAGATGCGGTTTGGCCATCAGTTATAAACGAAATAGCAGCTGCAGTATGGGACGGTTTGAAAAAAATACCTTGTTGTTGTTTCTTCAAAAGTATAGGGCACTGGGATTTCCAATTACCCTTTTTATTTCAAAGGTTACACCTATCATTGATATTCTTGTAAGGTGGCCGACCATTAGAAGCAAAGTGGGGTTTTGAGGAAACAATCAAAACATTTTTCGAAGGGAAAGGAAGAATTCCTTTTCCAACTTGGGAATTCAATCGTAATTCTTAGGTTAACAGTTCGCTAACTACTAAATCCACGGAAGGCAATGGAGAATGGTGTAGAATAGAACCTCTAAGAGCTTCAAAATCATCACGTGATAGGCGTCTAAAACACCTAATTCTAGTATCAGTTTTCAACACTTTTCTTTATAGTTTTCTTGTGAATTTGTATATTACGTTTTCTTTTCATGCATTTTAGGTACAATGGAATAAACTTGCATAGATTAAGAAAAACCAGGATGTTATTGGTGATAATTTGACAATAAAGCAGCATGCTTGTACAGAGAGTGGATTGTTAGCTATCTTTCCAGTTCTGGCAGGTAATCCAAGCCAGCGGCCCATTAAGACAACACGGCTCAGCAAAGGGGCACGTTTATAGGACCTGGTGCTGTTGGCCATAGGTGCGCTGTGAAAAAATGGGATTAGGTTTCTTTTGAAACCAAATTCAAGTAGCAGAGAAGAGGACCCAAGTATGTTGTAGCTGCCAATTGAGTCTGCAGGTTAGTTTGCCGGTGCTCAGGCTATGGCTATAGTTGCTGTTCAACAAGAAGATGCTTCTGATGTTCGAGTAAATGGAGAGTTCTGCTCAAATTTGTGTCTGAGAAGTTACAGCTGAATATGTGAGGTTGTTGTTGTCACTTGAGGTACGAATCATGATGATTTGATGAAGTTCAGAGACCTAGAAGAAGATACACGAGATGGTACAAGTCTGCATCTGTCCAGGGATCGAATTTGGGGTTGTTTTGGGTTATTATCGTTGCCGTACAGATTGAAAGGGGATCTGAGATTCTGGAACTTACTGAGTAATGGGTTTTGATGGCTGAATTTGAAGAATCGAAAGCTCAAGGTAAACATGGAAGATGAGTTGCTCTGAGTTACAGAATTCTGGGTTATGTTTGAAGCCAAAACAGACAGATTTATTTCTTCCTTCCTCTTCTCTGTCCGTACAGATATGAGAGGCGTTGATGTGGTTGATTGTGGCATTAAATGGTGAAGATTGAGACCAGCTTACAAATCTTGGGAGAAATGGAGTTATGAGTATGATTGAATTTGAATGTGCAGGAATTGGAGAGCTGAAGGAGATGGTTTCTCGACATACAACAACACCAGCTGGTAGGCTTTGAAAAGATGTTTCCTACGTGTAAACTGCAAGTGCACAGCGCCTGTTGGAGGCGTGGCAAGTACAGGTCGATCCACAGGGAAATTGAGAGGCTGTGTAGTTGATCTAAGGCTTTCTAAACTGATTTCAAGGAAGTGTAACACAAATATGGGTTGGTGTCGATACGACAATGGGATGTTGTAGCTATTCTAAGGAAACAAATAAGATTGTGAACATAATTGAAGAGCACTAGGGCAGTGAATCCACCACATGATCCTATGCTAAGGAAATTCCTAGTCAATTTATATTCTTGATTCATTCTGGAAGAATACCATAGAGAATGTATTGGCTACTCTCACTAACTCCTCCCTAGTATTAAGTGTCTTCTTACGTAAAGACACCTAATCACGAGTAATTCACTTAAGCAGGCTAATTCACTCTACCTGGAAAATATGTTAACTACTATCACTAACTCCCCCTAGTATTAGGTGTCTTCTTACAAAGACACCTAATCACAAAAGTTAATTCATTCAAGCGATTAATTCAATCTTCATAAACCATTGAAGCACAACAAGAACAATAAAATTATAGTAATCGACTTAGCATGCAATCAAGGGTTTCATCTCAACCCTGATTATTGAATTAAAACATGATTAAAACAAGTAAAACACAGATTAAATTAAAGTTGGTGCTCTGGCTAATCCAGACATAATCATTCACATACACAGTTCACCTATTTATACATGAAAAACCCTAACTCAATTCAAATTGGAAATCAAACAAAGACCCTCTCACCCCACTTGCTGAATCGGTTGTCGGCTCGAGAATTCGGCTCGAGCTCCATCAATTGATGTTCCCTCTGCCGTGAAGAAAACCTAACCCTAATTCTTCCTATCTCTCACTTAGCCTCTAGGGAAGAAGCTATGGAAGAGATAGAGGGAGATTAGGAGGCGGAGACGGCATTGTGCGGGCACATGTCGGGGAAGGAGATGGTGGTGGTGCTTATGCTCGAGAGCTTGGTCGGGAGAAGAGAAGGTAAGGGATGGGGGAGCTCTCTGGGTTTGTCGGGGAGAAGAGAGAGGAGAATAAGAAGAGAAATGAGGAGAGGCGTGTTTGGCTCGATGGGTGTAGGTGTAGGTGGATGTGGTGTGAAGAGGTTGCAGCGAAGGGTCGATGCGATGGGTGGAGCGACCGTTGGATGTAGATGGAGCAAATCTGACGGCTCAGAGTAAAACGGGTCTTGGATTTGGATTATGGGTCGGGTCTTGGTTTGCTCAAGCCCATGTCTTGTAAATGGGTTGCTACTTGTTGGGTTGCAACTGATGCGCGCGCGGGCTTTGGATTTCTGCTCTTTTGGCTCCTCAACTTCTCCGAACTTTATTTACTACCTAAAAACACAAAATTAATTAGTACAAATATTTATTCTTGAAAACAAAGAAAATACAGAATCTGGGATAATATCTCGATTTTACGAGCACAAAAGATGAGTTAAATGCCAATAAATAGATGTAGAAATATGCAATATTTGGCACTCATCACCAGCAGGTTGTGCATATTAACTATTCGACTAAAGGTTTGAACCACCAGCAGCTTAGTTCAGGCTAGCTGTGGATTCTGTAGATTGTATATAAACTAATTATGGTGGCTTTGTAGTCGAGATGGAATGGAAGTTGGTACAAGAAGTTAAGGAAGAGTGTTGTGTGTTGCTGCTATGAGTTTTTCTGATTATTTGGGTCACGTAAGAAGAGGAGGAAGCTGTGAATGATTTCCATGGGTCAGTGGTGCGAATTTGGGAGCTGATGTTGTTGTGGAGTTCAGTTAAGTTGCAGCTGCGAATTTGGTTGTCTGTAATTAGTGGTTATGAAGATCAGGTGGAATTGATGAAGTTCAGGTCAAGTTTCGAGACAAAGCAAGGCGGTAGCTAGTAGCGGTTGTTTGAATGCACCATCTCTCGTTTTGGTTGCCATGGGTCTAGTAAATTTTTGGCATGAGATGAGACTAACCTAGAAGCTTACAGGATATGGAGATATGGGTACCAGTTTATTTCAAATATGGAAAGAGTTTTTTGCCGAGAAAACAGCTCACAGGTGCTGCCTGTGCCGCAGATTATTGAGATGAATGACTGTGAATGTTGGTTGTTCAGAGTTTATATTGAATAAGGAAAGTGGGTATGTATCTAGTACGGAATTGCAGGGAAAGAAAACTATAAAGAGGAGGCGCAGAAACACAGAAAAGCTACCTCTTTTTACCACCAGTTTGTGCCTGCAAGTTGTTAGACAGAATTCCTGGGAGCAAAAGTTACACAGAAGCATCAACCTGAACCTGTTTGCTGAAGTTGCTCAGTACCTCCGCAGTGGTTTGCTTTCGAGTTTGCTTTAGCCCTGAATCTTATTTATTTTGAATATAACTTTGTGCTTAAACCAAAACTATGAGTAGCTAATAACCTTATTGATTGGGGAGGATTTCAAAACTCTGAACATGTTTTATTGATCAATCTTATGAAAGTTATTCTTAGATAAATATCTATTGTTGATTGTCTTTTACCGTTCTTATGGCCATGAGATGTTTGCTAGGTATCTAAGTGCTCAGTTAGGTAACTCATTTGCAACTCTAATGCTAGTATCGAGAACTTTAATCCGTAATTGTTGGAGTAATCTTTACAAAAGTAGCGGTGCACTATTTATCGCAAAGGGATTATGTATGCAATAGTGTGTAAAAGATAACCCTAGGTTAACGTGTCGAACTTACGAACATATGGCTAGGAGCAACTTGATTCACAAAGGGTCGATGCGATGGGTGTAGGTGTAGGTGGATGTGGTGTGAAGCGGTTGCAGCGAAGGGTCGATGCGATGGGTGGAGCGACCGTTGGATGTAGATGGAGCAAATCGCGGCTCAGAGTAAAACGGGTCTTGGATTTGGATTATGGGCCGAGTCTTGGTTTGCTCAAGCCCATGTCTTGTAAATGGGTTGCTACTTGTTGGGTTGCAACTGATGCGCGCGCGGGCTTTGGCTTTCTGCTCTTTTGGCTCCTCAACTTCTCCGAACTTTATTTACTACCTAAAAACACAAAATTAATTAGTACAAATATTTATTCTTGAAAACAAAGAAAATACAGAATCTGGGATAATATCTGATTTCTGAGCACAAAAGATGAGTTAAATGCCAATAAATAGATGTAGAAATACGCATCATTTGGCACTCATCAAATACCCCCAAACCTGAATTTTACTTGTCCTCAAGTGAAACAGAAATTAAGAAATCCTAACTATACCACTGTCGAAGGGTCTCTCGAATGCATTTAGCGTATGCACTAAGCCTTTAAACCCCTAGGTGTCCCTAGTGGACGAGTTGTAGTCTCGTGAGGGTTTACCAGAGGTGTACCCACAAAACCTTCTCCAACTTCGTAGTGTAAAAGAGTCTCAAGCATCCAAGGAGCTATGAGGATATAGAGTTTCGCATGCTAGTAACACGAAGTTAGAACTACCAAAGAACGCATTCTCATCCTTAAGTCTTTGAGCGAGAAGTAACCATACCATATGAAAGAATTGGATTTGATTGTGATCATAAGCCTCGAAACGCCTCACCATTAGGGTTTTATGATAATTGCACTCAAAAAGACCGCTTTTTAGTCTCTCATGTGTGCGGCGAGGAATAAAGAGAGAAATCCTGCACACGTTGAAGGTAAGAAGGATAACCTTCCGAAATAATTTGGAGACTCCACAAAGGTGTGGACAAAAAGAATCTTTTTCGATGATCTCTAAGAAAGGAAATCAACCATTAGCAAGGATGGGAGTACTCACTTACCTTCTCACCCGATCGGCAATTAATATCACTCTCTCAAACATTCATAGAAACGTCTTCAATCTTCGGTCTTCGGTCTTCAACTGTTGATGACGAACTTCTGAACTTCACAAAAACTTGACAAATTTTTTTTTTTTTTTTTTTTTTTTTTAATTTAAAAAAAAATGAAAATAATAATACAACTCGATTTTTTTTTTTTTTTTTTTTTTTGAATAACTTGAAATGAAAATAACAATAAAACTATAAAACTTGTATTGTCTTGATTTTATAAACTTCACTAATTCTCATCTTCTTTTCTTTTCTTTGTTGCATGTAAACCTTGGACTAATTCACTTTTCTTCAAATATTCTGATGATGCTTCGCTTGCTGACGATGATGTGTTTCTATGAATCATGATGTTGTTGAGAGGAGAGAGTGATGCTAAGCGCAAATCGGTATTTAGAAGAAGTTTTCATCTTTAAACGTCACCCTCATGATTGACGGAATTAGCACTCAAGAGATCAAAAATAGTCTTGAAAGTGGTGCGAAGTTGGGTAGCTCACCATTCCTACCCGAATTGACGTACGGTGACACACACTCTAACAGACTTTTCTAGAAAGTCACAAAGAGTGAAGGTCGGTACCTCGCTTGATGTAAAATGGGTAGTCTCCACTATGGGTGATCACAATTCTACTACCGAATATCTAAACAGCACCTAATTCGCCCTCCGGTATGGTTAAATCCAACTTTAACGCTCTAATCAACTAAGAAACCCGATTGTGTTCTCAGTACTTCCAAGTTGTTATTTTCGGTCAGACTCTCTATGTAAACATAGCTAGAAGCATGCTAGTGACTCTAAAATCTCTAAAAGTTGGAGGTTTTTATGTACATATTTACAAAGAGTTTTTTTTTTTTTCCAAAGACTAAAACTCTACATGTAAATGCACCCCAAAACCTAAATCAAACATTGTCCTCAATGTGTCAACAGATAATAAGAATTCAAAAAGTCACATACCAAGAGACTATGTTGATAAGAGAAAAGGGAAGAGATTACCGGATGTCGGCGGGAGCAAGGTTAGAGCTTCATTAGTCAAGGCTAGAATCCAACATTCTCAGTGGAGATCATATCGGATTAGCACAATATATGCTCAAGAAGACTCAACCGATTCAAGAAAGAAAATTTAACAGGTTCTACTGGATTATATACAATGAAAATGCACCATACACCAACAATCTAAAGAGTTGAGGATCAACCCAAAAGAAGATATGTACAAACAGCATGACCTTACACAGATATAACATGAGAGTGCAGGAAAGATTGCATACGTGAACAAGTTACCCCCAAACCTAAACTTGTCAACAGATGTGTTCTTGAGCACAAAATCTTGCAATTTTAAAGGTACATCATGCAAAAGGTCTAACTCAAAATGAGTTTTGCTAAGAACAGGCAGATATACACATTCCAACTGTGGCTCCTTAAAAGTGTTATACTTTTATGCAAAATAGTCCAAGAGGACTTGGGAAGCACAAAGCTCTAGGCCTAAATTAGGCATTTTCAGAACAGTTGGTTTTGCAATTTTGTTACAAACTACACCTAGGTTTGGTGGAGGAGTTTCAATCTGTGCCTTAGGAGAGAGATTAGGTACATCTAAGTTGTTTTCATGTATAAGATCATTTGCACCATCACACACTTTCCTAAGGTCAGAAGAAGAAGGTAAATCATGTTCACCTGCATAGAACAATTCATCAATCTCCATGTCATAATCATCATTATCCAAAATTTCAATCTCATGCATAAGATCATTGGTGTCAAAAATCTCAAACATTCCCAAGTCACAAACAGGTGGTGTAGCATGCTCATTTTCGGTGAACAATTGCCTGAGACTCCAATTTAGCAAACACAAGTATGAATATTAGAAGAAGCATCATTCATAGGGTTCACAGAAGAGAAGCTTAATGTCTCTGAACCTAAAGATTCCACTACATTTTCAAAATACACATGCTCTTCATATTCATCATCATCATCATCATCATAACAACATTGCATTTCCCTATTCAAAATTTGAGCATTTCCAGTGCACTCATTTACCTCTAGATTAGGTTCATATTCAAAGTGTTAGTTGCATGAGTAGGAATAGAAACACTATTTTCAAAATTTGCTTTATTAGGGACAACAAATATCTTATCATGAGATTCCCTCCATTCTTCATTTTGTTACTGAATCAAGTTCATTTGAAGCATCATAGTGAGCTGTTCAATGGAAGGAGAGTCTTCACTAATGGGTGTGCATGCTTCATATGGATACTCAGTACATGTCTGTGCACAAGGGTCACTAGAGAAGGGAAATTCAGACATTGTGCTATATGGATGATCATGCATTGCATTCAATTCAAGTATGGCATTGTTTTGTTATATGATTTTGAGGTTCTCCATTATAGACTGCATACAAGGGTTCATTGGAGGATAGAATTGCTCATCCTCCCAGGGTGGTTGATGATACATGTGGTCATAATGATTAGGTATGAGTATTCAAGGTCGGGGGCCCCGAGAAGGTTCATAGTATTCCCTAAAATCACTATGGTCTATGGGGGATTCATATTGTGGAGCATGCCCGTAAGTAAGCTCTCTGATGGATTTGTTTTCATCCCTAGTTGCAGACCAAAATCCTGACATGATCTAGCAACTCAATTTGAACTCAAAAAGAAGCATAGCTTAGCACACATCAAGCATGTATAACCAATGATGTCTCAAAACAGGGAAGCTAAGCCCACGGGGGTGCTTGGTGTTCTTGCAAATGTGCACCCAAGTTATGCAAATGCACAGCCCAAAGGTTATGGAAACCCAGTGGTTGTGGGCTTCAGATTTGTGCAGAGCCCAGGTTATGTGTAAAGGAGCAGAGCCCAGTTTATGTGCAAAGCCCAGTGGTTGCGCAGGCTAGTTGTTAAGCAAGCCCAGTGCACAGTGGGCTTCAGTTTGGTTTATTGTGGGCTTCAGTTTGGTTTAAGTGGGCTTCAAATTGGTTTATGTGGGCTTCAGTTTCAGTGCAAATGCACAGGTAATGTGGGTGCCAGGTTATGTTCAGCCCAGTGGTTATGGGCTTCAGCTGTTATGGGTTCGATTTTCGGCTCGGCTCAATCGGCTAAGGTTGCGATTGCTGCACAGATTGGCAAATGAACACACACAGGGTAGCACAAACTCACACAAGGTGACACACTTTTTCACAGAACTAAGCACACAGAAGTGCTTCTATTGTTGGAGACTACACATCACAGCTTAACAGGTTTGTGCACACAGTTTATGCAGGTCACAGCACAGCACAGAGAGACACCACTCACAAAAGAAATGACACCTAATTGGCAGAGCTAAGCACAGCAGTGCTAGGAGTTGCTGGTAGAGGTTACACAGCACAGCATAGGTTATTGAGCATGGATCAAGAGCTGCAGTGTTTGTGTGTGACAAACAACAAGTGAGCAGCTAATGTAAAATCAGTCACTCAATGATTCATTCAAGCATCAAAGGTTCTCACATAAATCATGAGATCTTTGGTTCACAGATGTGCGGTAGATGACAAAGTCAATCAATGAAGCAAGCTACTCAAGTTTACAAATCGTGTGCGAGAAGATGCAGGGCGAGATACACAGAGTGGTGATGTACAGAGCACGGGTGAGCTCAAGATTTCAGCGAGGTTTGCACAATGAGTAATCACACAAGTTTGCACAGGGGAATGAGCATGCAAGGGGTTCAACAGCTGATCACACAAGGGTGTGGATGGCTTTAGTTGACTGAGTTATAGCATGCAAGGGGTTTGGCAAATACTTGGCTCAATTTCTCACACTAGGGTGTAGATGGCTCAACGGGGTCTGCGGTAAGCTCAGGGTTGATAGGGTCAATCGGGTCGATTGACAGAGTGCATCAACGAGTTCATGCACCAAAAGTGTAAGGCAGATTGGCTTGGCAAGGTCTATCAGCAGCTTTGCAGGTTTGCAATTACAGCAAAAAATGATTTCTCATGTGAGCATGGCATACAGTTTACAACATCAAAGGTTCACAGGGTTACACACAAGTTGCAGCAGATGCAGGGGTCTGGCAACAACTTGGCTCAATAGGGCCTGCAGCAGACTTGGTTATCCAAGTTGCAACTCGACTCACAGCTTCAGGGGCTGGAGTTAAGATGCACAGAGCTCACAGAGCAATGATTTCAGGTGTGAGCAATACCTAGCAATGGCGATACAGGTGCAAACACAATGACACTCAGTCGACTTCCAGTCATGCACAGATTATGGATCTCGGCTAGCATGCGGGTAGTTCGAAAGATCATGGAAATTCAGATGAATACCAACAATTGCAGAGGCTCAGGGTTTTCAAGATTCTAATTTATCATGCATTCAGGGTGTATCACACATACATCACCTGAGTAGAGTTAGAAATCAATACCACCGATAAAAATCGGGTTTAGGCAATTCCACAATTGGTTTTTTGCTCCCTTTTCTCTTTCTTGGTTTTGCTCGGTTGCACCTCGGCACTCAAAGCAGACACAGACAGGTAAACCTGCTAGCTCAACAAAGAGTTTTAGTTCTCTGGGATGTGCGGAGTTACGGCAAAGGGAATGAATATTAATCTTGGCATAAGCAATCGAGAGTGTTTTGGGTGACATGGGGGAAAAGTGACAATTTGTTATGTTTATTTGGTTTATTTGGGATCAAGAGTTACAATTAATACTAAGCTACGAGAATGCAATTATCCTAAGAAGTAACTACCTAACTTGAATAAAATTACAACTAGAAATGCAAGAGCAAGATGCGGGGATATGATCGAGGTGACTATGACTAAGCCTAACTTATGCTAATGATGCGGTTTATGTGAATGCAACTACGGATGAGTTGTGCTAAATAAGTTAAGCTACGGATGTAACAAGAATAGAAGGTAAGCTACGAGATGAGCTAAACAAAAGAACAAAAAGGAAAACTACAGATCTAACAATGTAGCAATGCACTAAGAGAATGCAAGGCAAAGATGAGAAATAGAGAAATTTCGGCTAAGTTATACTAATCGAGAAGTAATGAAACTAAGATGCACATGATGATTAAGTTTGAGAGATGCAAATGACATGCTAGAAATTATAACTAACTAATATGCATTTGAGAATCAAAAGTGAAATTTAAACTAAGCTCTAGCTACGGATGAGGATGCAAGCTAATAAGAAACACTAAGGGCATGCGGATATGCGGTGGAAGATGCAAGAATATAAAGGTGCGAGAGAAACAGAAAAGTGACAGTTAAGTTATACTACAAAAGTACACAGAAAGATGGTTAAGTACTAAGTTATTCTATGAATGACTAAAAACAAATATATTCAAGGAATATAGATACAGGGGTGACTGAAAGTCAGTGAAGCAAAGAAAGAATCAACACAGAACACGCCAAGTCCCCAGCAACGGCGCCAAAAACTTGGTAGGCTTTGAAAAGATGTTTCCTACGTGTAAACTGCAAGTGCACAGCGCCTGTTGGAGGCGTGGCAAGTACAGGTCGATCCACAGGGAAATGGAGAGGCTGTGTAGTTGATCTAAGGCTTTCTAAACTGATTTCAAGGAAGTGTAACACAAATATGGGTTGGTGTCGATACGACAATGGGCTGTTGTAGCTATTCTAAGGAAACAAATAAGATTGTGAACCAATTGAAGAGCACTAGGGCGGTGAATCCACCACCCGATCCTATGCTAAGGAAATTCCTAGTCAATTTATATTCTTGATTTATTCCGAGGAAGAATACCATAGAGAATGTATTGGCTACTCTCACTAACTCCTCCCTAGTATTAAGTGTCTTCTTACAGTACACCTAATCACAGAGTAATTCACTTAAGCAACTAATTCACTCTACACTGGAAGATATGTTAACTACTATCACTAACTCCCCCTAGTATTAGGTGTCTTCTTACAGTACACCTAATCACAGGTTAATTCATTCAAGCAGTTAATTCAATCTTCCTAAACCATTGAAGCACAACAAGAACAATAAAATTATAGTAACTGACTTAGCATGCAATCAAGGGTTTCATCTCAACCCCAGTTATTGAATTAAAACATGATTAAAACAAGTAAAACACAGATTAAATTAAAGTTGGTGCTCTGGCTAATCCAGGCATAATCATTCACATACACAGTTCACCTATTTATACATGAAAAACCCTAACTCAATTCAAATTGGAAATCAAACAAAGACCCTCTCACCCCACTTTTGAATCGGTTTCGGCTCGAGAACTCGGCTCGAGCTCCATCAATTGATGTTCCCTCTGCTGTGAAGAAAACCTAACCCTAATTCTTCCTATCTCTCACTTAGCCTCTAGGGAAGAAGCTATGGAAGAGATAGAGGGAGATTAGGAGGCGGAGACGGACTAGGCATTGTTGTGCGGGCTGTGTCGGGGAAGGAGATGGTGGTGGTGCTTATGCGCTTCCGAGAGCTTGGTCGGGAGAAGAGAAGTTAAGGGATGGGGGAGCTCTGGGTTTGTCGGGGAGAAGAGAGAGGAGAAGAAGAAGAGAAATGAGGAGAGGCGTGTTTGGCTCGATGGGTGTAGGTGTAGGTGGATGTGGTGTGAAGCGGTTGCTGCGAAGAAGGGTCGATGCGATGGGTGGAGCGACCGTTGGATGTAGATGGAGCAAATCGATGGCTCGAGTAAAACGGGTCTTGGATTTGGATTATGGGCCGGGTCTTGGTTTGCTCAAGCCCATGTCTTGTAAATGGGTTGCTACTTGTTGGGTTGCAACTGATGCGCGCGCGGGCTTTGGATTTCTGCTCTTTTGGCTCCTCAACTTCTCCGAACTGTATTTACTACCTAAAAACACAAAATTAATTAGTACAAATATTTATTCTTGAAAACAAAGAAAATACGAGACCGGGATAATATCTGATTTCTGAGCACAAAAGATGAGTTAAATGCCAATAAATAGATGTAGAAATATGCAATATTTGGCACTCATCACCAGCAGGTTGTGCATATTACCTGTTCGACTAAAGGTTTGAACCACCAGCAGCTTAGTTCAGGCTAGCCGTGGATTCTGCAGATTGTATATAAACTAATTATGGTGGCTTTGTAATCGAGATGGAATGGAGGTTGGTACAAGAAGTTAAGGAAGAGTGTTGTGTGTTGCTGCTATGAGTTTTTCTGATTATTTGGGTCGGTAAGAAGAGGAGGAAGCTGTGAATGATTTTCATGGGTCAGTGGTGCGAATTTGGGAGCTGATGTTGTTGTGGAGTTCAGTTAAGTTGCAGCTGCGAATTTGGTTGTCTGTAATTAGTGGTTATGAAGATCAGGTGGAATTGATGAAGTTCAGGTCAAGTTTTAGACAAGCAAGGCGGTATCTAGTAGCGGCTGTTCGAATGCACCATCTCTGTTTTGGTTGCCATGGGTCTAGTAAATTTTTGGCCGCAGATGAGACTAACCCTAGAAGCTTACAGGATATGGAGATATGGGTACCAGTTTATTTCAAATATGGAAAGAGTTTCTTGTCGAGAAAACAACTCACAGGTGCTGCCTGTGCCGCAGATTATTGAGATGAATGGCTGTGAATGTTGGTTGTTCAGAGTTTATATTGAATAAGGAAAGTGGGTATGTATCTAGTACGGAATTGCAGGGAAAGAAAACTATAAAGAGGAGGCGCAGAAACACAGAAAAGCTACCTCTTTTTACCACGGTTTGTGCCCTGCAAGTTGTTAGGCAATTCACAGGAGCAAAAGTTACATGAAGCATCAACTCGAACTGTTTCTTGAATTTGCTCAAGTACCTCCATGATGGTTTGCTTTCGAGTTTGCTTTAGCCCTGAATCTTATTTATTTTGAATATAACTTTGTGCTTAAACCAAAACTATGAGTAGCTAATAACCTTATTGATTGGGGAGGATTTCAAAACTCGAACATGTTTTATTGATCAATCTTATGCAAGTTATTCTTAGATAAATATCTATTGTTGATTGTCTTTTACCGTTCTTATGGCCATGAGATGTTTGCTAGGTATCTAATTGCTCAGTTAGGTAACTCATTTGCAACTCTAATGCTAGTATTGAGAACTTTAATCCGTAATTGTTGGAGTAATCTTTACAAAAGTAGCGGTGCACTATTTATCGCAAAGGGATTATGTATGCAATAGTGTGTAAAAGATAACCCTAGGTTAACGTGTCGAACTTACGAACATATGGCTAGGAGCAACTTGATTCACAAATATTAATGCAATTGTTTGAATTACACCTAGAAATCTTATTTTAGGTGGTTCACTTGATTAGAATCCACTAGAGAACTTATCCTATGTGGTGATTTTTGGAGTCTAAAGATTAGTTGAACTTATAACTTGTCTAAAAGTTGTTAACAATCGAAATTAATTGGAAGTAGAACTTGTATGATTAATAATATCTTGTTTGGTACTGGCGAATGAATCTCCAGTCAATTATATCTCATAATTTGAATTACAATCTTTGCAATATTAGAACTTGTGTCTTTCAACAAAAACAATTTGTTACAAATAATAACTTAAAACTCACACCTCCCTATGGATACGAACTCAACTTGCCTCACTACTTCTTTATAGATTTGTGTAGCATAAGAGAATTATTATCGATAGGTTGACAACCTCATCATCACGCAATGCCATCAAAAACTGAACTAAACGTTGTTCTTCTCTATATTTTATATAAAAATTATGAGTTCGGAGATCAACAGGTTCAATTAAGGCTAATTGATCCCAATAACTAGTCATTAAAGAGTAAAATTGCTGGATATCTTTATCTCCATGTCTAGCAGTCCTCATATCACTCTCTAATTGGTACCATTTAGCGAAATTTGATTGTGAAAACAACTTTGTCAAATAATTCCAAAATTCTTTACAAGTTTCGAATTTTGCCAAATGCATACCAATATTTAAATCAACATAATTGTTGATCCAAGTGTAGCATTGTTACGATTCCAAGTAATAGTCAAGGTATTATAATCTGTAGCAGTAGGATTAGTAGGTTTAGTAATATCATCATAAACATATCCGCAAACATCTTTTGTGAGCAAAAAAGTTTTCATAACATATTCCCAATATGTGTGGTTGGCACCATTCAAACGAACATTAATGGATTGCAGAGAATCATCTTTTTCGTTAGCACTAATCAAATGATCAAAAATGGATAAGAAAAGAATACCTCTGTCGAGATTCGCAACCAACTAAAGTTCTTCACAATGCCGAAACAGAGAGGAGGCCGAAGAAAAGATACACGAGACTAACCTCAAAGCAATATATATTATACTGTGAAATGACGAGGGTACCCAAATATACCTCAATCTAAAACTTTTTCACCTATAAGTCCTTTATCCGAAAGTGATTGTCTATGGACTGAGTCGAGATAATGCAACTAATCGGTTCACACTTCGTGTGATCATTGTTGTGTTACCACGACAATTGATGACCAAATCGAGAGAATTAAGAGAAATCTGGTAAGAACCAGCCTGAGAAGAGGAAGAAGAGAACAAGTTCTATTTCATTTCTTACCCACACAAAGAGTTCTTCTTACACATTTATTGGATAGCCCTAATCGGAATCAACTAACGACCACTGGACACGTGTAGTGATCTTAACGGCTACTCTAAATAGCTAACAACTATTACCATGGCACCCACCAGTTATTCTAGGGGCACTCTGAATACATAATTATGCAGACACATGACAATACCCCGCCGAAGAAAGAATCCTTGTCCTCAAGGATTAAAATGTGGAAAATGAGCCGAGATGTGAGAAGCATCCTCCCAAGTAGCTTCATCAGCTGTGGTGTTAGACCAATGGATTAAAAGTCGAGGGATGGAGTGAGTGCCTCACGACCCAAGTTGCGCCGGTCCAGAATCGCAATTGGTGTGACTAGTACCCGACCGTCATTATCAACCAAGGGAAGTGTGGGAGAAGGAATGTGAGTGACGCCAATGCGCCGCTTCAATCGAAACATGGAAGACAGTGGTGTATACGGAGCTTCCGGGGTGGTAGTCAGAATTTGTAAGCAACTCGACCCAATTTTTCTCGGGTAATGGCAAAAGGGCCATAGTATTTGGTCGATGATTTAAAATTCTTCCTAAGAGAAACCGAAGTTTGTCTATAGGGTTGGAGTTTAAGGTATACCATGTCTCCTACTTTGCGAAGACTCGTCGATTTGTTTCTTGTCACAAAAATTTCATGCGCTCCCGAGCTTTGGCTAATGCCTCCTTGAGCAGATGCAACATTTCACTCTTTGTGTAAGGTACTTCTCCACCGGATGCCACCGATGAAGCAAGTATTAGATGGAAAAGCTAGATGAGGTGCTTCATAACCATACAGGGCTTTAAAAGGCGACATTTTCAAGCTAGTGTGGAAGCTCGTGTTATACCACCACTCAGCTAAATCAAGCCACTGCACCCACTGCTTTGGATGATGGCCCGTCATGCATCTGAGGTAATTTTCAAGGCAGTGATTAACCCTCTCCGTTTGTCCATCGGTTTGAGGGTGGTAGGCTATACTTAGCTTCAGTTGAGAGCCAAGTTTCTTGAACAACTCTTGCCAAAAGGAGCTGGTGAAGACTTTGTCCCTGTCAGATACAATGGATGTAGGCAGACCATGTAGTCGAAAAACATTATGTAGGAAAGCCTTTGCCACAGATGAAGCCGTGTAAGGATGTTGTAGTGGTATGAAATGGCTATACTTAGTGAGCCTATCCACCACCACTAAGATGACGTCTTTCCTGTCACTTTTGGGTAGCCCTTCAATGAAATCGAGACTGATATGTTGCCAAGCTTGTTCAGGTAAGGGAAGAGGTTGCAGCAGTCCAGCCAGGTGTGCTCTCCTTGTTTCTTTGGCAAATATCACAGGTGGTCACCAAAGAAGAACACCTCTTGCTTCATTTTAGGCCAGAAAAAATGAGCTTTTGCCCTACTATAAGTGGCTTGCATTCCTGAGTGGCCCCCAACAGCAGAGGCATGTATAGAATGCAGTATGGTGGCCCTGACATTGTTGCTGCTACCAATATACAATCTTGATTTATATCTGAGCACTTCCCCTTGGTAAGTATAATGTGGAATGGCAGTGGGGGAGATAAGCAGTTGGGAAATGAGATGTTGAACTTTAGTGTCACTAGTATAACTAGAAATGACCTCTTGCATCCATAGTGGTTTAGAAAGAGCTAATGTATGGACTGTAGCAGCAGGGTGAGATCTTCTTGAAAGTGCATCAGCCACCTTGTTCTCAACCCCCTTCTTATATTGAATATCATAATCAAACCCCAACAGTTTCATCAGCCATTTCATTTAAAAACCGTGTGAATTTTCTGTCCAAAAATATTTGATGCTTTCATGGTCAGTTTTGATGATGAAATGGTGACCTTGCAAGTAGTGTCTCCACTTGGTAACAGCGGAACCTACAGCCATTAGTTCCTTCTCATATGTTGAGAGACCCAGTGCCCTTGGACCCAATGGTTTACTGAAAAGCAATTGGTTTGTCTCACTTGCATGAGAACAAACCCAGCCACCTGTGGCACAAGCATCAGTTTCCAACACAAAGGACTGAGAAAAATCTGGAAGGGCTAACACTGGAGTAGTAGTCATTGCAGTTTTCAGTGTTTGGAAAGCCTGTGTAGCTGATTCAGTCCATGCAAAAGAATCTTTCTTCAATAACTTCGAGAAGAGGTTTACTAATAATACCATAGTTTCGCACAAATTTTACGTAATATCCTCGTGAGTCCCAAGAAGCCTCGAGTTCTTTGATGTTAGCTGGTGTAGGCCAAGTTGTCATTGCAAGCAACTTTAGTAGGGTCAGCAGCCACTCCTTTTGCGGTTATAATATGACCCAGATACTCCAATTCTGACTGAGCAAAACAGCATTTAGAGATTTTTGCATACAACTGATGTTGTCGAAGAAGTGAAAGAGTGATCTGTAGATGTTGAGCATGAGATTCCAAGTCAGGGCTGTAGACTAAGATGTCATCAAAAAAACCAAAATGAATTTCCTCAAATGGGGTTGAAAAATCTCATTCATCAAGGCTGGAAGGTTGCGGAGCATTTGTCGTGCCAAAAGGCATAACCTTGAACTCATAATGTCCCCGATGAGTCCCGAAAGCATTTTTGTATATATCTTGAAAAGTGATTCGGATTTGATGATACCCCCGAGCGTAGATCCGTTTTGTAAAGACACAAGCACCATGTAATTCATCTAAGAGTTCCTTAATGATTGGAATAGGAATTTATCCTTAATGGTGATCTTTGTTGAGCTTTCTGTAATCCACACAGAATCTCCAAGCTATTGTCCTTTTTTTAACCAATAGAACTGGAGAGGCAAAAGGACTATGGCTTGGCTGAATTATTCCAGAGTCCAACATTTCTTTCACTAAGTGCTCGATAATGATTTTTGCACATAAGGAGTTTTGTATGGTCTTTGGTTAATAGGTGTTGAATTTGGTTGGAGGGGGAATGGAGTGATCCAAGGATCTATGTGGGGGTAGTTGAGTAGGTTCGGAAAACACATCTTGAAAATCTGTGAGAATGTCCTCAATAACGGGGAGGAGGAGGTGATGGAGGTTTAGCGAAAAGAATGAGAGAACAATTGTCCCACAATGCCATGAGAATTGTTGTGGAAAAATTTTGGACTCCTGTGCTGCTCATCATCCTCAAGGCAGGAGGTTTATGAGCCCCAACTAGTGTAATATGTGTGCCTTGATGTAAGAATAAGATACTCAAGGTAGATAAATTGAAAAGAATGTCACCCAGACCTCTCAGCCAATCAGCTCCAAGAACCACATCACAGCCACCTAAAGCCAGTAATCTCAAATCCCCTTGGAATTGATAACCCTGCATTGACCAAGTTAAGGATTTACAAATACCTGAGCTCGTCGTATGGTCACCATTTGCCACAGTAACTAGCAAGTTAGGAGTTGGAAGAATACAACACCCCAGAGATTTAGCCAAATCTGAGTCGATGAAGCTGTGGGTGCTACCAGTATCAATGAGGATAGAAATTTGTTGTTTGTTAAGAAAGCCAGGAATTCTAATAGTGTCGCCAGTGAAGTTACCCGTAAGAGCATTAATTGAGATTTCCATATCACTTTCCACCGCTGGAGTGTCCTCGATTGTCTCGTAACTTCCTCGCGCTGTTGTGCGCCTTCCTCCTCTCGTGGCCACCATCAAGAATAATTGTTGCTTCTTACAAAAATGGCCTGGACGATAAACCTCATCACAGTTAAAACACAGCCCTTGAGTCTTGCATTTTTGCATTTGTTCAGGGGTGAGTCGACGAATGGGAAGTGGAGAGGGGCTAGGAGATTGAGGAGGAATAGATGGTAATGGGATCAAGGGTGGGAGGGAAGTAGGTTTTGGAGAGTAGTTTGAAGTGTTGGTCGGCCTATTATCTTGAAAAACCTATTTGAGCCTCTCCCTGACTTTTGTTGTGTGATGAGGGTTTGTTCTTGCATTTTAGCAAGTGAAAAAGCCTTCATTAGTGTAGTGGGATTGAACATACTGACAGCATGCTTAATATCATCTTTAAGACCCCCAATAAAACTCATAACATAATAATGTTCAAAGAAGCATAGGAAATTGTGAAACAACGGCGCCTTGAGGTTTTCAAATTGCTCAAAATATTCATCTACCGTAGTAGTTTGAGATAGCTTACTTGAATATGCCCAAGATGTTGTCGTTAGCAGGATTTTCGAACCGATGCACGCGTGTTCGGATAGTTCATACCATGAGGTAATAGACCTGGTTGTTTGGAGGTTCGTTAGCCATCTATCGCCTTTCCCATCTAAGTGCATAGCCGCCATGGTGACCTTCTGATGTTCATCTCCAATATTGTTGAGCAAGAAGTATCTGTCACACTTTTGAATCCACCCTTTTGGGTTCTCTCCATCAAACCTTGGGAAATCTAATTTTGGCATTCGATAGACATTATTGGGTTCACGGCCGCCTTGTGGATAGTTGAACATCGCACCCGTGTTGTGAGAAAAATTTGAGTGAGAAAGGCTCTGCTCCTGGATCTACTTGTTCATCAACCTTCTTCCCTGAGAAAACCTCCATAAATTTGAAAAATTCTTCCTTAGAGAGCATAGATTCCTTAATCTCTTTACACTGCGCAGCGAGATCGGTGTTTTGTGAGGAAAGGTCATCAACCTGTTTACTGAATTTTTCTGAGAATTTACGAAGATCATCATTCACCTCTTTGATGGTGGGATGATTACTTCCGCCCATGGTGAGGATAGAACGAGCTCTGGTACCAATTGTTGTGTTACCACGACAATTGATGACCAAATCGAGAGAATTAAGAGAAATCGGTAAGAACCGCCTGAGAAGAGGAAGAAGAGAACAAGTTCTATTTCATTTTTTACCCACACAAAGAGTTCTTCTTACACATTTATTGGATAACCCTAATCGGAATCAACTAACGACCACTGGACACGTGTAGTGATCTTAACGGCTACTCTAAACAGCTAACAACTATTACCATGGCACCCACCAGTTATTCTAGGGGCACTCTGAATACATAATTATGCAGACACATGACAATCATCTATGGATACGAGATCGAGACGATACGACAATAAGATAACTTGTGTGATTGACTATGGATACAAGATCGAGACAATACAACAACGAAGTATGTTTACTTGATAAATGGTTCGGACTTAACCAAACACAATAGGATTACTATAAAGTAAATAGGAATTAACATTTGTGTAATTTACTTTAAATTATAATAACAATAATTATAATTGCGGAAAAATAAAAGTAAATGACTCAACAAGATTTTGTTAACGAGGAAACCGCAAATGCAGAAAAACCCCGGGACCTTGTCCAGAATTGAATACTCTCAGGATTAAACCGTTATACAAAATCAAACTAACTTCGTATAGTTTAGACCAAGCAACTAAACCTATAATTCACCTAGTTCCGTTTGTATTCCCACGCCCCCAACTTGTAATAAGTCACGTACTTGGAACAATTCCTTTGGTTCGTATTCCAAACAGTAAAGGAACAAAAAATATGTTTTGTAGAAACTCTTTTAAACCAAGTGATGTGAGTTTGATACAAGGCTCTTCCGTTTATCCCAATAAACTCCTTTGTCAGGTCCTTAGATCTATCTAATAAAAACTATCAAAGTAATTGTCAAGATTTTGCAATCAATACTTTGAATCACAAAGAATTGTATTGATGTCGATCTACTCAACTAGTCAATCTAATCTACCACAAGGATAAACCGATTATAGTTGGATCCTCTTTAACCGAAACAAGTATTGTGCACACCAAAGATTATGAACCCAAATCAGAAATCAAAGTCTTATTTGTCTTCAAATCTTCTTAGATCTTCAATAAACACTGCACACAATCAACTTGAATCTCTTGTGATTAATCACGCACGTAAACGAGTCTATTAACAATGGATTATCACAAGATCTCTTTAAATCTACAAACAGTCTAAAGATCCCCGTCGAAACTCTGAACTAGTTTGAGTGAATCTTATATCAGAAGAGAAGATTCTCAAGCATAAAAAAACTAGGTGCAATCAAAGGTCAACAACCATTAGTCAATCAAATCAATGAAAACTAATAATAAACCGCAATTATCTAGTTTCCCACCAACGGTACTAATAGAGATTCTCAATCCCAAGGAAGTCTTTAAACCGAGCGGCAGTAAGAGATTTCGCCTAATTAGGTTACTTTCCTCTCCGAATAGGCGGTTCCACCAGTAACAACACAACTAGGTAGTTTTACTGGTTCTGAGGATTAGTTTGCTCGATATGCAAACTTTGATATTTATAGACCAAGGAAGTTTGGACACCAAGGAATTTCCAAAACCGAAAATATTCTCAAGATATGCAATATATTTCCAAATTCGGTTTCCATAATTCCTGGAAATGCTTTTTCCAAACATTGACCGAAAATCTCTTAGAAAATCTCCAACTAGTAAATGCACATTACTAATTTTCGTTTTCCAAAAATAAAATTAAAAACCTTAATTAAAAGATTCTCAATTTATTTTTCGATCCGGGATTTTCCTTTAGCTATTAAGGAATATCTTTGAACAATTAAAGATAAGCATTACTGTGCACATGTGCAAAGTATGTCGACATCTTAACTTAGTAAATCATCTTTCATATTTACTATCTTGGAATCGATTTTCCACACTTCTAAACAAGTTTAGAATTGGTTCATCTGACTTCCAAGAACCACCAATCATAGGTTTCACGGTTCTACCAAAATAAGTTTCGGTTCTACCTCCATGTGAGTACTAGATTTAGTCACACTAGCTTTCCAAAATTCGGTTGACTAGGTACTAGGATTGGTTCCCACATATATATGGTATCTAACTTGTATTTGTTGCACATGTCCATAGGATCGGTTCCCAATATCCAAAACATGTTGCACATGTTCATAGGATCGGTTCCCAATATCTAGAAACGTGTTGCACCTCTTACAAGGATCGATTCCCCTCTTGTGATCGGTTGCACCTATTACTAGGATCGGTTCCCCTTTGCCTATAGTTGGTCATACCAATAACACTAAATCGATCATACCATCTCAGGTGATTACATAAGATCGGTTTCACTAATAAAAGTCATACCAATACAAAAGTCAGGCCTTGTGAATAGTTTTACCAAGAATATAAACAAGTCATAAGCGGTTATACTAATCACACATATTGGTAGTTCAAAAGATATGCAATGAATAACAATACCAATAAGCCTAGTGATTTCCCTTTCGATTCACAAAACAAGTTCATGAATTTACTTCCTTTAAACGAATGTACAACATTGTTTCCTAGGATGAAATCTTTACCTCATACCCATACATAATCACAATAGCATTCAAACAATTTTGTCGATGTCTTATATACGAAGTTCAAAGATAAGCGTTATACTTCGTATTGTATTCCTTAATACTATGTCTAACTAGAGTATAATCATTCATGCTTCGCAGTTATGTTTTCAATATGCACGACTTGAAAGATACGTTAGGGAATGAAACAGTTCAAGTCAAATATCACTAACCTCAAGTGGAAGGATGATGTTGTCGTTGTAGCTCCCTACTTCTTCACTTCTTCAAGTATTCATAATACTTGTAATATCTCATATCCTAATACTTTCAAGCTAACCTATATTAAGTTGACTCTAGTAAATAATCAAGACTCTTTAAATGAGTTTTGGTTCACTAAAATATGACAACCAAACTTGACATACCAACGCTTGGTGGGTTCAACCGAGCTATGCGCTAACAATCTCCCTCTTTGTCAATTTTAGTGACAAAACTTTTACATCATATAGATAAACAAATTACGAGAATTCATTACACATACGCTTGATTCCCAAATTCAACATCACAATAACTTGTATACATTCAATCCATAAATGTCGTTGTTGACATTATAATAACAAAGCTAATACTCCCCCTAAAGGTAAGATAGGTAGATTTTTCAATCCGCACGTCTTTTTTATTCCCTTATCAATATGATATGCTACTCCCCCTTAGTCTATGCTTTACTCTTTCGTTAGATAAAACGTTTAAGCACCAATTTCCTTTCCCTTAGTGATACCAATCAATATAAATCAATACCAGTATCACTTGTTTACTCCATATATTTCTCCCCCTTTTTGTCACAAAATGACAAAGGTACGAGCAAATAAAGGACAAACCAAAAGGATCTTACAAATCTCACAAGACTTATAACCTATAGAGTTAAGCACGAGGGTTCCACACACCATTTTTGATAACCAATATCAAAACTGAAACTATAAAGTCATTTTGTTTTGATATGTTACCAAGGAAAAAAATTGCCCGAATCAATTTTCCCTAATAGTTTAGCAAACCAAAAATCGACTAAGCACCTTAGTTCCTTTGCTAAATCGATTGTACAAATACAATCGCTTGTTCGATAAGACCAAAATAAAGATAACTCTATTTTTCTCATCAGGTTCTAACCATAAAACTTAGACCTTTCACTTTTAAACAAGACAAGTACTATGTTAGTTAACTAGCATTTCTTGTTAATGCATTTGATTAGACTTGAATAACCGAAACCTCCACTAAGTCTAGCTAAGATCAGAATTAACTTAGTTTCTCTTATCCAGAATCGAATTGGACTAAACAATTCATCCCGAAAACCTTTTCTTTCGTTAAGCCATAAACAATTCATACAAACCAAATAAATCAACTTACATAATTATTTACCTCAACTAGGAAGCAATTGAAACAACATAGACATTAAAGCACCGCAATTGCACCGAAATTTTGTAAGCCTAAACGATTGATACCAAACAATAAAGCAAGATAACAATAGTTTTTTCTTAACCGGAAACAATTGAATAACACACATCCATACACAAATAATGGAATAAAACATCAATTGTACCGAAATTTTGTTAAGCAAAAGCAATAAATATAGGCAATAAAATCAGGCCTTTCTTAAACAGGAAAACGATCAACTAACAAAGTCGTTACCTCAAATTTCGCATCCACTTCTCCAATATGTTTGCATCTTCTTTCTAGGGAGAATTGATACCGAAATATCATTATGTTGTCATCCTTATGCAAAACAAAAGAATAACAACAACCAACCTTTACCAAAGAAAGGTTGAAAACCGATTTAACTATTGCAAGAAAAAGTTGAAAACCCCGAAACACATATGCTTTTATGTTAAACCAAATGATTCAACATATTGTGACTTTTTCACATATTGTTTCAATCAAAACCCCTCATGATCCTTTGATAAAGCCTACCAACATGGGCTAGAACTTAATCTGCTAAACCAAAAAGTCACCCAAACCATAATGGTTCACAACATATGAGATCGAATATCAAGGTCATGAAAAACGAAATAAAACATCACATAAACATACATAGCAGTAAGATAAAGCATTCAAGCACGGGCTATGTAAATCAAAAACTATCACAAGAAAAATTATAAATCAAATAATTTTATTCATAATAAGATAGTTTTATTCATAATAGACCTAATACAATCATTGAAAGAAATCAAAAATTGGTGTCTATTATTCTGGATTAAGTATTACAACATATAACTTAATCTCTAGTAGTGCTCTTGTTGTTCACTGAATTTTCTTCAGTGTTCAAACTTTGAAGCATGTCTCAAGAAACTTGTCTGCAACCACTTCTTGTTTTTCAAGTTCTTCAACAAGGATCTTGAGTTAAACAAGAACACCTTTTGTTTGTACAATTCTTTCTTTGAGCCAATCTCGATGTTGAACAGTCATAATGAGATTGGTTCTCTGTTCTTCAGTTAACTCTTCCTTACTACCTTCATAAGAAGAAAGCATTGTATCACAGAATTGTGATAACGTAAGAGCATAATCGGACCAATTTATAGTCCCTTGTTTTCCCCCTTTTTTTTAAAGCAGCAGCTTAATTTAGGAAGGCTTTTCTACACAAAAACAGAAACTTACTCTAAACATACAAAGAGTCGCAAGCTTTGGAAAGTCGTAGAGTCCTGGTTAACTCCCTTTTTGTTTTTCTAAAGTGTAGCAGATCATCGAAAGATATTTGCACATTCATATCACTGGATATCTCTAGATCCTTCTTGAGTATAAGCACTAGACATAAGATTACAAAAGGATTGTTTTTCTTAGAATTTGTTTTAGATGACTTCTTTTTGGAAACCTTCTCAGATTTCGGTATCCACTTGTAGGTGGATTTTGAATGAAGGTTCTTCATCTCTAGCGACATTGCATCTCTCCACTTTGAAACATCAGATCTCATATCCCCATTGATGAAGGTGTTACCCTTTCTATCATTTTTCCTTTTAGGAAAGTTTCTTTTAGGATATGATTTTGAATTTTTGTAATAATTTGTTTGTCTCACAGGACAATGATGATCTGAGAGGTTTTGGGGAATGAATCTGTTCAATTTTTTAGATACAAATGATAGAGCGTTTTGCATCTTTCGAATTTTACAATCCTTTTGCATATGACCTTTGTCTCTACAATAATAACAATGCTTATTGAAAGGAATAAAGTTTTTAGATTTACCTTTATGAGACGTTCTGCCACTATGATGATCCTTAGTTGGAGTCTTCCTCTGACTACTTCCGGAGATGATTTCCGGCGGAATCTCAACTGAGCACTTGGGTGAGTCAGGCGTACAAGTTTGTTTAGGTGGATCTTCTGGAGCGGAAGGGCCAACAGCTTTTACAAATTTTACTTCCTTGTTGATTGACGAAATATCAATTCCATCATATCCTAATCCACGTTTGTCGCCATGAATTTTTCCTACATCCAACATAGAAGATAAATTGATTGTGTTGTCATTGATTCTTCTTAGCCTTATAGATTCCTCTTCTAAGACCTTGATTCTTTCAAGAGCTTCAGCTAGTTGATCCTCAAAAGGATTTTTGTTGAAGAGATCAGACTCATTTTGTTCCTTACTTGTTGATTGTTGAGAACTAATCTTTGCTTCTGTCTCAACAAGCTTATTATTCAACAAGTAATGTTTCATGTTGAGATTCTCAAACTCAAGAGTTTTTGAGTGTAGACTATCTTTGTAGTCTTTAAGGAGATATCTGGAATTATGATATCCATAGAAGAAACCAGAGAAAATCTTTCTTAGTTTCCTATTTTCTCTACTGAGAGGAGCAATGAGCTCAATCACATCTGCGGTAGAAAGTTTTCTTATAGAGATAGCACAAAGAATAGAAGTGAATTCTGAAATATCATCTTCAACATCTTGATCGATTTCTGAGTCACCATCTTCAGAAATTTCATCAAGTTGATTTTCAAGGCAAGTTTGCCAATCACCGGAGTCTACATTATAGGGGTCAGCATGTTCAGTAGATTCACAAAAGATGTTATCCTCAAGTGCTGATTTTTTATCTTGACTTACGTTGACTGAATCACTCATTAGATTCATTTTCTTATAGGTTGAATCGCACCAGACACATATTGTTAGATCTTTTCGTGTTTGCCTATCTGATACAAATTGAAAAGACGAGGGTACCCAAATATACCTCAATTTAAAACTTTTCCACCTATAAGTCCTTTCTCCGAAAGTGATTGTCTATGGACTGAGTAGAGACAATGCAACTAATCGTTTCACACTTTGTGTGATCGTCTATGGATACGAGATCGAGACAATAGGACAAAAAGATAACTTGTGTGATTGACTATGGATACAAGATCAAGACAATACAACAACGAAGTATGTTTACTTGATAAATGGTTCGGACTTAACCAAACACAATAGGATTACTACCAAGTAAATAGGAATTAACGTTTGTGTAATTTACTTTAAATTATAATAATAACAATTATAATTGCGGAAAATAAAAGTAAATGATGACAAGATTTTGTTAACGAGGAAACCGCAAATGCAGAAAAACCCCGGGACCTTGTCAAGAATTTAATACTCTCAGGATTAAGCCGTTATACAAAATCAAACCAACTTCGTATAGTTGAGACGAAGCAACTAAACCTATAGTTCACCTAGTTCCGTCTATATTCCCACGCCTCCAACTTGTAATAAGTCACGCACTTGGAACAATTCCTTTGGTTCGTACTCCAAACAGTAAAGGAACAACAAATATGTTTGGTAGCAACTCTTTTCAACCAAGTGATGTGAGTTTGACACAAGGCTCTTCCGTTAATCCCAATAAACTCCTGTCAGGTCCTTAGATCTATCTAATAATAACTACCAAAGTAATTGTCAAGATTTTGCAATCAATACTTTGAATCACAAAGAATTGTATTGATGCCGATCTAATCAACTAATCAATCCAATCTACCACAAGGATAAACCGATTATAGTTGGATCCTCTTTAACCGAAACAAGTATTGTGCACACCAAAGATTATGAACCCAAATCAGAAATCTTCAAGGTCTTCTTTGTCTTCAAATCTTCTTAGATCTTCAATAAACACCTGCACACAATCAACTTGAATCTCTTGTGATCAATCACGCACGTAACGGAGATGCATTAACAATGGATTATCACAAGATGTCTTTAGATCTACAAACAAGTCCAAAGATCTCCGTCGAAACTTCGATCTAGTTTGAGTGAATCCTATATCAAAAGAGAAGATTCTCAAGCATAAAAAAACTAGGTGCAATCAAAGTTCAACAACCGTTAGTCAATCAAATCAATCGAAAACTAATAATAAACCGTAATTATCTAGTTTTCCACCAACGGTACTAATAGAGCTTCTCAATCCCAAAGAAGTCTTTAAACCGAGCGTAGTAAGAGATTTCACCTAATTAGGTTACCTTCCTCTCCGAATAGACGGCTCCACCAAGAACAACACAACTAGGTAGTTTTGTGGCTCGAGGATTAGTTTGCTCGATATGCAAACTTTGATATTTATAGACCAAGGAAGTTTGGACACCAAGGAATTTCGAAAACCGAAAATATTCTCAAGATATGCAATATATTTCCAAATTCGGTTTCCATAATTCCTAGAAATGCTTTGTCCAAACATTGACCGAAAATCTCTTAGAAAATCTCCAACTAGTAAATGCACATTACTAATATTTATTTTCCAAAAATAAAATTAAAAACCTTAATTAAAAGATTCTCAATTTATTTTTCGATCCAAGGATTTTCCTTTAGCTATTAAGGAATAGCTTTGAACAATTAAAGATAAGCATTATTGTGCACATGTTCAAAGTATGTCGACATCTTAACTTAGTAAATCATCTTTCATATTTACTATCTTGGAATCGATTTGCCACACTTCCAAACAAGTTTAGAATTGGTTCATCTGACTTCCAAGAACCACCAATCATGGGTTTCACGGTTCTACCAAAACAAGTTTCGTTTCTACCTCCATGTGAGTACTATATTTAGTCACACTAGCTTTCCAAAATTCGGTTGACTAGTTACTAGGATCGGTTCCCACATATATATGGTATCTAACTTGTATTTGTTGCACATGTCCATAGGATCGGTTCCCAATATTCAAAAATATGTTGCACATGTTCATAGGATCGGTTCCCAATATCTAGAAACGTGTTGCACCTCTTACAAGGATCGATTCCCCTCTTGTGATCGGTTGCACCTATTACTAGGATCGGTTACCCTTTGCCTAGAGTTGGTCATACCAATAACACTAAATCGATCATACCATCTCAGGTGATTACTTAAGATCGGTTTCACTTATAAAAGTCATAACAATACAAAAGTCAGGCCTTATGAATAGTTTTACCAAGAACATAAACAAGTCATGAGCGATTATACTAATCACACATATTGGTAGTTCAAAAGGTATGCAATGAATAACAATACCAATAGCCTAGTGATTTCCTTTCGATTCACAAAACAAGTTCATGAATTTACTTCCTTTAAACGAATGTAGAACATTGTTTCCTATGATGAAATCTTCACCTCATACCCATACATAATCACAATAGCATTCAAACGATTATGTCGATGTCTTATATACGAAGTTCAAAAGATAAGTGTTATACTTCGTATTATATTCCTTAATACTACGTCTAACTAGAGTATAATCATTCATTCTTATGATTATGTTTTCAATATGCACGACTTGAAAGATACGTTAGGGAATGAAACAGTTCAAGTCAAATATCAATAACCTCAAGTGGAAGGATGATGTTGTCGTTGTAGCTCCTTACTTCTTCACTTCTTCAAGTCTTCGTAATACTTGTAATGTCTCATATCCTAATACTTTCAAGCTAACCTATACGAAGTTGACTCTAGTAAATAATCAAGCGACTCTTTAAATGAGTTTTGGTTCACTAAAATATGACAACCAAACTTGACATACCAACGCTTGGTGGGTTCAACCGAGCTATGCTCTAACATACTGATTCTGACAAACTTTCACAACTCCTAAAAGAATGAAACTCACAACACAGGATCCGATGCCATGTGCGAGAGAAAAATTGAATTCATTGATCATAAGAAAATATCACATAGGTTTATATATACAGACAATACAAGTCAATTAGGCAACATATAATACACCATAATAAGGGTATATGCTACGCCATAATTAGGAAATATGCCGGAGCATAATATTCGCTAACATGAAACATATTAGAATACCGCTGCCACGGTGGGGAGGGCCGACCGGAAAAAAAAAAACACAAAACACTGTTAATTGCATAATGCGTTATACATCCTTCTTTTTTGTTCGGAATGTTATTTTTGAGGCATATACATCGATCGTTTTAGTGGTTGCATAACCAAATTAGTGGATGCATGAACTAAAATACGATTGTATAAACTGTTATGCATCCTTTGTGGTGGTTCCATAATTCGTTATGCATCTCTTTTTTTTGTTGGAATGATATTTGTAGGAATATGCATCGTTTTATTATTTGCAACGGAAAATTAGTTGATGCATAAACCAAAATATGGCTTCATAATATGTTATGAATCCTTTGTGGTGGTTTGCATCCGGCTATGCATTCAGTTTTGGAAAATTGTGCCTAAAAGGATAAACACTTTCGAATTTTTCGTAAAAGTTCTAAATTTGATATTGTTGTTTGTACTCATTGTGTAGATCTCTTTAAAATCTCCCTAACGAGATAAAATTTGTAAAATTCCAAGGCCGCTACAAACTACCGTTTTTCTTAGGCAATCTGTATGGACAAATGATTTAGGATTTTTCTTAGTTTTCGTAGTAGTAATTAAGATTCGTTCTCTCAGACTTGCGAAGATTAAATTTAAAGGTCTAATGAAAATAATAAACAAAGGCGAGAGTTACTGGGCCTAGGATTCCACCGAATTCATATCAATAGGTTCGCTTTATTTATTCTCAACGATTAAAGCTCAATAAACAAAACAACAAGGACTCTTATTTTTGCCAAGGTAGATTCTCCAAACATTAGTTATAAATCGTAAGCATGGACCATCAAACATCTAAGCAAGCATGACCCATCTAATAAAATGATAACTAATTTTTTCAAATCATAATTCTATTTTAATTAGTGCAAAAGTCAAATAAAGAATTAATTAAAATTACCCACGTATGAAATTCGGCTTCCTTCGTCGACCCAATGTAGGGGTTTAGCTACTCATATTGTAGATACTCTCAAAATATTTTTTATAGCTCAAATGGTGCTTACAATGAAGAAAGGAAGAGAAAATACAATAAACCGGGAATTTGCAACGGTTAATGGCCGCTACAAACTACCGTTAGCTTAAACTTGTGTTACTGTAAGAACTATATAAGGAAATCCGTCGAGACAAACGGTCGCTAAGATGTGAACATGCGACCGTTCATAAACGACAGTCCAAAAGTGCCGTCTGTGTTCTTCTTCTTTCCTCTTCTCTCGCAAAGAAGAGAGAAGTTGCTCCGCTCTCTCTGTTTCTTCTCCCCCAACTCTCTATATCCTTCTCGGCTTCCCCAAAGATAGTATTTATACTCCACGGGACATCAAATCGGGCGATTTAATACCCATTATCTTCTTTCCTTTTTCTTTGCAAATTACGAAGATTTTTATTCTCCTTTCCTCATCCGCTACACCAAAAACATGATGTCAAATATCTTTCAACCAATGTAGAGTAAACTCCCAGATATTATCTCCTCCAACAAATCTTTGAATTAACTTCAAATATTCGTTCCTTTCTTTGACATAAAGTTACGATATTCTCGCGTGATTCTTTCTTCTCTTACGCGTCAAATATCTTCACAGAATCTCGCCAATAACTCCAACAAATCAAACGAATAACGAGTTAATCGTTTTCATGTTTATAAAAATCACGTGAGATCTTTCCTCTTATTTCCAAATTAACTCTATTACCTTTCCTTTTTAGTCTAACAGCAGGATAATATCAATCCAAACTTTTGAAAATCCTTTAAATATCTCGCCCAAAAATCTTCCCAGGAAATAACGCAGGTAACTCCGAGACTTGTCACTGTTTTTCTTCCACCATTTTTTCCCGCAAAACTGAATGTTCAAACGGAGAAGAAGGTCCTCCCTTATCTTGTGTGCTGAAGTGTGAATAGCAACATGTGTTAATTAGTAAATAGGGTACCCCTTAGCAACTGGCGCCCCGTAACCAAGTTTGAAAGTCCGAATAACACTTGTCCTCCGGTTGCAAATAACAATTTTTCAAGCCAAATCTCCACAAGAGCTTATTCTTCTAAAAATAACGAAAACAAGTTTATTAGAGAAATAATGAGTCCTAGCTAATGTAATTATGGGTGAAAATGTGTCGACTTTCGTGCTTATCAAATTCCCCCACACTTACATTTTGCTAGTCCTCGAGCAAAACATAAAACCGACTACATTCTACCGGGTCATAAATAAGAGACTTAGACCCGCTACACAGCTGATCATGACGAATGCCACATACACAAGACACACAATTTTTTTTTTTTTTTTTTTAGACCCGCTCCACAGCTGGTCATAATGTGATAAGAAAACAAAAGAATAGACCCGCTCAACAGCTGGTCATAAGAAAATGAAAAGAAAGGAATAGACTTTTTTTTTTTTTTAGTATTTTTTTTAGACCCGCTCCACAGCTGGTCATAAAGTGATAAGAAAACAAAAGAATAGACCCGCTCAACAGCTGGTCATAAGGCTAACAACAATTATAATTTTTTTTTTTTTTTTTTTTTAAACCCGCTCAACAGCTGGTTCCTGAAAAAAGTAAAGTAAAAAGTTAACAACTCCCCCACACTTAAACATTACATTGTCCTCAATGTAATTGAGCCATCCAATGCAAAACTTAAGATGGGAAATTCAAAATAAAATAAACAAAAGTAAACAAACATAAATAAATAATTATACCTACTGGACTGTACAAAAACGGATCCCCATACACTAATAACCTGAAAACTTGGGGATCGACCCAAAATACAATATTTACAAAAGATAGCTTCACACTTATGTCATGAAAACGCAAAGACGTTGAAACTATCAAAAATAAGATTTACCCCTAAACCAAGTTTTTACTGCACATGGAAGTGCGTAAAGAACAAAGTATGGGGATTCTATTGAGATTTGGGAAATTTTCAACTGGCTCATGCACGGTGTTGGAAATTGGAAAATCCTCTTCAGGTACTTAGATGCAAAGTAATCCAACAACACTTTAGAAGCACATAATTCTAACCCTATATTAGGCAACTTTTGGAAGTCCAAGGGTCTAGAAACAACCTCTAAGTCGGGTGAATGATCTTGTGAGGTAGATTCATCTATGGAATTAGGCGAATCATCCACACATTCATCCACGGGGTCATGTATACGTTAACATTTGGAACACGAGTCACTATAAGACTGATCGTCATCATCATCATCATTAAATAATCTTTGGCATTCTAGAATTCTCAATCTTTGTTCCAAACTAGGCGGTGTGTGTTTGTAATACTTCTCATATATAGTTTCATGTGATTCTTCACTTACCATTTGTGGAGCAAAACTCCATACCGTTGCCTATGCATATATTCACCAAGCGTCATCTACGATGAAGTTGCTGATAATTTGAATTTCTACGCATATATTCGCCGCGTCATTGCGGTGACGTCTCCTCGAAGAAGTCATCATCCTCAAAAATTCCCGAAAAGAAATATAAAAAGAAACGCACAAAAAGGAAAAAGAAAATACTGTACGGAAAATAAAAAAATAAACCTAAAAATTAATCTAAAAACAAATCATGCAACTGGCGCCAAAATGATTTAGGATTTTTCTTAGTTTTCGTAGTAGTAATTAAGATTCGTTCTCTCGGACTTGCGAAGATTAAATTTAAAGGTCTAATGAAAATAATAAACAAAGGCGAGAGTTACCGGGCCTAGGATTCCACTAGAATTCATATCAATAGGTTCACTTTATTTATTCTCAACGATTAAAGCTCAATAAACAAAACAACAAGGACTCTTATTTTTGCCAAGGTAGATTCTCCGAACATTAGTTATAAATCGTAAGCATGGACCATCAAACATCTAAGCAAGCATGACCCATCTAATAAAATGATAACTAATTTTTTCAAATCATAATTCTATTTTAATTAGTGCAAAAGTAAAATAAAGAATTAATTAAAATTACCCACGTATGAAATTCGGCTTCCTTAAATCGACCCAATGTAGGGGTTTAGCTACTCATATTGTAGACACTCTCAAAATATTTTTTATAGCTCAAATGGTGCTTACAATGAAGAAAAGAAGAGAAAATACAATAAACCGGGAATTTGCAACGGTTAATGGCCGCTACAAACTACCGTTACAACTTAAACTTGTGTTACAGAAGAACTATATAAGGAAACTGTCGTAGACAAATGGTCGCTAAGATGTGAACATGCGACCGTTCATAAACGACAGTCCAAAAGTGTCGTCTGTGTTCTTCTTCTTCCTCTTCTCTGCAGCAGCAGAGAAGTTGCTCTGCCGCTCTCTGTTCTTCTCCCCCAACTCTCTATATCCTTCTCAGCTTCCCCAGCATAGTATTTATACTCCACAGGACATCAAATCAGGCGATTTAATACCCATTATCTTCTTTCCCTTTTTCACTGCAAATTACGAAGATTTTTTATTCTCCTTTCCTCATCCGCTACACCAAAACATGATGTCAAATATCTTTCAACCAATGTAGAGTAAACTCCCAGGATATTATCTCCTCCAACAAATCTTTGAATTAACTTTGAAATATTCGTTCCTTTCTTTGACATAAAGTTCGATATTCTCATTGATTCTTTCTTCTCTTACGCGTCAAATATCTTCACAGAATCTCGCTTGATAACTCCAAAGAAATCAAACGAGAATAACGAGTTAATCGTTTTCCATGTTTATAAAAATCACGTGAGATCTTTCCTCTTATTTCCAAATTAACTCTATTACCTTTCTGTTTTAGTCGAACAGGATAATATCAATCCAAACTTTTGAAAATCCTTTAAATATCTCGCCCAAAAATCTTCCAGAAATAACGCAGTAACTCCGAGACTTGTCACTTTTTTCTTCCACCATTTTTCCCGCAAAACTCGAATGTTCAAACGGAGAAGAAGGTCCCCCCTTATCTTGTGTCTTTGAAGTGTGAATAGCAACATGTGTTAATTAGTAAATAGGGTACCCCTTAGCAACTGGGCGCCCTTATCCAAGTTTGAAAGTCCGAATAACACTTGTCCTCCCCGGTTGCAAATAACAATTTTTCAAGCCAAATCTCCACAAGAGCTTATTCTTCTAAAAATAACGAAAACAAGTTTATTAGAGAAATAATGAGTCCTAGCTAATGTAATTATGGGTGAAAATGTGTCGCACTTTCGTGCTTATCAACAAACTCAATACAACTCCGAGAGTTAAACTCAATCAAGGAATATTATCTAGAGTTATATCTCTCTCTCTCTCTCTTGTGATTAGAACGTTTACAGAAACAAGTCCGTGAACCTAATCACAAAGAGAATACTTGGACTGTACCAAAGACCAATTGTCCAAGAATCAATCAAGTTGTATACAACAAACTAGGTCGGATGTATCTACTATGATTGATCAACGTACAACCTGTGATATTTCAATTATAATGATAAATAATATAATGCGGAAAAAATAAATGACACAGACACCAGAAGTTTTGTTAACGAGGAAACCGCAAATGCAGAAAAACCCCGAGACCTAGTCCAGATTGAACACCGAAATGTATTAAGCCACTACATACACTATCTTACTATAAATTAACTTCGGAGTAGAATGTATTGAAGCCCTAAAAGGTATCCCACCGATTAAGGTACAGTCGCGCTCCTTACGCCTCTTGAATCCCAGCAGGACTCCGCGCAATTGATTCTCTTAGATGATGTCACACCAACTAAGAGTTGCTTCAAATCAATTGAAGACTTTGAATTAATCTGCCTCCCACAGATAATCATATTTATATGATTTCCCTTTACAATCAAATAGTTTGATCAAAGGTGTGGAAATCGATAGTAATTGACAAAGTCTAGCTAACCTCAAAATCCGGACTTATGCAACCCGAAGTGCATCCTAGATTATTATTCACCTCACAAGTATAAAACTTGTGGAATCAATAAAGTTTGAGACGAAGAGCTGGAAAAGTAACGAGAGACGCAACCCAACGAGCATTATTAGAATGAGGTTCAAACAAGTTCAACTGTACAGAGCACAAGGAATTCGATATGAAGATAGAAGCAGATAGAACCAGGGACCGTGGCATTGCTATAAAGCAACTTTGAAAAAGTCATCTTTTGCGAGAACAACACTACAAGGATTTTAAGATAAACAAGCTACTCTCCTTGGACACTTCAACAATGAATGCACGACAACTTGCTATATGGACTAAGAAAATGGATATGGCGGAACAACAAGTCCTTCAACAAACTGGCAAGTATGAGAATGTGGAAGAAGACGAAGATGATGCCTCGGAAGAAGACGAAGATGAATAGCTTCTTGATTAGATGTAACTTATTTTAATTCTTGTTTAGTAGTTAAGTTTAATTCAAATGTAATCGTTTTGCTACTTATGATTGTTGGTTTTGGCATGATTTTTTTGGACTCCCGGGTTCAAATAACGATCTCAACGTTTTGTATAAGTCATCATTGTTTGAAGATCTTAAGCATGGGATCGCGCCGCACTGTAATTTCACCACCAACGGTCATGACTACACTCAGGGTTATTATCTAGCAGACGGAGTCTATCCAGAATGGTAAACTATGGTTCAAGTTTATTGTCAGACAGGTTTTGGACCGACGACTTCGAAGGATAAGAATTACTTTAACACTCAACAAATGAAATGCAGAAAGGATGTTGAATGCGCTTTTGGCATACTGAAAAGGAAGTTCGCCATCATAGATGGGCCCACACGATTTTTTGATCTTCGATTAATGAAAAAAATTATGCTGACTTGCATCATTCTGCATAACATGGTCATTGAAAAAACCAGACGTGACCCAACCTGGACTAGTTTTCCATATGAAGATTTGAGGCTGAGGCTTGTGGTGCAGCATGGGCGTCAGAAAAAGAGAATATATACTTGCCATTGACAGAATCAAAAACCGAGGACTCTATGGAAAACTAACAAAAGATCTAACTAAGCACCTTTGGGCTTTAAATGGAGCAACAGACGATGTGCGGGGGGCGAAGCAAAGGCAAATAGATGTTATTTTTCAATTTAGTGTTGTTTATTTTAATTAATGTGTTATTTAGTTTAAAGTTGTTTGTTTTTCAATTTAATGATTTTTATTTTCATGAAGCTTCCAAAATTACAGTTGGTTTTAGATAATGACCCTTATATTGGCCTGCCCATTCAACCGGACGCGCATGCCACGTCCAGTGCATGCAGTCAAGACTACCTAGCATTCTTGGAAAACCCCTCGCGAAGTTTTCAGCCGTGATTCTTTGAACTTCTTCCTGAGTAGGCTTTCTTAAAAAGGTTGGACCAAAATGCTCAACTATTGTTTCGCAAAACAATTTGAGATACCTAAAGGCGGTTGTTTTCCCAATACGGATGTAATCATATGTGGAATCCGCTGGTACCTCGTAACATAGTACACGGAGGACGCAATGACCTTTTGTTTGGGACTAAAGCCTCGTACATGTCGTGCATCATACTGATAATTAAATAAAGGTTGCACCTGACAAAGTTCGGCAATAATCCTATGCGTCAAGTTGCGGCCCATGCGGAATCGTCGCTGAAAATCCTCATCGGAATAGACACAATCATGATGAAAAAAATCATGCATCATCTTGTGGTGGTAAAAATGTCGATCTCGTCACGTCCATCTTCTAGTCATAACTTCATGTGGTCAGAAGGCTTTGGTATGAACCCGGTTTGTAATTGCAACATAAAATTTTGTCTCCTTCTATCTTGAATCGCATCTTCATCCATTTGACGCAAAATCTCCATATACATTTCTTCCTCTTCTTCATACAAGATTTCATTCATCTCCATATGTTCCTTAGAAGAACCAAAAAAAAAAAGACCAAATTTTAGGATTCATGGTTGAAAATCGAGTATAAGCGACTTTATGAAATTAAGAAAAGGTTGATCATATAATGGCTCAACAATGAAAGATTGTTGTGTAAAATTTGTGAGATGAAACTCTGGTTTTGGGGCGAAGTACTATATTTATAGGGTAGAAACTATAATCGCCCACTGTTCATTTAGCGTATTTGGTCGATGGTGACCGACCAAAAATGGGTTCAAAGCTCTTAGCCATTCGTGGTCTGTGAATTTGTGAGATGAAACTCGTGAAGTACTTATAGGGGTAGAAACCAGCGGTTTCGTTTAAAAGTAGCCATTCGTGGTCCAACGTTTTACACATTCGCCAACGTTTCTTCTAAGCCCCCTGGCGGCGGTTTTCTTTCGTCTTCGCGTTTGGTGATCAACCGCCCAGTAATTTCTCATAGTGCAAAAACATGTTTGTTCATCCATGTGGCTTAACAAAAAAAAGAATGTTGATTTCCATAGGAATTGCCCATACTGTATCCGTGTTTATTTTTTGTAGTAGGCTGTTTCTTTCTATTTTTGAAATAAACAAATATTTGAGTTGATTTTTGAAACAGTAAAGATGAGTCACTAGTTTCTTTTCTATTTTAATTTAACAATCGAATTCAAATAATAAATACTAGTTCAATAACAACTTGTAAGACACTTTACAGTATCACGTACTGATGAAGGAAGTATATGGTCCCTTGCTTATTCTGCAGGCATTATAGAAGAGCAATACAATACAAGAAGCTTGGAGGTGGGCTTACTTATCCTTTCTCTGCAAACTCTTAATTTCTATCTTATAATTGTCAATTAAATTCCTTCAATCCAAATAAATTGTGGGCAGAAGGTAAAAATAGTTCAATCAATTACTTGAAAACCAGGTTATGACATGTTTTGTCACAAGGGTATGGACAATCAATCGCCTTGACTCGCACCCGGTCAAAGTACCAGTCTCCAACAGATCGTGCAACACCCTGCATTACAGATGTAGAATTACCATGAGCCAGCATGCTATGATTCATGTTGTCAAAAAGTAAATGCATCATTTATGAAGGTATTATTATCATGTGGTTGTGGTTGTACTAAATTTGATCAATGAAAGTAGCTAGGCTTGACATAGATACCTTGTTTTTTATAAGGGGAGAATCATCGGCAAACCAGGTATCCTGTCTCTCAGTTTGACAATGAGCAAAACATGAATTTATGAACAGTCCATTTTTCTTCTTCCTTGAAAACTGGTCTACAGCATTGAGCATTTGATGCCTGAAGCCTGATTCATAGTAGAAGTACTACAAGTGTTAGATGAATACCATACTTGAATTTATTGTCAAGCCTGATTCTACTATTGAATACCATAGTACAAGTACTACAAGTGTTACATTCAAATGAGATTCAAAGTTCTTGAACAGGGAAAATAATGTAAGAAGCGGCACCTTGAAGGAATTGGATCTGTGAGTCGCTGCAATTTGCATTATTTAATTTACACTGGTGCCAGAGACCTTGAGGGTCAGCTGATGAAGCAGCTAAACTAGCTTGGATCTGAAAAGAAAAGTAATAAGGTTATAGACCACGATGTCAGCTAGCATCGGAATACTACCTGTTGGGTCTTGGGTTAGAATGAAATTTTTGAGAGGATTCAGTATATTTACCTGCCATGCATCATAGGCAGCATTCACTAGAAAAAGTGGGGTTGATATATTGTTGATCAAGTTTTGAGGAAAGAAGCACTGAAAATACACACAAGAGCAAATGTGAGACAGAGTAAGAGAACGCCAGAAAGGGAAGGCTGGTAATTGAGAGATCTTCTATAACTGGCTAACTACAAGTTAATGACTTGAGGCATTTACATCAAGCAAAGAGTGAAAACCTTACCGAAGTTGGGTCAGCACACTTCTGAGGCAAGTTCTTTTCCACCCCCTAAGAATAAATACGAGTTTTATGAGCATACATAGCAGCATATCAAATGAGCAAGGTAACCTTCAGCACATCTATTGACTATATGGTCTAAAATCACTAATTTTTCTGTGCCTATGGTGTGAATATTAAACATAAATACCTGTAAGCTAACCACACCTCCGAACATATCTCTCAAAGTTCGACCGCCAGATACATCAAGCCTGTTATACGAGAAGTTCACAGGACAAAGTCTTAGGACAAATTCAAATTAAGTAAAGTTTTTGTGAAGCCAAAAAGTTTCAAGTAGTTACGCGTCGAGGAAAAATCCAGCATCACTCAGACACTTGACTTTAATAGTTGATGGAAATAGCCCCCGGAACTCATCACAATGCAGAATGGACGCTAAACCCCCAGCAGAGCATCCAGAAAGAAGGGCCTGCAGTGAGTCTAACAATCAGGATTGAAGACAGTGACACAGGGAATATTGTTAAAATTTATGGTAAAACGCTTAACCTGGTCGGCATTAGACATCCCCTTGGACATCAACTCTTCCATCCCCGCTAACCAGATACGTTGCCCTCGAAAGTAGAGTTGCTTGGCCTACAATATTGTAAGAGGAGAAGTTTAATTGACACTACAATGGGAAAGTTGGGAATAACAGTATGATGCCAAAAAAGAATTACAAGCATAACCGAAGAACGTGGTTTAACGTTTCAAATCCTGCCTAAAAGGATTTTTATGAAGCAATTTAGCCTTTTCCTAGCGATTATAAATTGTTTGTACAATCAGTATTTCACCAACCTCATTTTGGCTATCCCCAGCAAATGATGCGCCATCACAATAACGAAGCTTGACTCTATTCCAATTAAAAAAATCTGCATACCAAAAACAATCATTGCAAATGCCGCAAATTAGAAGAATGAAATGTAATTGTGTGCCTGCAGTAGAAAAAGGGCTTAGGTGCAAACCAGGATTTTGCTCAGCTTTGTCACTCAAAATTCCTGTAAACGGAATCTTCTTTTCCATAAATTTTGATGAGCCACGACGCGTAGTCTGGCGATAAACACAATTTCTGATGGTATTGCACCAACCTCCTCCCTAGAACCAAAGACATCCACCAAAAGCCCCCCAAATCAAGAACCATTAATAACCAATACAAACATATTCTATATACATGTAAAGAGCAGCAGTTAAACTAAGTTTTATTGATATTGATTTGGTCTAGAAATGGACATGTTGTTGCTTATGTTTGTTCCACTCACCTCCAATTGGATGAGCCAACTGTTTGCCCCTGACCCAAATCCTCGGTCTAAATGGTAACCAGGAACAGTTCCATCTAAACAAACTATGAGAGCAAAATCCCAAACAACAGATCAGCATCACAAAACATGTAATCATGGAGATGATAAAAGCAAATGTAAGTGATTGAGAGATGAGTAGATAGATAGAGAGGTTACCAGCTCCTTTATCAGTAGCTCCCTGAATAAGTGTGAGATCGACCATTTTAGGATCAGATGAATCTGAAGTAGAAGGGACTCCATCAACATGAAAGATAGCTTCTTCTTGTGCAAACTTGAAACCCTCAAAACCAGCTTCAACCAGCATCCAATTCTTACTAAAAACAACAAAACTAACCAAACCCAGACTCAAAACCCACAAATTTAGCATCTTCATTCTCTTTTTTTCAAAAAAAAATCCTCCTCCTTCACTGATACTTCCTTCCCACCAGAATGAATGAATGCAACAAGGAAAACTAACTCATTTATTTAAGCTATCTGTTATCCATTTTTAGGATGTATATATTTAATGTGACTTTACTTGTTATTTTAGAACTTAAATGGAGACGGAATAATTGGAAAGCAACATTGCTCTCCATTGCCTTTGTTTTCTTCTTTTTGAGCTAGTAGTATAAAGTAAAGGATAATGTGCTCATTGGGTTGTAAAGTGCTACAAGCCAAGATTTGTCTAACCAATTTTTAACCCTCCATTCCATACATAATCAAGATTTATTTACTTCTACTCTTCATTCTCCTTCCATCCAAAAGGACCCTTTGAGCTCACCTCACAGACAGTCTGTAATTCGGTTGAGGTTGAGGATCTATTGAGCTCACCTCACTGGTTTTTGGTCGGTCCCATATCATAAATGAGCATTAATGTGTATGTTCTTTTCAGTAGTTATCTTATCCAGTGCCAAACAAAAGTTAAAAGGCGTGAGACTCTAGGGACCAACCAAAGACAAGTATCAGTCAAGTTTTGGTTTTACTTTTTACCAAAAAAAAAAAAAAAGAAAACAAAGGTCCTGATTGCGCACTTTTTTCCTTTCTTTTCTTCTCCCAAAGTCCTACCACCACTACCAACAACAACATGGCATTCATAGTGCACGCCAAAGCCAAACTAGTAGACCACACACACTCCTAGTAGTCTAGTACTGTACTAGGGCCATCGTCACGGATGCATCAAACTGAGTCACAAGTTTGGGGTTTCTTGTCCACCGAGAACACGGGAATGCAGAAAAAATCTACTTCATGTCGGACATCATTAGGATATATGGAAAGACTCGATTAATAGATTAAAGGGGTATTTGGATTTTGCTAAAGAAGATTATATGACAGAAAACAACACCCATAAATGATTGTTTGAACATTTAAAGTTTTAAACACTTTCGGCCAAAGATTTGCTTGGCATGGGGAGAGATTATCCATGGGACTGCGAGCTTCTAGTAACAAAACACATGGGGTAACTACAATTTACAAAGGTTTTATATATCGGTCGTCGTCCTAAATCCATGATTTTTGGTCATCAGCTTCATTGAAGTTAGAACTTATCTGTTCAATTTAATACTATCTCTTAATTGCCTTTCTACACCTGAGCCCATACAAACTTATTATGTTCCCCGCCCACTAACGCATTGATGGGCCAAAATTATTGCATCAATAAAAAAAAATGTTAAAAAATAGGATATATAATCACTTTCATGAGCTGGAACTGGAGCTGCTTTGCAGAATCTGAGCATTCTCTTCATTGCTAAACTGGTGGTTGTCATAAACTTGGTATAATAAATCTCTACACGGCACAACAGCGCCAAGTTTGATGCAAGCTAAGAATGCACCTGATAGTTTCCGATGGAGACTGTAGACCTCATCAGGTGGTGGAGTCTTACGGTGCTTCAACATCGTTGCCCCAAGGTTAGAAACACTTTGGGTAATGTTGTTTTTACGGAAATCATAACCACCTGGCTTTGAGAATGGCAAACCCACAACAAAACCAGCCTGGACATGTGCATCTACCATTACATCTTCCTCCGTCCCATCCAAAAAACCTAGCCTGTTTGACATCTCAATCACTCCATCTCTATCACATTTTGAGCAGGCTATCACCTGAGTCAGAAAGAAAGAAAATCTGGCAGATCAAATAAATGAACCTTTTTTTCTCAAACGACATACAGTAATAGAAAGTGGAAAAGACTTGCAGGCTTGGATCATTCAAATATCCTATGCTATTAAAGTACTACCAGACATGAAGGGATGCTAACAAAAATCTTAAAAGCCACAGATAGGTTCATCTAGTGCACTTTTGCATCCCGTTATCTGAATTATATCGAGAAATTCACTAACAATACAAGCAGAACTCACCATTCTTAGGTAGTCATCTACGAATTTCTTTTTGTATTCACGAGCTGCCCCGAAATCGATAAGATTTATCATGTTCGTAGCCTCATCATACAGGAAATTGCTCCAGTTAGGATCAGTCTGTTATATGTACGAAAAAAGAGTGAGACAAAAGCAAACAACAAGGATAACTTGACAATTATAAAGAGAAAAACTAAGTGACAAGCATCTTTTAATGATAGAAGATTGGTGAAGTTTGTATGAGGTTTAAGCAAATAAAAACTTTCTCAAGGTCAGAAAATATCTGCAAGAGTAGAAAAGAATGGCAGCTAAAACTGACTTATTTTCCATTGAGCAGAGCAATGAAAAATGGTTTCTGGGTTTCTGGAAAGAATTAGTCTATCTTGCTTTGCAGTATATATGCCAGTATGGGCGAAAGGCATCCCATTACTGATGAGATGTGACAAAACAGAACTCTTGCATTTGGATGACTTCAAAAACTAAATGTGAAATGTTAAGAAAACCATTCCTTACGCTAATTTAAAAAAGAAGCAGATATGCTACCCCAAAAGGCTATACTGAGAAACAGAACACAGAAAAGGGACAGTAATAACGTGCCTGCATGAAACGGAATACAAACAACTCTTTAAGTGTCAGCTCAAGCAATCTCTTTCCAACATAATCACGAGTTTCTTGACTCAGCACCGCCACCTTATCAATAGGAACCCCTGTACCAAGAACAAGTTTATCATACGTGAATAAGAAATTCAACCATGCTAGTGTGAGAACAGAAACCAAATGCACATAACAAAATCTCCAGCATGAAGGATGGTAGTAACTTTGGCTTAAATTCGCTCAGGGTGCATGATACTGAATGCTGTAGTTTTCATGAAATTGATCCAACAGAAGTCAAGGCAAGGTAGTTGTGATCCCATGGGCAGACCAGAATTGCCTATAGTTTAAGTTTTTTCAAGAGCTAGAGTATGCCTTTGCATACTATTTATCAGCGTAAATTCCATAGGCATACAAACACTGTCTATTGCTTAAGTCATGCAAGAGCTAGAATATGCCTTCAAAAGCGTATTAAAACCAGCTAATATGGAGATATAATTAAGTTACAAGATAATATGGAGTACCCGAGACAAGTTCTGTTGTTATGACTCTTTTACTCAAAAGTTCATCAACGACCATGGGTACGTAGAAGCCTTCTGTGTCGGATATCAGGTTGCGGAAGCGTTTCTGATTTGCTGCCTCTAATTCATAATTGCATTCAAGAGATAATTCATCCTTTGCCACCTGCCAAGGATTCCAAGATATGGTAATGTTCATTTTTTAGCAGTAGTGAACACTGGCTATTCCTCTCTATGAACCCTACTCTATTTTCTTTCTTGGCACTTTTTATTCATTGCAGTCAAGTACAAGGCGAATCATGATTCAATGAACATGATGAACTAGTTTTTGAAAAGTAAGATTTCATTTCCCCTAGCAAATCGCAATCATCATTATTTTTTCAAAGAAGCACAGGAAAAATGAAGAGGATAAGTTATTTCTAGCGTGCACAAGATTTTACCTTCATTGCTCTGTCTAGATAAAGCCCTTTTGGAATTAGATTTGTATAGTTCAAAAGTAGCTTCACATTCTCAATATCACTTTCAATGCTTTCAGCAACACCGGGGTACTGTATCTTCATTGCGACCTTCAATCCGTCCTTTGTGACTGCTTGGTGGACCTGAAAAAACAGCTTGCAATAGTGAGATCCCTTGGAAATAAGAAACTGAAAAGGTCTAGATCAACTGTGACAAAAAAAAAAGGCATAACAACCTACAACTGCTGAGGTATTCAGCCACAGGGAAAAATCAGTAAGCACCAAATAACTTAAAGTGAACTTATGTTTTTAAGTGTTAAACATATATTTCTCGGTAACAAGGAACTATAAGAAAGAAGCAGAGAAATAAGAAAGCAGCAGAGAAATATATAAAGGATAAAATGTCAAAAGTATGTCACTGAACCGAACAAGAATCATTACAGATATGCATATTTGGAAAGCCAGACAGAAATATCCTTCCACAATCAAGGCACTCTTGTTCCAAATTGCTTGAATGTGTCATCAAAAGTAAGAACCTAGGGATCCTGAGGATTGCTGGAGTTGCTTGGTAGAGTAGTTTAGAGAAGTTGAAAGGAGAAGGTAAGAACAAATTTTAATGGTTCGAAGATATATTGTATGTATATTTCCATAAAATGTGAATGGCTAAAAAACGTCTAGCATAAGAAGTAAATCACTTCACCTGGCCTATACTTGCTGCAGCAAGTGGCTCATAATCAAAACTGTGCAGCCTTGATGTCCACCCGGAACCCAATTCAGCCTCTAACACTTGATTGAGCTGGCTCTTAGGCATAACATCTGCTCCTTGACGAACGATATCTAAAGCCGCCAAAATCTACAGGTAGATATATAAGTAATTAGCAGTCACATACTTGCATTTTTGCTACATTCTCCAAAACCGAAACTGCACTTCTATATCTTGCAATCATGTAATTATATGATTATAAACGTTATATCTTCAACCTAACAGCAAATATCATTAAAACGCATTGTCCAGCAAAGATTAAGGACTATTACATTACCGGTGCAGGTATAAGGGATTCATCCTGTATGCTCAACATCTGTCCCACTTTAAGCGCAGCACCACGCATTCTACATAATGCAAGAGCCAAACGCTCTGCATTTTGCTCAGATAAAAACGGTGAAACCGCAGATTGTTTGTTATCTGACACCGGTGTTCCATAAACAAGTCGTTTCGTAGATTCTTGTACTGTTCCCCATACCAGCCCTGCTCCTAAACCAGCGAACCTTCCAAAATTTGTACAAAAAGTAAGACACAACAAAGATAAATTCAACAGCATTCATCCAACAATTAGTAAAATTTTCATAAATGTCCACCACTACCAACACCCACCACCAACTATACAATTAAGTGAACACTTACATTCAATCAAAGTAACTTACCCAAGGGCTCTACCAAAAGAAGTAGTAGGAACTCTCCTCTCCCGCCGCTCCCTCCGTTTCTTTAACTCCTCCTGCAGATGCTGAGGAACTGGTAATACATCCTTCTTCTCCACCACCGCCACCTTTACATTGCCATCATTAGCCTCATTACTAAGCTGCTGAGGTTGCTTCTCCACCACCGCCACCTTTACATTACCATCATTAGCTTCATTAATAAGCTGCTGAGGTTGCTTCTCCACCACCGCCACCTTTGCATTACCACCATCAGCCTCATTACTAAGTTGCTGAGGTTGCTGCTCCGCAACTGCTTCTCTGCAATCAGGAACATTTTTTGCACTGGCAGAGGCATCTTCCTGACCGTCTAATCGAGTATCAACATGAGAAGAAATTTGAAGTCTTTGATGATCATGGGGCTGCGAATCAGAAGAAATATCTTGTGTGAAGATCACAACATTGCTCTTCTTGTTCTTGTTGTTTGGTTCTTCACCTTGTTTAGGGTAAGTGAATTCATGGATTTTACCACTAGTTAAGCCGGCTAAATCTGTAACAGAGAGTAAAGCTGTTTTTGCTGAAGATGAAATCAAATCAAGAGGAGATGATGCTGTTGCGGTTTTAATTTGAGAACGCTTTGTAAATTCTTTTGCAATGAGAGATGCGCCATTAATGATCTTGATTATATCTGAAGATGATGGCATCGAGAATTAGTCAAAATTAGGGTTTGATTTTGATTTCTCTGTCTGAACTTAAAAACATGACAAAATGGAAATTGAAGAAGAAGAAAAGGGGAAACGTGGTTGTTCACCCACCACTAGAACTTGTTAGGTATGTTAACACCACTCAGAAGTGCTCTGATCCAAGTTTTTGGCGCTCTCAGAGCAAGCACCATCCAGAATTCCAGATTCCCAACGAGTAATAGGTGCTCTGTGGGACAAATTGGATCTTGACGGCACTCTAAATCCACCCAACTAGCGGTCTTTCTTGCTTTGTAAAGAACTAGATCTTAACCCGTGCCGTAACGGCACGGGATGTTTTGTCTCTAATACAATATTGTTCTCATTCCTCTTTCTTCATTTTTTTCGTGAGTAATTATTTTGATATTCAAATAGGTTTTGGGAAACAAAATGGGTTACATGATCTTTTTATTTTTACTAAAGCATGTTATTCCAATTTATTATCTGGACGGAGTAATAATGTTGTGCCAACATGAAAAAAAAAAAAAATACAGTAAATAAAAATTTTCCCCATTTATTGTTCCATCATACCATAATTTCAAATTTCAAAAAGAATATTTCATCTAACAGTACATATACCTAAACTGACAATCCAACTCCATGATGTTTATGAATACATTTGTTCCGAAATTATTGATAACTAAGGTTCTAAGGAGTGAAGCAAAAACCCATAATATTTTCCCTACTATAGATAAACACTATTTATTTATTTTTTTTGCAAATGTGAGAGTTATAAAAATGAAGAACCCTTGGCAATTGGAAAATTTGAGATATACACATGTGAGTTGAAAAATAAACTTATAATAGTAAATCAAAACATGTAAGATTCTTTATCAATCATATTGATAACATAAAATTGAAGAAATTGGTGGATAAAAAGATTTCACACCAACTATGCAAAGTAGTGCATGAATGACGTTCTCACATCTAGTGTTACTCAAGTAATTTGGAGTTTTAAAGAGCATAGTCATATTGATATTTGTATCTACATAAATTCAACTAACCTTCCGCAGAAAAATTATTAGTTTCAAGGTAGAGACGACACAAACTTATGTCGCCTTCAATGTACACAACACACACTGGGTTTAATCGGCCTTGAGATTAAACAAATACCCCAACTTTAGTCAAATAATGTCCACAAATACGGGATCGAAACAAAGTGCTAACGGGAAAAATGAGAGATTAACATCAGTCCTACAAAGAAAATACCCTATGTGTATCAAAGTTTGTTAACCAAACATGTATTCAAATTAAAAAGTCATCAACTTAACACAAAAATATAAAAGAACCCAAGTTAAATCAATACTTGCATAAACAAAACTTATAAGAGAATTTTGTAATTATTAAATACCTTTAAAATCACTATTAGAGATTTAATTGCATGCCTCGTTAAAAACTACGGTAGGACGAAATCACCAGATTAATCAGAAATTTCCTTTGGATATGTAGCAATTCGAGAGAAGTTTACACTAGTGGTGATGCGTTCCATCTAAGTGTTGTTCGATTGATTATTTTTTTTTTAGAAGGTTTTGGTTTTCATTGGAGAACCAGGAGGAGCGTTTCATTATATTCATTATCATTCGAAATCCAAGACCAACTCGCCCCTATGCTTACGGGATCTCAATACAACCTTAGATTTATCTATTGGACGGAGAAACCTTGATACTAAATATGTAGTTTTTAGTGTTATTTATTATATAACGTGACATCCAAATGCTTTTTTCTTCTTCTTAATTTTCATGTATTTTAACTTTTAGAGTTTATATTAGCATTAAGATGATCAACCACATTTCTAATTTATAGTGTTATCTTTTTGTAGCAGACACATAATTAACATAGTCAATTACTACTCATCAAACCGAGCCCAAGTACCACAAACCACCGAGATATCACTTCTTTCTCCACCACCACCACTTTCCATCCCTCGTAGAATATTTGGCACACTTATAACTTTTAATCCCACACGTCATGTATAAAGTTTAGATTTAACAAACCTAGCTCGTCAATTAATTTATTCAACTATATGTTTTTTGTTATTACGAAAATCATGCGTCGACGGTTACCAAAGATAACGGTGGTACCAAAAACAACCATTTTGTCTTATATGATTTGGTATCATCCCAAAAGTATTTGTTATCCTCCTTTTTTGATCGTGTCAAAAACAACCAACTATACTTTTCACAATACGATGTTACCCGTCATGTAAAAAAAATTATTATTTTTGATTCAAAAAGAAAAAACCAATACCACCGCCATTAAAACCATCCAGTAGCCACTATTTCTTCCACCAAAACTAATGAGCCTCCACCACTTAGTAACACCTTCCACCGCTTCCACCACTTACTTCTTCCTTTACTACCACCACCACCACTAATATCTATTGAAATAATTTTTGTAAAAATTATTATTTATTGATGGAGATATGTATTAATATTAATTAAGGGATATTTATGAGGTAAAATTATTAAATCATTTATCATGAGAAATTAATGAGACATCAATTAATAAAACACTTATACTAATTAATATTTAAGTTGAACAAACCATAACCATAGATTTATCTTCTCTCTAGACAAATCACTTATACTAATTAATAAAACACTTATACTAATTAATATTTAAGTTGAACAAACAACCACTTTGTTGATTTATCTTTTCTATCAATTCCAACCAAGGTGGAACAATGGTTAGAGGCCACTCTTATGACACAATAGGTCATGAGTTCGAACCTCCCCGTTATAATTTTTTGAAATTCCATATCTTGACTTGAGTATTCATTTTTAATTCATAATATTGGAATGAACACCACGTGTGCGACTTGTCCAGCACGGAGAACCACAACCTTTGATTTATCTTTGCCAAGGATAAATCGACCACCACTCAGAGATAGGCAAAGTTAGCTAAACTCGCTTTATACTATTGACTAGATCTTAACCCGGTACCATAACTGGCTTTGGGATGTTTTGTCTCTAATACGATATTGTTCACATTCCTCTTGCTTCATTTTATTCGTGAGTAATTATTTTGATATTCAAATAGGTTTTGGGAAACAAAATGGGTTTTTGATCTTTTTATTTTTTACTTAAGCATGTTATTCCAATTTATTATACGGACGGAGTAATAATGTTGTGCCAACATGAAAATAAAATAAAAAAAATACTGATAAATAAAAATTTTCCCCATTTATTGTTCCATCATACATAATTTCAAACTTCAAAAAGAATATTTCATCTAACAAGTACATATACCTAAAGCGCCAATCCAACTCCATGATGTTTATGAATACATTTGTTCCGAAATTATTGATAACTAAGGCTCTAAGGAGTGAAGCAAAAACCCATAATATTTTCCCTATTATAGATAAACACTATTTATTTATTTTTTGCAAATGTGAGAGTTATAAAATGAAGAACCCTTGGCTATTGGAAGGCTGAGATATACACATGTGAGTTGAAAAAATAAACTTATAATAGTAAATCAAAACATGTGTAGATTCTTTCTCAATCATATTGATAACATAAAATTGAAGAAATTCGTGGATAAAAAGATTTCACACCAACTATGCTAAGTAGTGCATGAATGACGTTTTCACATCTAGTGTTACTCAAGTAATTTGGAGTTTTAAAGAGCATAGTCATATTGATATTTGTATCTACATAAATTCAACTAACCTTAGGAGAAAAATTATTAGTTTCAAGGTAGAGCCGACACAAACTGTCGCCTTCAATGTATACAACACACATTGGGTTTAATCGGCCATGAGATTAAACAAATACCCCAACATTAGTCAAATAATGTCTACAAATACGGGATCGAAACAAAGTGCTAACGGGAAAAATGAGAGACTAACATCAGTTCTACAAAGAAAATACCCTATATGTATCAAAGTTTGTTAACCAAACATGTATTCAAATTAAAAAGTCATCAACTTAACACAAAAATATAAAAGAACCCAAGTTAAATCAATACTTGCATAAACAAAACTAATAAGAGAATTTTGTAATTATTAAATACCTTTAAAATCACTATTAGAGATTTAATTGCATGCCTCGTTAAAAACTACGGTAGGACGAAATCACCCATTAATGTAGAAATTTCATGGATATGTAGCAATTGGAGAAGTTTACACTGGTGGTGATGCGTTCCATCTAAGTGTTGTTCGATTGATTATTTTTTTTAGAAGGTTTCGGTTTTCATTGGAGAAACCGAGAGGGAGCGTTTCATTATATTCATTATCATTCAGAAATCCAAGACCAACTCGCCCTATGCTTACGGGATCTCAATACAACCTTAGATTTATCTATTGGACGGAGAAACCTTGATACTAAATATGTAGTTTTTAGTGTTATTTATTATATAACGTGACATCCAAATGTTTTTTTCTTCTTCTTAATTTTCATGTATTTTAACCGAGTTTATATTAGCATTAAGATGATCAACCACATTTCTAATTTATAGTGTTATCTTTTTGTAGCAGCACATAATTAACATAGTCAATTACTACTCATCAAAACCGGCCAGTACCACAAACCACCAGATATCACTTCTTTCTCCACCACCACCATTTTCCATCCCTCGTAGAATATTTGGCACACTTATAACTTTTAATCCCACACGTCATGTATAAAGTTTAGATTTAACAAACCTAGCTCGTCAATTAATTTATTCAACTATATGTTTTTTGTTATTACTGAAAATCATGCGTACGAACGGTTACCAAAGATAACAGTGGTACCAAAAACAACCATTTTGTCTTATATGATTTGGTATCATCCCAAAAGTATTTGTTATCCTCCTTTTTTTGATCGTGTCAAAAACAACCAACTATACTTTTCACAATACGATGTTACCCGTCATGTAAAAAAAAATTATTATTTTGATTCAAAAAAAAAACCAATACCACAGCCATTAAAACCATCCAGCGCCACTATTTCTTCCACCAAAACTAATGTTACCGCCTCCACCACTTAGTAACACCTTCCACCGCTTCCACCACTTACTTCTTCCTCTATTACCACCACCACCACTAATATCTATTGAAATAATTTTTGTCAAAATTATTATTTATTGATGGAGATATGTATTAATATTAATTAAGGGATATTTATGATGTAAAATTAATAAAGCATTTATCATGAGAAATTAATGAAACATCAATTAATAAAACACTTATACTAATTAATATTTAAGTTGAACAAACCATAACCATAGATTTATCTTCTCTCTAGACAAATCACTTATACTAATTAATAAAACACTTATACTAATTAATATTTAAATTGAACAAACAACCACTGTTGATTTATGTTTTCTATCAATTCCAACCAAGGTGGAACAATGGTTAGAGGCCACTCTTATGACACAATAGGTCATGAGTTCGAACCACCCCGTTATAATTTTTGAAATTCCATATCTTGACTTGAGTATTCATTTTTAATTCATAATATTGGAATGAACACCACGTGTGCGACTTGTAGGGTGTGGCACGGAGAACCACAGCCTTTGATTTATCTTTGCCAAGGATAAATCCTGACCACCACTCAGATAGGCAAAGTTAGCTAAACTCTCGCTTTATACTATTGATAAGTAATTTGGGGATATGGGAATTAATTGGGGGATATAGCTACATGACAAAAAAATGTGTCCCAATAGCAATTCTGGGTGACCCCCTATGTAATTATTTTTTTAATTCCTAATCTAGACCCCACTAATCAGGATTATTGATTAATTATAATTAGTAAAATATTAAGTATTTTGGGGATAAATTAGTGTGTATTTATTTTTATTTGAATTTGTGTGGGTTAGTTGAGAGTAGAAGGAGGGAAAATGGTTTTTGAGTGGATTTTTTTTTTGGAAAATGGAAGATGATTGTGATGAGAGAATTCTTTGCTAAGAGGTTGAAAATTTGATTTTTTTCTTTGAATCCACCATTGTTAAATTGAAAAAGCTTGGTGTCGGCATGGTATTCAACCAAAAACCCATGCCGGCATTTGCTGGGAATTTTCATAAATTGTTTGCCACTATCCGGGGGGGGTTCGGGGGGGCGTAGCACCCTATTTTTTCAGGTTTTGATCTTCAAAACCTATTTTTTCCGGTTTTAATCAGTATACTTAAAGCACGGTTATCGATTTTCGAGCATCTTTGAAGTAGTTCCAGGCATGGTTTTTCTTAAATTTCTATGTCGGAACATGATGAAAAGTATCCAGAAAATTGATTTTTTTTTCACTTAACTACCGGCATTGATAGATTTACATCGAGCATGCCGCATTTAGTTAGGCATTGAATTTCATCACTTAGGCGTGGTCTTCATCATTTCCGACGTGGTCTTCATCACTTCCGGCGTGGTCTTCATCCTAAATAACCATGCCGGAACTCACTTCCGGCGTGGTCTTCATCCTAAACAACCATGCCGGAACTCACTTCCGGTGTGGTCTTCATCCTAAATTCTATGCCGGAACATGATGAAAAGTATCCAGAAAATTGATTTTTCTTTTCACTTGACTACCCAAGCATTGATAGATTTATATCGAGCATCAAGCATCACTTCCGGCATTGAATTTCATCACTTAGGCATGGTCTTCATCACTTGCGTGACCTTCATCGTGACCTTCATCATTTCCGACATGGTCTTCATCACTTCATGGTGTGGTCTTCATCACTTCCGCCGTGGTCTTCATCATTTTCGGCATGTTCTTTATCATTTCAGACATGTTCTTCATCACTTCCACGCGAGAGAAGGAGAAGAGAATTTGAAAGGAAATGGGGAAAATTTAGAATTTGAAAGAGAATGGGGGACATTTGGGTTTCAAAGTTTTAACCCTAAAAAGATTAATAAGAAGTGGAGATGGAAATGGGAATATGATTTTGTTTTTTGATTTTAAGTTTTTTGATTTTTATTTTGAGGGAAGGGTGTTTTAGTATTTTCGCCCCCAAAAGTCACCCCTTAGCACACACCATGGGTTGGGGGAAGTAATTCATATCCCCAATTAATTCCCATATCCCCCAATTACTTTTGTAAAGGGTGTTCGGATGCACTTAAAAGGTGCAAAACAGACAGCTAGAGTTTCAAGTTTTGGATTTTGGTGTTTGAAGTTTGAACAATAGAAGAAGAAGTTATCGTAGAAAAAAAAAACATTTTACTTCATGAAAAGTTAAGTGTTTTGCTTCTATAAGTCATTTTTAAATAAGATAGGATTCATGGACAATCTTATATGGTCATTATTTTACAAGATTTGATCTAATTTTTTTAGAGTCCACATAATAATGAAAATGAAGCTAATACTTTGGTGATACGTTAAGTTTATGAAACTTTACAGTCCTCCAAAAAAAATGAGTACATATCTTTCTTTCTTTTTTCCCTAAAAAGAGGCTAACCTCAATACATTACATGGAAAACCGATTTAGGAAATCGGAAACCTTACATAGATTTTTCAATATCAGACTGCATTCATACATGTTGTAGCATCTCCACCAATTCTTGCCTAACAAATCTATCCAAACAGAGCTAGAAACAGTTTCAGAAGACCTTGTCTCTCGCATAGGAGAGTACCAAACAATTAGGGCCAAACTAATTTTGTAAACAAAACCAATATGAGTCAAAGCACAAGGCAATGACTGGATAGAATCCAACCCAATGTTCATCAGAACATGTATATTACATGAACTGGAGTTTTTTAAGTTTAGATTGCCTAATACAATCAAGGTATCAATGACCCAACTAGTAGTAACAGTAGCCAAAAAGTAACCAAAGTGTCTCACATAACATCCAAGGTGTCTCAAGTAACAGTGGTAATCTGAATCGGTCATTAGGTGTCTGTATCTGAACGAATCGGGCAGCTGACTCGGCATTGGAGATGGGGTAACAATTGTTGATGAACTTGATGATAATCTTGGTTGAATTGCTACTTTCTTTTCCTTAATTACTAATCCTAAAACATTAAATTCTAAAGCTAAAACAATGACTGGCTTGTTAACCTTACAAGCAAAACTGAAATCAGGATAAACTGAAATCTTAACATCAACACTAGCAGAAACCAAAACTAAATTAAAACAGTCGGACAAGCCTTTCCACAGAAAGAAAACTAGATCTAGTCTATTAGGCAAAAAATAAACAGTTACAATATGAAGAGAATCATAATACAGTAAGCCTAAATCAAGTAAAACTAAAGCAAAAACATAGCCGAAAACAGTTACACAAGTTGATTTGTTCGGATTTACCGGAGCTGATGATGTTTCTTCGACTTTGTTAAAGGTCAGCAGTGGAAAAGTTTGAATACCTTGATTTTTGTTCTTCATCTGGTGAAGAGACATACCTGCACTAGCCCACCAAAACCCACCAAAGCAAATCTTGAACAGACCAAAGATCAGAACCAATAAAAACCAAAATCGAAAAATCAAAGGTAGCACAGAAGATCAGGGAAGAGTGATAGAGGGTAACTTGCTTATAGTGTTGTTCGATTTGCTCAGATATGCTCCAAAGGAGCCGATATGCGCAGAGAGGCGATCAATCTGTTAGGGTTCTCGTTGAGTTTTCTTAGAAAAGAGAAAGAGCACGTTTAGGAAAGAGAAAGAGAAAGAGCCGTTTAGGAAAGAGAGAACCGTAATCCTAGGTCACAATGAAAAAAAAAAAGAAATGAGTACATATCGAGACGTATAACACCGCCATCTACCACTTTGAGAATCAATGGTTTAAATTAAAATCGGTGAGGTTTCGTATTTGAATTACGTTTTAGGAATCTAAAATTTAATAAGAGGAACATATCATCAAAATATTAGCTTCAAATTTGTTATCGTTTGGACTCTAAAGAAAGATTGGTACTAATCTGGTAAGATTAATGTCTGTATAACATTCTTTATTGATCCTCCTCTATTAAATTGTTAACCTATGTTTTCAAACTTATCAATGACTTTTTTACGTCTAGAAGTCGAAAAGAACCTTCTTAAGCAGCATCTAAACAGGTTAATGTAAGCAACATAAGTACAGTACACGCTGAAATCTTCCCTCGTGCAAACTATGCTGCTGCGCAGGTTAATTTCCACTCTCCTCGACTGATTTCATTATATTGTCTAACTTTATAAAATTGTGTTAGAGCACTGCTCGGTCGAACTCGCAAGCGTTGCTATCTCAAGCTTGTTTGTCAAGTTTAGTTGCCAAAACTATAAGTCCTGATTTATAGTCTACTTATAGCTAAGTCTCGCACTAGGATAGAAAGTGTAGTTGAGCTCTAGACTCCACGGTGTTCATCATGCAAAGACGAAGAACTACTCAAGGAACTGGTGTAACTTCATCGACTAAAAGGTATGTGGAGACTTGAACTTATCTATCACTCAAAAGTCTATCTACTCTATCTCCTATCTTGAGACAAAAGTCGTATTACTATATAGACTTCGATTATACACATTTGCTATTTCGAGTCGAGTTTAGCTCGCTTATCTATTTCTCGAAACATGTGTTGGTAAGCTTTCGCTTTGGCTAAGTTCATTACAAGTGACAAAAGTCATGTTGATTATTTCAATATCTTGAAAATCGCTTTGATGAAAAATAGTGTGTGAATAACCTCTATTTAACATCCTCTAAGAATGTTTCAATGATTGAAATGAGAGTTTAGAATATATAACCTTGAATGGATATAAACATTGTATATGAAGTTATGAACTCATACGTGTGTAAGTCCAAAATCCTTGAACTAAAGTATGCGTACTTTACTAGTTCAGGAAGTCCGGAAGCTAAGTCTGCGTACCTGTACGCATACTGCCGGAAGTTCACATCCCGTGAATTTCTGTTGGGGTTTGTGAACTGAAAACAAACTCAAACCGGGTACTTAAGTATGCATACCTGTATGCATAGTTAAGTGGGTTATTTTCTAAAAACAGTTTATTCGTGAACTAAGACATATATAAACTAAGGAATGCATTTGCAAACCGTGGATATAATGTTCATGAATCGATTCGAGTGAATCAAAATCGTTTTTGCTTCGATTGTGTCTTATATACTTCTATGAGATCTAAGCAATTGAACAACTCTCTAACTAGTTCTTTTGAGTCATTTGAACTAGTTATGGTGAAGATGAATAAGGTTGATATGAAAGTGCTCATATGGCTAACCATTTGGTTAACTACTATTGAACCACCTAGGTATACACGTTTAGGTACGGTTACACAAACCTAAATGAATGTGCATTACATTTGTGTATAACAATCTAAGTTCGATCTAACGGTTGAAAGATATTAGCTTGAATCTAATCAGGTTTTCATCTAACAGTGAATATTGAATGCTTTGTTACCTAGGTAAATTAGATTGCAAACCCTGATTTGGAGACTATATAAAGGACAACTCTAGCAATTAGGAAACCTAATCCCCACACCTCCTGTGTGATACTAGTTGTATAATCTAGAGTCGATTCTCCTTTAACGACTTGAAGACTTCATTGGGATTGTGAAGCAAGACCCAACTATTTTCTTTGTAGTTGCGTGATCTGATCTTGTTGTTTCTATCATGATTGAGTGCAATCGTAAGATTGACTTGAGATTAATTTCTCCGATATGCAAGATAGAAAAATAGTCACAAACATATTCGTCTCATCGTTTGTGATTCCACAATATCTTGTTTCGCTAGTCGATTAAGAATATTGTGAGGTGACTGATATTTCTAGGCTGTTCTTCGGGAATATAAGTCTGGTATATCAATTGGTTCCTGTTCACCTTGATTTATCAAAAGACGGAACAAAACTCGTAGTATTTCTGTGGGAAACATATTTATCTATTCCTGTAGACTTTTCTGTGTGATACAGATTTGTTTATTAAAGTCTTCGACTTTGGGTCGTAGCAACTCTTAGTTGTGGGTGAGATCAGCTAAGGGAATCAAGTGCGTAGTATCCTGCTAGGATCAGAGACGTAAGGAGCGCAATTGTACCTTGGATCAATGTGAGATTGATTGGGGTTCAACTACAGTCCGGAGCGAAGCTAGTTTGTAGTAGGCTAGTGTATGTATTTGACTTAATAAATTGTGTTCAACTGGACTAGGTCCAAGGGTTATTCTCGCATTTGCAGTTTCCTCGTTAACAAAACTTCTGGTGTCTGTGTTATTTCTTTTCCGCAGTATATTTTGTTATATAATTGAAATATCACAGGTTGTGCGTTGAATCGATCAATTGGTAAATCCAACCCTTGGTTGTTGATTGAAATTGATTGATACTTGAACATTGGTCTTTGGTATCGTTCAAGTTAATTTCTCTTGTATTCAATTAGACTCGCGGATTTCTATTTGCTTGAGTAAATATTGAATTGAGAAATTGAGATATAACTTTTGGGTGAGGTTGTTGTACCCCCACTTTTTCAAATTGAATAGACAAATTCTTCAAATACTAAGAAAAAATAGTTAGAGGTTTATCTCATTTTTCACCCATAATAGTCGCATTTCTGACCCTATTTTAGCAAAGATATGAAGTTTATCTATGGTGTTGTTCGCTCCCAAGTCTTATAATCCTGGCAAAATTCATTCTTAACTAACCACATCCACATAGGATAGGAAAAACAAATTTTGGATGTCAAAAACGCATGATTTATAATATTAACTGGAGGTAATAAACCATTGAAATCATCTATACCGGCTTTGTTATTTTTTCTAGTAAATCTCCAAAATGGTATGTGATCTCTTAGTCCACACAAAAAGAAAAACGACATACCTAATTGTTCGTGCTTTAAATTATATTTCATGGATGCTCAAAACATGCGCCTAAGAGATTTGTTCTTTAGTACTTATTTTGAAATTGTTGGATGTTGTTGATTTACTCCAAAAGAAAAAATATGGCCTTTCTTTAAACTAAAAAATTAGATGTGTTTTTGTAAAAAGAAAAACTTAGACATAAATCGAGTCATTTGCCTAGAATTTTATTTTAAAGGTATAATCCTGTGGGATATAAAAAGATAACAAATTTGTCCCCACTATGGAATGGAAAAAAAAAAATGGAATGCGCAAATGATCAAATTTGAGAATATGCACAAATCGAAATCCAAATCCAAAAGTCTTTAGTCCCGAGCAAGTTGGGGTACGTTAGAAATGAAAGCCAAAATAGACCAAGAGGTCGGCACGCCTCACTTTTTTCAGCATGATGAATATCATGGGGCTTTCGCCCCAAACGTTTATATGAGGGCTTCATCTCATGATTATATGACTGAGTTTTACATTGGCTCGCCTAGCCTTAACACAACCTTCTCCTTTTATATATCCTAGTTGAGGTTCATGCTATGCAGGTTGGAGATACACGGGAAAATTTGAGAATCTGCCCGTCAAAACTATGTTGCGTTATCATGGTATTGCCACCGAGCAGAAATACTTGAGTGGCGGGGAAAAGACATTACCCTCAATAGATACATATACGCGAAACTAAAGCGGCTGATGGCTTAGCCAAATATGCCAAGAAGTATCAATGTAATCAAGTTTGGGCTGAGAACCCACCAAGATGCATCCGCTCAATCATCGAGTCGGATAAATCTGTGTAACTTTCTTTTCTAGTAATGAATTTGCTTTTATGATCAAAAAAAAAAAAAAATATACACGAAACTAATAGTTAGTGTTGGTTTAAATATGATAGTTTTAAATTGAATGTAATAGTTATTAAGAAACTAAGTGTAATAATTGGTTTTAACTTAAGTTTAATTATTAGTTTTACTTTAATTAAGAAAATGGTCATTAAATAAAATTCAAATGATATAAATATACTAATTAGAAAAGAAAGGAAAAAAAAATGACAAAAAAATTAAACTAGACTTGGAAGGTTTTGGCATCTTGGCCTAAATTTAGCCCAAAGATGCGGGGTCAGATAACCTATGCAGATTAAGATTTTGAATCTTATCAGATTTTATACAAGTGTTATTGGACAACGACCTCGTCGTGGAATAACACCAGTCGTGATATCTTCACTATCGTAACTTTTTTTCTAGAAAGTTAGGAACCATCCCGTCTGGTTTTCTCAATAACCAAGTTATGAAAAGCTATGCAAGTGAGCATAAACCTTATAAACATATGATAACAAACTTTATTTTAAGAATCCAAATGCTCCTTCAATATCCTTTCTTGTAACAATTTGTGACGTGCTAAAATACAACTTAATATGATTTCCACCAGATCATCGATACACTCGAAAGAAAGTTGATTATTGTGGATAAATTTCATCCCGCTAGATAATACTCCCCAGAGTGTATTAGAAGAGATTATAGGCTTTAGATGTTCAAACAAATGTAATCTATACAATTAATTGATGTCGTTTGATGAACCGGGATGCCAAAAATGCATGTCATATTTTACAGGCATATGTAGTCTTGGCTTCCAAAATTAAAGTTGGTTTTGGGTAATCTTACTGACATTGTATTCAACAGGCATCCCTAACACACCCAATTCAAGGCTATCTGATATTCCTAAAAAATCATTTGCGTTATTTTGCATGAGTATTTAATATACATCTTTTTGGTTTGGCTTTTTATAAAAACACTTAACCAATATAATTGGCTATTGTTTTACAAAAATATTTAGAGATTATAAAATGTTGTTACCCATGCGCACTCATCGTTAGCATTCGCAGGCATCCCATAACAGAGCATCCTTAAGGTTTTAATGGCATTTTTTTCATGACTGCATACTTGAACATTCTGTGTATCATACTGATAATTAAATAAATGTTGTACCTGAGAAAGCTCTTTAATAAGTCCTACCATCAAATTGTGTCTCATGTGGAATCGCCAGTGGAAATCCATATCAAAGTACACAATCCATTGAAATGACAAGGGTACGAACCAAGTATACCACAATCTTTTCGATACCAACCTATAAGTCCGATACCTTGCGTGATCTAATATAAACATAGATTGTCAAGAAAATAGCAAACCACGAGGTGTACACTTGGTATATAGTACAAGTCTGAAACCAAACCTTAAATTATAGGGATCAACCCAAGTGTTTGGATTAATGTATAAGTGTAATTACTTTAATTATAACTTAAAACTATAAGGAAAGTAAAGCAAAAGCACACAACAAAATTTTATTATCGAGGAAACCGCATATGCAGAAAAACCCCGGGACCTAGTCTAGTTTTGAATACATTGAGAATTAAGTCGTTATACAAAGAACACTACAAACTTCGTATAGTTGAAACCAATTAAAATACCCCTAGTTACATAGTTCCCTCAGTATCCTCGCGCTTACAACTAATCGGCCAATGCACGTGGATCCTACGATAAAGTTCACTATATTAAGTTGCTTGATTATTTGTGGAAGACTTCAAGCACTCAACTTCTTTTGATCGTCTCGAAATAGTAATTGACTAATATGTTTGGTAACCACTCTTCTTATCTCAAGAATTTAATCGAGATACTATAGTTTAGTTCATAAAGGCTCTTCTTGTTAGAGCACTGCTCGGTCGAACTCGCAAGCGTTGCTATCTCAAGCTTGTTTGTCAAGTTTAGTTGATCATTTCTAGCCTACCTATTGTTATGTCTCGGATTAGGATAGAAGTATGTAGTTGAGCTTTAGACTTCACGACGTTCACCAATTGAAGAAGAAGATCTACTGAGGAGCTTGGAGGAACTTCATCAACAAAAGGTATGAGGAGACTAAAACTTATCTATCACTTAGAAGTCTATTTTATTTTATCTTCTGGTGAGACTAAGTCGTATAGCTATATATACTTTTATATTATACACATTTGATATTTCGAGCCGAGTTTATCTCGCTTATCTATTTCTCGAAATATGTGTTGGAAGCTTTTAGCTTTAGCTAAGTTTATCGTATTCTTGACGAGTTTAGTTGGAGACAATTTATTTGTTGGAAACTAAATATTAAGTCAAAAGACGATCATGTGAAAATTACCTTGAAACATCTTATATGATTTGTGTGAGACAGTCATTTGATGTCGACTTGGGAAGTTTTGTATTGATTGATTAATCACTTGAAAATTACTATGTGTGAGATTACCATTGTTGTTTTCCAAGGATGTTTCAATGATTAAATGAGAGTTTTAGAACTACCATGTCTGGATATATACAGGTTGTATACTTTGTATACTAACTGTGCAAGTCTAGTTCACGTCCTGGAACTATTATTCGCAAACTCTGTTTGCGAACTGGTTTACCTGTGAAAAGGTCCGGAACTTGTGTTCGCGTACCTTGTTTGCGAACGGCTAGACAAGGCCAAGTTCAGAACTCATGTTCGCAGTTGCTTGCGTAACGATCGGACAAAGCCAAAGTCCTGGAACTCTTGTTTGCGTACTCATTTAACAGGGAGGTTATGTTCTAAAATCGGTAAAGTGTGACTTTCACACTCGTGAACTTAGGATTCATTTGCGAACTTGTTTGGGAACTTAAATTCTCGAAACTTTAATGTATTAAGGTGTGAAACTAGTTTTACAAACAGTGGCATTATGTTCATGAATTGGTTCTTGTATAAGTACTTTGTACAATTATAAACCAAACTGATTTTGCTTCAAATTGTTCATATACATATGTCTATAATATGATGAACATTTGAACAACTCTCTTGAAACACATTTAGATTCATTTGATTATTTATCATGATTGATTGATCATCATATTTGATTTAGAAGTGTTAGAAGATATAGCTAAGTTATAAGTGTTATAGGTGTTAATATGGCTAACTTCGGCTAACTATTATTGAGCCAACTAAGTATACACGTTTGGGTACGGTTCATCCATATCTAAATATAAGTATATTTCATTTGTGTGTATCAAGCTTATACCATCTAACTGTGGAGATTGATTGCTTAATTTCTAAGCAGACTTAGCTTAAATCTTAAATCAGGAGTTCATCTAACGGTGAATATTGAATGCTTTATTACTAATCTATCTTAGCTTTGATTGTAAGCAAACCTGATTTGAAAGGCTATATAAGGGAGAACTCAGCATCTGGGAAACCTAATCCCGACACTTTTGTGTGTCCTAGTTGCAAACTAGAGTCGATTCTCCTTTAACCTAGGTTTTCCAAAACCATTATTAGGTTAAAGACTTGAAGACTTCATTTGGGATTCGTGAAGCCAGATCTAACTATTTTCCGTAGTTGCGTATTCCGATCTTACTTTTTCTTTCGTATTGAGTTTTATCTTCTCTAAGATTTACTCGAGATTTATCTCCGATAGGTAAGATATAAAAGTAATCACAACAGATTCTTCGTCTCGGACTCTTGTGATTCCGCAATAACTTTTATGTTAATCGGTTGGGTTATTGTGAGGTGACCGATATTTCTAGGCTGCACTTCGGGAGTATATGTCTGGGGTATTAGTTGATTCCTATTCACCTTGATCTTTGTATCAAAAGATGGAATAAACAGAATAAAGGATAGACATATCTGTGGGAGACATATCTGTTTATAAGTTTTTCGACTTTGGGGTCGTAGCAACTCTTAGTTGTGGGTGAGATCGGCTACGGGAATCAAGTGCGCGAGAATCCAGCGTGGTTCTAGTGGCGTAAGGAACATGACCGTACCTTAATCGGTATGAGACTTGGTTAGGGCTCAACTACATTCCAGTCTGAAGTTTACTTGTAGTAGGCTAGAGTATGTAGCGACTTAATACAGTGTGGTATTCAAAGCTGGACTAGGTCCTATTTTTTTTTTTTTTTGCATTTGCGGTTTCCTTGTTAACAAATTTTCTGGTGTACGTATTTTTTTTTCGCATTATATTTGCTTATATAATTGAAATATCACAGGTTGTGCGTAGTTCAATCACAGTTGATAAATCCAACCTTGTTTGTTGGATATAACTTGATTGACACTTTGGCATTGGTCTTTGGTACCGTCCAAGTTATTTCTCATATCAATCAGGCTCACGGATTTCTATCTGTTCGATTTGCTGATTGTATTGAGAAAGAGATAAAACTCTTTGATATATTTCTTGATTGAGTCTCACTTTTAAGTTGGTGCTCTCGGAATTATATTGGAGTTTAGTCCATACAGATTGCCGAACGAATTATTGGGTGTGGTTGTTATACCCCCGCCTTTTCACTTCTATTTAAACTAATAAACTCCTTTGTCAGGTAGGATCTACCAAGATCTAGATTAACAAGTTAATTAGATCTATGTATACAAACTATCGGATTCGGATACTGAAAAATACCATCAAATGATAGTTTGGTGATCTAACACGACTAGCAATAACAAGTCTATCAAGATAAACCCGATCTAGTCGGATCCCAGACGATCAAGTTTATGCACGAAACAAATCACAAAGATACGAAACCAATAAGAAATCTTTTTGTCTTCAAATCTTCAATCTTCTTATGTACTTGCACAACCAAACTTGACTCCAACTTATGATCGGATCACGCACAAAACGAAGTCTGTTAACAATGGATGATCACAAGTCAACGTCATATCTAAAGACAGATCTGAACTACCGCTAATCTCTTGATCTAGTTTGGGTGATCTTATGTCAGAAGAGAATGCTCTCAATAATAATCAAACTAGGTGCAATCAAGGGTTAACAGCGTTAGTCAATCAAATCAATAATCAAAAACTAAAATAATAATACAATTCTAGTTTCCCACCAACGGTACTAGTAGACGCTTCTTGATCCCAAAGAAGTCTTTAAACTAGCGGGCGTAAGAGATTTCACCTAAATATGTTATTTTCCTCTCCAAGATAGTATTACGAATAATACTATTAGTCGGCAATAATAGTGATAACAAAGATGAAGTGATGCCTCATGATAAGTTTGTAAGAAAAATAAACTTTACTATTTATAGACCAAGGTAGTTTGGAGTCTTTGGACACCAAGGAATTTCCATAACCGAAATAATCTCAAGATATGCAACAAAGCACCTAAATTCTGTTTTCTTTAATTCCCACCAATATCCAACTGTACAACCGAAACCCCTTATGGATACAACTCAATATTAGCTAGCATACAAGATATTTAACTAATATATCTTCCAGAGATATGTTTTGCTTGCTGGAAAATAAAACATATATATACATTTGAAAATCTTAACAAAAAGATTCTCAAACATTTGGGTTTGGGATCTCACCTTGAGTATCAAGGAATATCTTTGAACAATAAAATATAAGATTTATGCACATGTTCAAACTACTTATTATGTCGACATCTTGAAATTTATTTTTAGCAAACCCAATTTCCAAAATTATACAAACCCTAAAGTGTATGTGACTAGAGAAATCAGTTTTGCATATGGGGATCAGTTCTACCATGACTCCTAATGTAGGTTGGGATCGCTTCTACCTTAATTCCCGTATATATATATATGTTAGGATCGGTACTACCTTGACTCCTAACATAGATAAGGATCAGTACCACCTTGACTCCCAACATAGGTACGAATCGATCTTCAATGAAAACTAGACCATCAATCCCATTGATTTCTTTCAACTACGAAACATATTCGTAAGTGTAACTCTTCATACTCTTGTAATCAAACATAGGTTTCTAGGCATGAAATCAATCCTACGTTCATTACACAATCTAGTAATAAGTTACAAAGATTATGTCTATGTCGCAATTACGAAGGTCAAAAGATAAGCATTATACTTGTAAATCAAAAGACTTGAGTTGTAAAACAACTTGTATATTCTTCCTTGACACTTTGATCATAATAATATAATCAAGTATCTAATATTAGAGTTTCATGTATATAACTTCTCATGTTATGTTTTCAATCCAAACGACTTGAAAGTAACGATATAAAAATGGAAACAAGACAAGTCTTGTATCACTAACCTCAAGTAGAAGGATGATGTCTTCGCTGATGTCGATACATCTTCAGAATCTTCAGGTCTTTAGAGTAATACTTGTATGTCTCAAAATTTATGGACTTACTAGTCTAACCTAACGAAGTTGAATCTAATAGTTTTAATCAAGCGACTCTTGAGTTTCGATACTATAATATGACAACCAACCTTGATACACCAACACTTGGTGGGTTTCAACCGAACAATGCTCTAACATCTATGATTAATATAATTTTGCATCATCTTTTGGTGGTAATATTCTCTCCGCCCCACACCCATCTTCTACTCATTACTTCTTTTGATTCCGATGGGAGGTTATTGCCGTGTGGAACGTGGTATTTATCTTTTTTATAGCCTCAAATGACACTTCTTCCAATCATCTACCAATACTTTTGTTGCTCTTCATTGTGCATAAATTAAATCCAATAAAATTAAGTTGAAGGAAAAAAAATAATCTTAGATAAATAAATATAAAAATTGGAGGTAGTAAATAAAAAAGAATTCATAGTAATTAAAAAAGTTAAGCCGTTGGCAATTTTTTTTTTTAAATTATTTATTTATAAAGATCTGCATCGATAATTGGCAGAAGCCTCTGCCAATTGGGGCGTAGACCAAAAAATAATAGTAAAAATTACTTTAGCCCACCGGGCCAAAGCATGAGCTACCCCGTTGCAAGTACGAGGTTGAAAAGTAAATTTACAAGCAACAAGTTGAGAACTATAAAATAAATAAAATATGTTTAAAGAAAGCATCCGTTCTTTCATCACCATCTCCCATAACCCAGGAAATGAATCAGATCTTTAATGGAATTAAGATATATCCAGATCCAGGAGCAGTTTCCATGACATTTGGCATTCAAAAAATCAAAATTAGGAAGTATGACATACCAATGTGTTTATGGCAAGGAGAACCAAGGAGACAATCAATGAGACGATTATAAATAACAAGTTAGCAACTAATTTCCATGCATTTCTAGCGAGCATTGCCAGATTATTCAACTCATCTTTTCTAAAGCTTAAGAGAGCGAAGGATGTCATATCCAAGCAGGTGGAGTTTCTTATTTTTAGGGTCAAGAGTTTTCCCCACCAAATCTGACACAAATGAGAATCAACTTTCTACAAAAATACTTAGAAAAGCAACCATCTAATAAATAGAGATAACTTGACCAATGCGTCTTGAGAAAGTGATAAACGTATTGTATTATTATTACACTCAATAGAGTAGTTTTGGTAGTTTACAAGAATACAGGAGAGGGATATTTATACATTGAGATAAAAATATCTATGTTCAAGGTCAACATGACTTGCCAGTACATATATCCTAATACACCCCCCTCAAACGTTACAGGCAGACAAGTAACAGTTTGAAAGAAAAAGAAACATAACAGAAAATACTCAACAAGAGTCAGCACTCATTCAACAAGAAACAGAGTGAAAACAAAAATAACTTCTCAACAAGAGCCAAGTTTAAGTAACAACTGTAGTAAAAGAAACTTCAACAGTAGTATCAGCAGAAGAAGAAGCAACAGTGTCAGAAGAATGCACTAGTCCAGATAACAACCTTGAGAAAGTAGGATAACACAATCCCTTTGTAAAAATATCAGCTAGCTGGTCTTCAGACCTAACATGTACAACTCTAAGAGATCCATCTTCAACTAATTCTCTTATTGTGTGATAGTCTACTTCCACATGCTTGGTCCTAGCATGAAAAACAGGGTTAGAAGCAAGACAGATAGCACTCTGGTTGTCAAAATTTATCTACAAAGGATAAAAAACGGTATATGTAATTTTGACATAATATAAGTAAGCCATTGAAGTTCTGCAGCTGCGGTGAGACATATATATTCCGCCTCACTGAACTTCTAGAGACTTGTTGGTTGCTTCTTTGAAGACCAAGAAATAATAGATTCACCCATGAAAACCACATATCCAGAAGTAGATCGTCTTGTATCGGGCAACTAGCCCGGTTTGAATCTGTGTATGCTAATATATAATGAATATCACCTTTATGCAAAGAAATACCAGTCCATAATGTTCCCTTTAAGTACCTTAAAATCCTTTTTACTAATAACATGTGTTGATCAGTTGGAGCATGCATAAACTGCGAAACATAGTTAACCCCAAAGCATATGTCTGGTCTTGTGTGTGTGAGATATTATAGACTATCATATCTGACTCAGTTGTATATGTGAACATAGAGTGATCATTCATCGACCTTTTAAAACCAAATTGAATTAAAGAGGTACTAAATCTGTGAAACCAGGCCCTTGGTGGCTGTTTTAAACCATATAAAGACTTCTTTAAAATACATACATGATCAGGAAAGTCAGGATTTATAAATCCTGGAGGTTGCTTCATATACACATCTTCAGACAAATATCCATGCAAAAAAGCGTTTGAAACATCCAGTTGTTTAACTAACCACCCATTTGTAATAGCTAAAGTAAGAACAACTCTGGGAGTTGTAGTTTTAACAACCGGTGAAAAGTCTCTCCATAATCAACTCCATCATGTTGATTATATCCTTGTGCAACTAATCTAGACTTAAGTCTATCCACAGTGCCATCAGCTTTGAGTTTCACCTTGTAGACCCACTTACAACCAAGAATATTCATATATGGTTCTGGTTTGACATAAATCCAAGTGTCATTTAGCCTAAGAGCCTCAACTTCTTCTTTCATTGATCCTACCCATTGCACTAATTTAGATGTTTCTTTAAAAGATTTTGGCTCAGTTATAATATCCAAAGAACAAGTAAAAGCATTTGGAATAGGGTGTTTAACTGAATGATTTGAGACAAAATCAGGAATTTTTTTTTTTTTTAGAAATACCTCTCATTGATCTAGTGACAACAGAAGGTTGAGGAACAGAAGAAATGAGATCAGAATCTCAGGATTCTAAATTAAAATTTACAAGTAAGGTATCACTAGAAGAAGAAGTAGATGAAGATGAGGATGAAAAAGATGCATAATAGAAAGAGGTCTCATCAAAAATCACATGTCTCGATATATGAATTTTCTTAAAAATTGGATCAAACCATCTATAACCCTTATGCATAGGGCTATAGCCAATGAACACACATTTGACTGACTTTGGAGATAGCTTGTCAGGTCTATATATAATGACCAAGATAAGGAAAACATGTTGAACCAAAAACTCGTAAAACAGAGTAATCAGGTGAGACTTGAAAAAGCATTTCATATGGAGATTTCATATGCAAAATAGGAGTAGGAGTTCTGTTAATTAAAAATATTGCAGTAAGAAAGGCATCATACCAAAGATATTTGGGACAAGAAGAATGAAAAAGAAGTGTATTACCCATCTTTGTGATATGTCTGTGTTTTCTTTCTCGCCAAACCATTTTGTTCTGGTGTGTTTGTACAAGAAAGTCTAATATGAATACCTTTGGAATCAAGAAACTGTTTAAAAACTCCTTTTGCAAGCTCACAAGAATTGTCTGTTTGAAACCAAAGAATTTTTGTAGAGAAAAGATTCTCAGTGAGGGTTTTGAAATGTAAAACATTCTAATGCATCGGTCTTTAGTTTCATAGGATAAATCCAATTGAATCTACTTGCATCATCTATAAAAACAATGTAATATTTTTAACCAGCGTAAGAAGATATGGGTGATGGTCCCCAAACATCACAAAGTGGATAAGAGATAAAGGAGTAGACTTATGAGAGTTTGAAAGATTAAAAGGAAGTTTTCTACTTTTCACAATTTGACATGGATGACAAAGATTCTCGAAGTGTCGGCTTTTAAAGAAATAGACTTATTCGAATTCAAATGTTGTAAGATTTTCTTACATGGGTGTCCAAGTCTATTTTGCCAAAGAGATGAAGATGAAAGCATAGTAGAAGGAATTAAAATGATTATTGGAAGTAAAGGAAAAAATTTTGATTGGATACAAATTGTTTACCATTTGTCCCTGAGCCAAAACTATATGGGAAGTTAAATCTCTAATCTCATAACTCCATGGATCAAACACAAAATAACAACAATTTTCCCTAGTGAATTGAGCCACTGATAATAAGTTCTGAGCTAATTCTGGAACTAGTAAGATATTATCTAGCTTAAAACTAGCAGTTGAAGTATTTAATGTAAAATTACCAGTTTTGGAGATAGTAAGAGACTTACCATTACCAACAACAACCTTGTCAGATCCAGAATATGCAGAAGTATTATGAAAGACAGATTGTTCTACAGTCATGTGGCGAGAAGCTCCAGAGTCAGAAATCCATATAGAATCAGCACCAGATGGATCACCACACATGTCAGCTGAGTTAACCTGAAGACCACTAAATGCTTGTTCGACATTTTGGACACTTGCAAGTATTAGAGGACTCGGCACTAACTGGTGGATGGTAACGAAAGAAACACCTACTTGCCCAATGTCCAGTCTTTCTACAAATCTGGCACTCTACTGTGGACAAATCCACAAAAGGTCTTCTTGTGGCACCATCTGCAGCATCACCACTAGAACTAGTGGAACCAGCTCCACTCTTGAATGATGTAGAATTAACATTAGAACCAACATTTCTTGAATTAATACCACCATTCTTTGAATTATTAGATTTTCCCTTTCCATTCTTGCCACCATTATATGTGTTTTTCCCATAAAAGGCTGTAGGATTAGAAGTATCAAAAGTAGTTCCTGCTTCATTATATTGATTTTGGTCATTAAGCCATTGTTCATGAGTCAATAAACGAGCCTTCAATTCCCCAAAAGAATATGGTGTATCTCAATTTTGAGCGGCTATAACAAAAGTATCATATTCTCTACCAACATACATCATAATATTTGTATCAGAAACCCTATCATTGATAGCAGATAATGAATCTGTAATGGTCTTTAAATTGTGTAGAAAAATAGTAATGACTAAGACCCACGTCTTATTCTATGTAATTGATTTTCGTAACATATTACGTCTAGCACCAAATTGAGATTTAAAACTTGACTCAAGATATTGCCATATTTGCCTAGAAGAAGTCATACCAAGAACATCACCTGAAATTGTTGGAGTAAATGTTGTTTTGAGACAACTAACCACAAACCTATCTGCCTTTCTCCAATATACCCATCTTGGATTAACACTTGTAACACCATTAATAGATACTTCTGAAGGAGGTTCAACAATTTCACCACTCACATATCCATAAAGATCCGTAGTTATTATCTGAGACTTAAATTGATCACGCCATAATAAGAAATTTGTATGATCTAATTTTAATGAGATGAAATTACCAATGTTATTGAAGGGCAAAGAGAAATACCCAAAATCTCCATTAGGAGAAGCATCAGCAGCGGAAGATGTTGCACCACCATCTTGATTCAATTGTTGTTGTTGTTGAATATTATTCATCATTCCTCTAGTACTCGGCATGAATATTGATGAAAGAAGAAGAAAATATGGGTGTAAAGATATTGAAACGTATTGAAAACCCTAAATTCCAAGAAATCAAGAAGATAACTGAAATTATAAATCAAGAAGTGGGAGAAGATCAGAAAATTTTTAAGATGTATTTGATCTAAAACGCGATTGAATCACACTCTGTGGAAGATACGTATTGAAACTTGTTTTTACAGAGAAAAATCCCAGACCGACCTCAATGATACCATGAGAAAGTGATAACCGTATTGTATTATTATTACACTCAATAGAGTAGTTTCGGTAGTTTACAAGAAGGGATATTTTGACTTTGGGTCACATAAAAGTGACCAGAGTTGCGTTTGGGTCACGAAAAAAGTTTAATTAGAGTTTGGGTTATAGGACCACGGTTGACCGTCTTGACAGTTAGCTAATTTTTTATTTTTAAAACTAATTCCAAATTATTTAACTCCGTCAGTCGCCATTAACACAACCATCCCCTCCACCACAACCGGTACAAGCTCGGCCTTCTTCACTTCTAGCAGTAACACCACCACCACCCTCCTCCACCTCCGTCCATGTATGAATTCAATATTTAACAACTATCCAACACTCTTAATCATTCATGAACTCAAGAACATACATATCAGGAGAACAGAGAATGGAAAGTCGTCGGCGCTTCAATCCAACCAAACTCCAAAATTTGATCTTGTTATAATCATATTTCGATGCTTAAAGCTTCAAATTATTTGTTGATGTTGGTAAGAAGGACAGGTGCATTAAAAAGGTAGGGTTTGGAAAAATACTACAGAAACTAAGAACAACAAAAAAGAGTATTTACGTAAAGGTATGTCGCTGTTTGCCGTAAACAAAGAAGAACACATGGTTGATGCCGTTGAATTTTATGGCTGAAGAATCGTCAATTCCGATGAATAAACAACAACCCACTTCATCAATTAGCAAAATAAAATGGAATATGATAAAACCACCAAATTTCTCAAGAACCCTAAATAGAAGAAATCCCCAAATTAACATTCAAAAACTTTAATTGAACAATTTAAGTTCAAACTAACTTGCATCAAATTAATTAACCGTCAGTACAAGTCTTCAACAACTCACAAAAGACTCGCAGCCAGCTCAGCAAGTTGTTAAACAACCAAACACCTAGTCTGGTCATCAACTGTAACTAGGATCTACCTGCATTTCCTACTTTTATGTATTGAATAATGTATTGTGTCTTCATATAAATAGTAGTTCTAAATCTCCACACCTTCCGTGAAGATAATACACCAAAATCACCTTCTGTCTTTAACACAAACCCTTTTGTAAAATTGATAGAATTTGATCCATCAATCATCTAAATTCAAACCAACATGGGTTCATCCATCTATTGTCTTCTTCTTCTTCCGATTATGTTGTTGACATATAAAAAATCATGTTGCTCTTTCTTCTTGAGCTCCGTTATGCTTCTAATCGGGGTTTCCTAAAAATGTTAGCCAAGGTTTCTACCAAATTGAATCTGGATCTGGTACCTCTGGAAGTGGAGAAGTATAAGAAACGAGGCGCATAAAGACTTAACAGTAAATAGGCGTTTGGTTGGATTGAAGGGACTAACAGAAAAGGAATGGCTAGGTTAGTAAATAAATCAATCTTTAATATTATATTGGTCATTTCGTTTTTTAACCAAATTTTATAGCACATCAACGCGATTGGCCAACCGTGGTCCCGTGACTAAACTCTAATTAATTTTTTTTGGTGACCACGCAACTCTGGTCACTTTTATGTGACCCAAAGTCAAAATATCCATTACAAGAATACATGAGAGGGATATTTATACATTGAGATACATATATCTATGGTCAAGGTTAACATGACTTGCCAGTACATATATCCTAATACATCTAACAAGAGAATTTTTAGCAGTCTGGGACGGATGCCGCATCTTTTTTTACGTCTTATAATAATGGCACAACATGTTTCATAAGAACTGCCCTTACAATCCGGTTTTCATAAGAACGCCCTAACGGGATATCAACAATTCAAAGATGGCCTTTCAAATCGTGACATTAGATTTTGTGCCCGTGCTATGCACCGTGAGGACCCGAAAACCACTTTGTCTCGCCCCGTCCAGATTCATGCTTAGGATTTTTGATTTTGTGTAGCTCGGCTTCGCCTCGCCCCGTCCCGATAGCTTAAGAACTTTTATTTGGTGTAGCTCGGCTTCGCCTCGCCCCGTCGCTTATGATTTGATTATAACAACCTGCATATTAAAAAAAAAATATGACATTTAGCAAATACTTTGAGAATTGATCACAACAACCTGCATATTAAAAAGTATGACATTTAGCAAATATCAATGAGTTCTTTAAAGCTTTCGATCGAAATTAACCTATGGGATTACATATGGAGCATGATCACCAAACGATAGATGAAACTCTATATTATTTACTTAACTCGAGGAGTGACCATCTTCATTCTGTTGTACAACCATCAATAAATCACGGATTAGACACTTCCTTTAAAAAAAAAAACGCATGGAAGACTTATCGATTCGTTTTCAGATCTAACAGAGGAGGATTCGGCACTACTATCGGAAGAACTACTCTCGCCATGTTGGACCCGAGCTTTCATCCTTCTCGCCTTCCCCCATCGCCATGAATGTGCTCAGCACCACCACCCTCCGTCGCATGAAGGGGCGTTTCGACTATTGGCGAGCTTGGTGAAAGCGTTCACACTCTCGAGACCACAGGCGGGATGCAAATACGAGATACTAAGAATAGAAACGAGGATATGCACAATCTAACTAAAGTCAAAAGGAAAATCATACATACCCGCATGTTGGATGAACTAAAAATCGGGAGAGCTGCGGAATCTGACTGGAAACCACCTGCACGATTTTTATACCTTCGTTCCTTCGCTTGGGGACTATATACACTCGGGCTAACAGATTTTCGCTTGGGTGAAGAAGGATCTCTCGGCAGTGGATGCTCCGCTAAAACCGCAGGAGAAGGCTTACCATGACGGTTTTCTACCACGCCATTCACGAACCCGTGAAAAACAAGAAACTCATCTTGCCAGAATATATTATACTTAGAGGTTATTGATGGACTTCGTTCAAGCGGGGAAAGGAGACTTTTCCCGACTCAAGAACGGAACATCGAGAACAGGTTAGCCACGAAACTTCGCGGGGTTGACGAACAAGTGGGACCCCTTGGTCGAAACCCATATGACGAGCCGCCCTATCAATGTTGTAAGAGACCACTTTGCAAGATCCTCGAAAGAAAGATGGCACGGAACCAGAGGAGCAACTTCGCATAAATACCATCTCTCCAGCACTTGTATCCTCTTTATCAGAAGTCAAAGACATGCCTGGAGCAGAAAGGTACTGATCTGAGTTATGGACTCATGTAATGGAACCCATGGACGAAAATGGACCATGTGCGAATTGTCAAGGAATCTAACCGGAGTTCGAACCAACCCTTGGATGCCTATTCACCAACGCAAGTATCCTAGAGCCACCCCAAGACTCGGAGTATCGCAACGTTTTGGAGCATATTCTTCGAAATGCTCCCATAACCACGCTTGGAGAAAGGCGGCATGAACATACGAATCCACTTTCATGTAACCATTCGAGGCGCGCATGTCCGCAACCAGATGATCCAAGTGTGTGTACAGAGAATGAGAAACAGCGAGCCAATAGGAGAACGACACCTTTTGCCGGTTCACGGCAAATTTGATAAGTTCATGTCTTATCTCCTTCTTACCCGAGACGTCATCGAAAATATCTCTGGATAACCAAAGGACCAAAAACTCCGCAACATAGAGAGGACTGTTCTTCTGATTCGGCTCCAACTCATCCGGAAACCACTAGGATACCCACCAACCGTAGAAGCACCTCATCTCATTTCCTTTCCGAACGAATCCTTTTGATTTCGCAACCATAACGGCGCGCATTTCCTCTTCATCTGCAGACAACTTGATATCGAGACTACCTAATACGGGAAGGCTCAGCAATATGACCACGCTTTCCAAGGAAATAGTCATTTCACCCCACCTGCATATGGCCGTGTGAGTTTCTGGACACCATATGGAAATAAAAGCAACCAAGCCTGGGATATCTTTCCTAATCTGAAGAACTGCGGAAGCCGCGATAGCATCAACAATCTGCGCCTTGGCCAAACTGGCCCTTACACATTCCTGGCTCATCATGAAGTGCATCCATTTCTCGAAGGGACGCAACGAGCTTACAATGATCTTAAAGTCAACGGGAGAAGCATGGTACTCTTTCCTCTGAAGATAAAACCTTATTACACCCCTGGCCGAACCGACCGGGCCTCTCCTTCGCTTCCCGGACCAGTCAGAAGAACCGGCACATACTTGGGATGATTTTTCCTAATTGTTGCGGATGTTGTGAAGAACTCATCATCTATGTTAGGCTTGGAATTGCCAATATCCTTCGGTACGACAGAAACTATTGACATCCTAACGGAAATTCTCTTACGCTGCTTTCACCTCCGAGATAACTGCAATGGAACAATACGAAAGAAAGATTATTACGTAAAGTGCAGGAAAATTATTTCATCAGACACAAGAGCGCCATCCTGGATGCAAGCCAATTGGTTTCAAAGTCATTTCGTGCATATGCGAAGAAATGGGGACAGACAGGACTACTCGCATCACCTCTTCATGCGGTAGGAAATTTGCGCCCGACCAAATAGGCATGCCCCACCAAAGGAAATCATGCACACGGCTACATCAGAAAAAGGGGGGAAACCCTAAAAGCTAGTTCTTTCATGGGAAGGGAATGACAATTCTCGTGCGCACCTATTTCGTACAATAATTGAGGCGACCAACATCACTACGTACAACATTCACACCTAAATTTTATTACAAGTTCGAGCAAAGCATACCTACGGCTAATGTTTACACCAACAATATTTCTACAAGTACATGAAAAACTACGCCTATAGCTAGGGTTTATACCAACGCAAAAGAAAAGAGAAAGCAAGTTAAAGAAGAAGTATTGGAAGGCATACCTGGGATTCGCTTGTCCGCTTTGCTTTACTGCTACCACACGGATGGGATAAAATAAATATAGGCGTGAAACAAAAGGAGAGGCCGGCCCTCCTTTTATATGCGTGGTACTTGGGAGTTTGAACAAAGAAAGGATTTCTGTTTGAGCCAAGTAAGAAAGAGGCGATCGGTCATGAAGACAAAGTTGCCTTTCCAAGACCTCGCCATACCTTGGCCCCACGTACCAAAGCCGTCCGCACGCTTTGCCTCCCCATGCCGTTCGCTCACGCTCTTCCCTTCCAAGACTGTGCCATGCATTGGCCCCACATGCCAAATCCGACCGTCATGCTTGGTCTCTCCAAGTTGCCCGCGCCATGCCTTGCCACGCCAAGTCCAAGCCAGCGCGATGCTGCCCCTCCTTTCCGAACCATACTGACGCCAACAACTAGATGACCCAGCGACACGATTTTCCCTAGCCCAGCCAAGGTGATGCATATCCAGACTAAGCTGACAATTTTCATCTCGCCACACCACGGTCCGCACCACCAGTACAATTTATGCAAGGACGCCAACACGGGAAACAAAAACTCTCTTTACCTCTCGAAAAGGTTAGACGGACTTTCCTGACCATCTAATCACGACTTGTTTCGATTTCTTGTCCTAGTCTGGCACCATCTTATGCTTACCTCACAACGATGCTCCCGTTCCGAGCTAAGCAGGGGACTTAATGTTGATGGTGGTTTTTGGCCTAGGGTTAAAATCGTAAAACCGCACATCTGACATGACGTCATTATGACCATAAGCACATTTATTGAACCCTTTAATATGTCTACGAGAAAATTACCAGGGTACCTTTTTTTTAATACTGATTAGGGTTCCGATAGGCCAAACCCTAATTCCTACACCACATGTGCCAAAGGCAAACCATGACAGCCACGTCTACCGCGCCAAGGCATGCCAACCATGCTAGCCGCACCACCGTGCCAATGGCAAACCATGCCAGCCACGTCTAGCGCGCCAAGGCATGCCAACCATGCTAGCCGCACCACCGTGCCAATGGCAAATCTGTGCCAGCCACACCTACCGCGCCAAGGCATGCCAACCATGCTAGTCGCACTCATGTGCCAATGGCAAACCATGCCAGCCACATCTTCTCGCTAAAGCATGCCAGCCATGCTTGCCATTCCAACACGCCATGCACAACGCTGGTTGCCAAAACAAAGGCCTGCAACAATCTACAGCTATCTTTCCATCTAAGGCGCAAATCTTAGCCGTCCAAGGTTACCAGACAACGCATGGTAACCTTTAACCCCAAAACCCTATCTTTCTCACGGTCCTAGCTTGGTCACGCCCTTGGCCCTACCACGCCAAGCCAAACCGCACCTTGCCTTGGCCCTATCCATGCTAGCCGCGCCATGTGCCAACGGCACGCCAAACCCTTGGCCCCACCATGCCAAGCCAAACTGCACCTTACCTTGGCCCTAGCCATGCTAGCCGCGCCATGTGCCAACGGCATGCCAAACCCTTGGCCCTACCACGCCAAGCCAAACCGCACCTTGCCTTGGCCCTAGCCATGTGCCAACGGCACGCCAACCCTTGGCCCCACCATGCCAAGCCAAACCGCACCTTGTCTTGGCCCTAGCCATGCTAGCCGCGCCATGTGCCAATGGCATGCCAAACCCTTGGCCCCACCATGCCAAGCCAAACCGCACCTTGCCTTGGCCCTAGCCATGCTAGCCGCACCATGTGCCAACGGCATGCCAAACCATTGGCCCCACCTCACCAAGCCAAGTGCACCTTCCCTTGGCCCTAGCCATGTTAGCCGCACCATGTGCCAAGCGGCATGCCAAACCATTGGCCCCACCTCGCCAAGCCAAACGCAACTTGCCTTGGCCCTAGCCATACTAGCCGCACCATGTGCCAACGGCATACTAAACCCGCGACCCCACTATACCATGCCGGCCTTCCCTATGTGGCTACTAAAACGAAGGCGTGCGACAATCAACGGTCCCCCTTCAATCCCCGGATCAAATCCTAGCCGACCAAGGTTACCAGACAACGCATGGTAACCTTTGGCCCGAAAATCTAAGTTTGGCCACACCCAAACCGCATGAGCATGACAACCTAGCCGCGCCACCATGCTGGCCTTCCTATGCGGCTACTAAAACGAAGGCGTGCGACAATCAACGATCCCCTTCTATCCTAGGATCAAATCCTAACCGTCAAGGTTACCAGACAACGCATGGTAACCTTTGGCCCGACATCCTAAGTTTGGCCACGCCCAAACCGCAGCCAAGGCATGCCATGCCCACGGCATGCCTACTAGCCGCGCCACCATGCCGGCCTTCCCTATGCGGCTACTAAAACGAGGCGCGCGACAATCAACGGTCGCCCTTCAATTTCGTGGAGCAAATCCTAGCCGGTCAAGGTTACCGGACAACGCATGGTAACCTTTGACCTAAAACCCTAGTTTGGCCACGCCTAAATCGCACCAAGGCATGCCATGCCAATGGCATGCCAACCTAGCCACGCCACCATGCTAGCCTTCCTATGCGGCTACTAAAGCGAAGGCGTGCGACAATCAGCGAGTCGCCCCTTCAATTTCAGGAGCAAATCTAGCTGGCCGTCCAAGGTTACCCAGACAACGCATGGTAACCTTTGACCCAAAGTCTAGTTTGGCCACGTCAAACCACGCCAAGGCATGCCATGCCAATGGCCTGCCAACTTTGCCGTGCCATCATGATGGCCTTCCCTATACGGCCACCAAAAACGAAGCGTGCAACGATCAGCGACTACCTCTCGTCTTAAGATGCAATATTTCGGACCGTCGGAGGTCACCAAGCTAGCGAGTCTCCCAAGCCCGACTTGCCAGGCAACAACAACATGCTACATGTTTTCCACAAAAACATTCGAGACATCAACACATATCACAAGGCTGGGGATCCTCTTTGGGTATTGGTTTGGCGGTTTACGGCGTGCGGCGTACACTACGCCCGTCATAAGGAAGTGTCATAAGGATGAGGCGGTTAGTAAATACGGGGAGTTAATGGTGAAACTTTCTTTTATGGAACATCAATTCTATTCGTTAACGGTTTTATGGAACATCAATTCCATGCGTTAACGTTACCACCTCCTCGTTTACTCACCCATTTTTCCATTCCTTAATGAGACCGGAGTACGTTTCACTTCGACTTGTATAAATAGGTCTTACCTATTTCCTTTGAACAACGGAGTTCGATCGGGAGGATACACCACTCGAAAAACGTTTGCTAGCTTTTCATACGTTAGCTTCCCACTTTCTCGATACAAGTCGTAACACAACCACTCTTCCAGAATCAACTATTATGGTCTCATCACTTTCCTTGCTTCCCTCCCCAAAACCAACCTATTCTCCTCCACTTTGTGACCGAAGCAAGTCTGGAACGGTCATTTCTTGGTTTAGGCCGGACTTGTACAGATTGATCTCTCGAATCTAAAGTACTCCCTTGCAGTACATTGTTTAGGGTTTAAATTCGTTTCTCAATCACACACCCGAAATTACCGAAATCAACAGAAACCATTTTCACCCACAAACAGTTGTATACCTACGTTTTTGCTAACGGTGTTACTAACGGTCCGTTAAATATAGAGTGTAAACATAGTGTAATCCAGTTTTTAATGTTTCGACCAATATAGTTCCGCCACTTGTCATCTCCAGAATTGCTCTGTGTGAAAGCTTTTATCTAATTTAATTTGAGAGGGGTGTCATACTCACCATGCGATGTGGGAGCTCACATGACTTAGTGTTTTAAAGGAGGGGAGATATCTTGGGCCACAGATGGCACCTTTACCGTGCAAGCTTGGGAGCAAGTAGCTCGCAAAGTCGGACACAAAATTGAGCGCCTTCGTCTAAATAAAACGCACCTTTATAAGGCTAGGTTTTAAGGAACTGTTTGTTTTGTTGTTTCGACGGATTAAAAGGCGGGAAAGAGGCGAAAGGAAAGAAATTGGTGCGTTGATTTTCTAGGGTTTACTAAATCTCTGAGATATTGTTGGATTCATCAGAACTGAGTAATGGGTATTAAGGTATGTGTTTCTCTTGTTATAAAGATACCATCTTGATTTAGTACTTGTATGTAGGGTTTACATTTTTTTGTTTTTTGTTTTGTAGGGTTTAACAAAGTTACTAGCAGATAATGCACCAAAATGCATGAAAGAACAGAAATTTGAGAGTTATTTTGGTCGCAAAATCGCCATTGATGCCAGCATGAGCATCTATCAGTTCCTTGTTTGTACTCCCATTACTATTCACAAATTTCTCTTTTTTATTTTATTTTATTTTTAGATTAGGTTTACTGTAAAGAACAGTAGAATTAACTTGAATCTTTGTGTTGTTGAATTAAAACAGATTGTGGTTGGAAGGACTGGGACCGAAATGCTTACGAACGAATCTGGTGAAGTAACCAGGTTAGTCTTCTTTCTTCCTCTTAACTTCCTATTGCTACTTTCCAAATTTGTATCATTTGGTTTCTTATTGTTAATAGATGTGTGTAATTGACCGTGTTTTTGTAGTCACTTGCAAGGACTGTTTAATCGTACTATTAGGTTGTTGGAGGCTGGGTTAAAACCAGTGTAAGCTTCATTCATTTATCCATTCAACATCTTAGCTTCATATGATTAAAGATATTTGTCGTCTTGATTGAATTGTTTATCCTTACATGTTTTGTGTGCTACTAGTTATGTATTTGATGGGAAACCACCAGACTTGAAGAAGCAAGAGTTGGCTAAACGGTGTGTGACTCTGCAATGATTTGTTTCTACATAGTCATTCGTCAATGTACATTTTTATATATATATATTGTTTTTTGGTCTTTGCTGTGTGCAGGTATTCGAAAAGGGAAGATGCCTCTGAGGATTTGGCAGCAGCAATAGAAGTAAAATTATTTGTTTGAATCGCGTTGCAGAATTTTATTTTGCTACTTATTTTTGTTAAGTTTCAGGCTATTGGTTCTTGATTGGGTTTATTATTGATGTAGACTGGAGACAAAGATGATATTGAAAAGTTCAGTAAACGTACAGTCAAGGTGACTTTTCTTTCTTCTTCTACCCCTTGAATTGTTTTATATTTTCAGTTATGTAGATATGATTAAACAGCATACATTATTCCAATACCATCTAAGGTCTAACTATTGTTAGGATCATATGAAACTTCAGTATCTCAACTTTGTGGATCATATGAACATGTGTTTGTTTTCCCTAGGTAACAAAACAACACAATGATGATTGCAAAAAACTTCTAAGGCTCATGGGAGTTCCTGTGGTTGAGGTAAAGATTTCATAACTCGTAACTGCTTCTTTGGGATATATTGGGATGGTTGTTAGTAGCTATTGCCACTTTCCTCAACCCCTTTCATCATTCGTTTCTTTTTATGGTTTGTAGGCTCCTTCAGAAGCGGAGGCAGAATGTGCTGCACTTTGCAAAAATCAAAAAGTATGCTTCTTGTCGACTTCTTAGTTGTTCTCTTCCATCTTTGATCATATTTTTATTGAATTTCTCAGTACATTTTTAATAAATAATCTCAACATTTTCTAGGTTTATGCTGTGGCTTCTGAAGACATGGATTCACTTACTTTCGGAGCACCCAAATTTCTTCGCCATTTAATGGATCCAGCCTCAAGAAAGATACCAGTTATGGAATTTGATGTTGCAAAGGTACAAACAACTGAAGAGAGCTCTTCAATGCTAGATTCTTTACGTTTGGCCTTCTCAAATTTTTTCTTTGATTTCAGATCTTGGAGGAATTAAACCTCACAATGGATCAATTTATCGATTTATGCATTCTTTCTGGTTGCGATTATTGTGAAAGTATTCGAGGTTAGTTGTTTTCTGCGCAGTGTTCTGATTTTTTTTCTCACTCTCACCACAAATACTTCTTGATAGGATAGTTTCTTCAACTGTCCTAACTCTTACTCTCCGTCTGCAGGAATTGGAGGACAAACTGCATTGAAACTTATACGCCAACACGGTTCTATAGAGGGTATAATTGAAAACATAAACAAAGAAAGGTTGGTTTCATGTTCAATTTTGAATCTCTCTCATGAAACATCTGTGCTTGTATTTGGGGTCTGGATGGGTTGCGCCAATACTTGCAAGGCAAGTCCATACCCATATCAGATACTTACCGATACTGATACCCTCTGATACTTCCCCAAAGCCTTCTCAAATGTTAATTCACGACCATCTTCATCCTCTTGTTGTGATATAAATTGGAGCACCTGTAGCTGAATGTGTAGTATATGTGCATTCAAATACATTGAATGTTTAGTGTATGTGCAATTGTTCATATGAATCTTGATAGCACAATGTATGATGGGTGAAATTTTTTATCTTTGGGATTAGCATTGAATTTCTGTTCTCTAATATACATTATTGATTCCTATAAAAATGCACTTACAAAATTATATATACGCGGTAACGGCCGGTATCCGTATTGGCCATTTTTTGGAAACGCTGTATCGGATTCTTAGACACGCATCGGTACAGTTACTCGTACCGGTATCTATGTATTTATTTATGAAGTCATTACTCATTAGTGGGTGTTACCATTATGTTTCCCAAACACAAAATATATATCGTCAGAGTATTTTGATTACATCTTGTTTCATGTTTGCTATTTCTGGTGCCTGGTGCGACAAGAAATCAGTGTTAATTATTTCCGATTTATACACTTTCAGGTACCAAATACCCGAGTCTTGGCCATACGAGGAAGCTCGACGTCTTTTTAAAGAACCAATGGTCACAGCCAATGATCAGCAACCTGAACTTAAGTGGAGTCCACCAGATGAGGAGGTGAGTTGTTTTATCTCATTTTTTTTTTTTAATATAATTGTTTTGGTGGTTTGGGTGATATATTTTCCTTTCATTCTTTAGGGACTTGTAGCCTTTCTGGTGACTGAAAATGGGTTCAACAGTGATCGAGTCACAAAGGTATGTCTTCATCTAATCTTTGTATTGTTTTATACCACTACTTGTTATAAAAGAAAATGTTATAAAAGAAAAATGTTTGATTGCTGACATGTAAATCCATGTTTCTATAGGCTGTAGAAAAAATCAAAGCAGCAAAGAACAAGTCATCTCAAGGGAGGTAAGTGATCCTAATAATGAAGTTGTATGTGTGGAAAGGTCCTCTTTGGTACCAACTTTAACTGACTGAATGCACAGATTGGAGTCATTTTTCAAGCCAGTGGCTAGCGACTCGGTTCCTCTTAAGCGAAAGGTATGTGCTTATGCATCTTAGTGTGATCATCTACTTCCGAATTTCTTATACCATCCTACCCTATTAATGTTTAATCAACAGAAGGGCTAGTCTGATGAAAATAATAGTTGAGTTGATCTTGTTTCTGGGCCATAGGGATAACAGGTTTGTGTAATTAGCCTACAGCCTTGGGCAAAATGGCACTAATTTTGAGCTGTTGTGTTTCAATCTCATCATCTTTGCAAGGGCCAAATCAATATTGAAATTGTATAGGGGTATAATACGTTTGATTATGTGTGCATAATATCATAAAATTAGGGACACTGTAAATAACAAGCTAGTTCAACTTTTTTATCTTTTTTTTTTAAAAAAATAATCTTTTTCTGTGCTATTTGTTGAACGTGGAGTTTTGGCTGTAATTTAATACTTATAACTCCAATTTATGTCTAAATTCTAGCTTTCTCCTTGTTTGGTTGTTTAGCATATCAAGCTTCTAATTTCTTCCGTTTATTGTATTCACATGATAGGATGCTCCAGCTAAAGCTACAAAGGAGACTGCCAAGAAAAGAAACACCGGTGGTGGGAGGAAGAAGAAATAAACTCTTGTTCAGTTTTAGCCTTACATAATAGGCTAACTGAGGAAGCAAATTGAGGTTAGAGTTCATATAATTTCCCTGTTGTATTTGTTGCTGAGCCTGTAGTTTAACTCCCACATCACTTCATATAGGTTTCCCGCTAGATGAACTCCCATTTAACATCCACTTTGTGCTGAATTTTTGAAAAATTGCTTATCTATTTATATATTTTCTGGTCTTATTACTAATTTAAGAGTTCTAAGATACATTGGAGGATTCTGAGTTCTAACATCTCAACTCTTGAACAGGTGGAACACTCCCTTTTGGCAACAAGTTCAATATTAGCTTCTTTAACCTTTTAACCAACAAGGTGGTCTCCCCAACATGAGTGATGACTCTTCCTAACAGTTTGTTAAAACTTGGAGCTTTGTTGACGCAAAGACTATCCCTATGACATCTTTGTAGGCTTTCCCTGTGTTTTTTTGTTCTTTTTTTCTTTCTATTTGGGACATTTCATGTCTGTTTCATCTGTAAATTAAGATTAACTAGCTTGAATCCTTTTTTCACCTTGTTCAATCTCCACAACTCTGCATCAATTAAAGTCTAAAGAACATGCATTTTAGTTATGCTAATGTGGATTATTGCCGTAAATTTGATACCCACATTTAACAAATAGGTTCCGTATTCTAAATTTAATTACTGTATACAGAACTACAGTAACTGGAATGAGCAAATGAAAAAGAGCCATATAGAATGAACAAAATGGTGTATGATAAAACACAACATGGATTCATCTTCAACATGTTACAGAAGATACATAAAGTGGATACTGAAAGCTATTAGCATACTGGAAAGATAAGCTATCACCAGGTCCAATGGCTTCTCCATTGTTAACCAAACAGTCATCATAATTTTGTCGACGAAACAGTCTTGGATTAATCAACCTAGCAGAACTAAACCATCCACAACTTACATGTATGTTAGATATACTACAGCCTTCTGATAGACATAGATTCAGTATTTGTACCGTGTATGTTGGTATACCATTTGGAAGTGGAGTTGTTGGACCTTGGTATACTGCAATATCGTCTTTCGAACACGCGTCACTGATTCGATTAGAAACTCGTTCATCCACTGATCTGTCAATGGTAGTACTAGTAGCTTCAGACGCAACAAAAATCTCTGCACAGTGAAAATATTGAGTTATTACCGTTGCAAGAAACTGACAAATTTATTACAAGAACACACATTTGCTCACTAGAAGTACTTGCCTGAGTATAAGTAAAAGAAAGACATAATTAGACTGAGACTCAACAAAATGAGTTGGCTTCTTTTTCTTCTTCTCCTTATTCTTGTTCTTATCATCAAGAATACTATGAATGGAAACGGGTTTCTGATAGTAAATTTCAAAGAGAATATATGTCAGATTCCGGGGACCAACATATATATATATATATGTGGGATTTGCAATATCATTGAATATTTTCTACACAGTCAATGTTGGGAGGGATAGAGATAGTTTGGAAACTTGAAATTGATTCAGTTGGGGGTTGGGATTTAATAACGTGATTGACTTTGATTAGGTTAATAGATGAGACAACAGGCAGGGGTACATAGACTGAATCACTGATAGACTGCATTGACTGCTCAACACAGATAAAAACTGTTGTTTAACTGCAAGAGTGTAATTAATGACCGACTACTGAATTCATGCTCAAAAAAAAAAAAAAAAAACTGAATCCTAGTGACAGATATGGGCAATTGGGCATTGCCTAATTTAATGGTGGTGTCTTAAACATTTCTCCAGTTCCGAAATCTTGATATATTTTCTTTGGGCCAGAGGTTGCTCCTATATTTTATTTTCCCCCTCCAAATCACTTGCTGCTAAAATTCGAGATGGTTAGTTATGATGATGAGGATGGTTTCGTGCTAGCCCATTTGTAAACAGAAAATAGGTTAAAGAGGGAGGATCCATGGACACTCTTAGATGGACAAGGTCGGACAAGATTTGCGTCATTTTTTCCGCAAAACCCAAACGATAATGAATTTAAGTCTAATATTTTGATGTATATTCTTCTTATAAGACTCTACATTCCTACAAAAAATGAGCACAATTCGAGATGTATAAAACCACTATCTACCCTTTGAATATCGGTAGTTCAAAATTAACGGTTGAAATTAAGATCGCCAATGGTCAGGTTTGCTATCTCGAATTGCATTCATTTTTGGTAGGAATATAAACAAAATCTTATAATAGAAACATATCATTAAAATATTAGACCTAAATTCATTGTCGTTTGAGTTTGCCGGAGAAAATGTCGCAAATCTTGTCCGACCTTGTCTATCTAAGATTGTCCATGGATCTTCCCTCTTGGTTAAATAGTCCTAAAATAATAATTTCTAGGTGAGAAAGACATGTCAAGTTTGTTACCGTTTAAATGGACGAGAATTTAAAAGATACTTTTCTATTAAGCATTTTGAGTAACTACCAAAGAATATTAGAAAAATATTATTATGACTGAGATATTTTAAAAAAAAATCAAAGTCTTTGTTTCTCGTTAACAGAAGACGAGCTCTGGTCTTGACTTTTAGATCCGAAGAAAACAAGCTTCATTTCTTCTATCTGTTCAACGCTCGAGTTCGATTTGCATACAATCTGATTCTTCTCTGATCTTTCTTCTATTAAGGTAAATTTTATTCTAGTGTTTTGAACAACCTTGATCGGTAGTTTGATTCCAGTTTTGTTCAATTCAACAAAAGTGATTTCTCTGATTTTGATTTTATTTTGATTTGATTGAAAGTTTTATATACATTTAAATCCTTTGATTTTTTTTTTAATAGGAAAAGATAATTCATTAAACTCAAATTTGTGATACAAACAAATTCTCTCTAATGAGAGTTTTCAACCAAACAGGAGAATCATTTCCCCAAAATAACGAAATACTACTCGTCCTAGCTTTTTTAGCCAAACAATGGGTATGATTAGAGGTTTCAATACTTGTTGATGATGTGATTTAAAAATAAATAAAGATTTAGGTACTTTTTCTGTGTATTTCTAGGGTTGTTTGATTTCAATACCAAATTAAGAGTAAACATTCAGCAAATGCTTTATCTTAGTATAATATTGTTCATAATCAATGATCTGATTTAAAAAAAGAAAAAATTGAAGCATTTTATTTTATTGTTTGTAAAATGGATTTAATTTTCTTGTTTGTAAACAGATTTATTTTTCATGTTTGTTGGGTTGGTTGGTGAATGGTAATTGAGGGTGGCGAGTGCTGTGGGTGTGGGTGGAAGATGTTGGTTCTCAGTTGTGGGTGGTAAAGGTGATGGGGGTGGTGGATTGTGCTGATGGTCAGTGGTGGGGGTGGTGGTTTGTGCTGGAACATGTAGGGGATGAAAGTTAATACGTAGTTGTGTAAGTGTATCGAAGTTGAGGGTTGGACTTTAGATGAGTAATTGTAGAGAAATATCTTGGAATCTAATACTTTCAACTAGTTGGGCCGACCGAACGAAGCGAGGGATTGTGCTGATGGTCAGGGGTGGGGGTGGGGGTGGTGGTTTGTGCTGGAACATGTCGGGGATGAAATTTAATACGTAGTTGTGTAAGTGTATCGAAGTTGAGGGTTGAACTTTAGATGAGTAATTGTAGAGAAATGTATTGGAATCTAATACTTTCAACTAGTTGGGCCGACCGAGCGAAGCGAGGGAGGACCTTATACGACCATTTTTTTTTTTGTAAAATCTAAGTGATAAATTGACACAAAAAGATCACAAATGGTTCGGGCCGAAAAACCAAAAATAACCCTTTAAATTAAATTTTTCTTTTTTTCCTTTAGACATTGTCGTAAATAAGTGGAAGAGGAAGGGCAATATGTATTAGACATTTTCATAAATAAACCAAAAAGAAAGCGCAATAGGTATTAGACATTTTCGTAAATAAACCAAAAAGGAAGGGCAAATAGATATAAGTGTCAAATTGTATTATAATTCCTTATGTATCCTATTTTTAAGGGGTATAATTGGCAACCAAACTTTAACATAACATATCTAAAAATCCGTGCGTTGGAATTTTACAAATTTTATCTCGTTGGAAAGCTTATAAACAAATCTACGCAATGAGTACAAACAACAATATCAAATTTTGAGTTTTTACGAAAAATTCGGAGGTATATATCATTTTAGGTTCACTTTTAGAAAATTAGCTGTATATCTATTATGCAAACCACCACAAATGATACATACTCCCTCCGTCCCAAATTAGTTGATCCATTTGTAGTTTGCACAATTATTAAGGTAAGGAAAGAAGGGGAGTATGTTTAGGTAATTTTTTCAAGTATGCCCTTATGGATAATAAGTGTAAAACTTCGAAATGATTTATCTCTTAAACTATACCACGATTTTTCGTAAATTTTATACCGTTGAAAAGCATTTTAAAACACCTACGTAACGAATATAAACATGGCTATCAAATTATACATATTTCTTATAGTAACAATAATCAATTAAAAGGGTAGTTTTAATAATATCCCTTTGATTAGTGAAATAACTCAGCTATTTGTGGGACTCAACTAATTTGGGACAGAGGGAGTAATACTTTAGGTAGCCATATTTTGGTTTATGCATCAACTAATTTTCCGTTGCAACTAATAAAACGATGCACTCTCTCCTCAAGAAAAGTGATACTTTCACTTTAGGCACAATTCTCGATAATTGAATGCACAACTATTATGCAAACCACCACAAAGGCTGCATAACGTATCATGTAACCATTGGTTTATGCATCGACTAATTTTTCGTTTATCGAAAAGTGATACTTTCACATTCCGTTTCAGGAAAAGTGATACTTTCGCCCCGTTTCAGAAAAAGTGATATTTTCGTTCCGTTTCTGAAACGGAGCGAAAGTATCGCTTTTTCTGAAACGGTGCGAAAGTATCAATTTTTTTGAAACAAATCGAAAGTATCACTATTTTTGAAACGGGGCGAAAGTAGTCGCAAACAAACCCTATCTTCAGTTTCTTCTTCGGTTGGCCCTCCCACCATGGAAACGGTTGTACTAGTCTCTTAAGTGATTGTAGATGCTTTAGAATGAGAAATCTTTGTATCAAGTTTTGTGATTTTTTGGACTGACGGGTTTTGGGTTGCAGTGGTTAATGTGGGGTGCAAAAATGGAAGCAACAAATCAAAGGGGTGGCTTCTATTCAAAGGTTAACATGGAGATCAAGATGGTTGATGCAAATGGTGCTATTGCTGCAGATCACGTCTTCCAAAAGGCAAATGCTAAGTTTTAAATGTACTGATTGTTCTATGTAATCTTCTCCGTACAAGTTTTAGTTATAAATATACAAATTAATCATTACCCTGTAAAGGGAAGTTGAATTAGATGAATGTTTTTTGAATATTTCGTTAATTCATCTCGCATATTCTGACAAAAACATGTTTTCGTCTGGACGAAACTAGTTACATCATGCTTACATTCTGACAAAAACATGTTTTCGCCTAGACTAGATGAAACCAGTTTCATCCTGCATATATTATGACAAAAAAAAAATGTTTCCTCTAGATGAAACCGGTTTCATCTTGAATATATTCTGACAAAATAAATGTTGTTTCAGGATGAAACCAGTTTCATCTACGTATATAGACGAAAAAAAACATGTTTTCATCTTGCATATTTTGACAAAATCATAGAATTTACCTGCAAATAATATTATGACTAATTTTAAGTTAAGTTTTCAGGATGAATCATAATTTACAATTTAGATTTTATAAATGTCTGCAAACATAAAATTTTACAAACAAAAAACTTAGGCAAACTTGAAAAAGCGGGGGTCTAACAACCACACCCAATATTTCGTTTGGCAATATGAATAGAAAAACTCGAGTATACTTTTAAAAGAATCAACTAGACAGTCAAACTCAGTCTAGAGAAAAGTATATCAAAGAGTTTTATATATCTATCTCTCAATTCAATCCGCAATCAGCAAATAGAAATTTGCGAGCCCGATTGAATATAAGAGAAGTAACTTGAACGGTACCAAATACCAGTGTTCAAGGATTTATCAATTTCAATCAACAACCAAAGGTTGGATTTACCAATTGATTGACTCAACGCACAACCTGTGATATTTCAATTATATAACAAAATATAATGCGGAAAAGAAATAACACAGATACCAGAATTTTGTTAACGAGGAAAACCGCAAATGCAGAAAACCCCCGGGACCTAGTCCAGCTTTGAACACCACACTGTATTAAGCCGCTACAGACACTAGCCTACTACCAATGAACTTCGGACTGGAATGTATTTGAACCCCTAATCAATCTCACACTGATTCAAGGTATATACTACACCAAATCAACGATTTTGAGACATTTATATGCGTTGTTTGAATTTCAGAGACACATATAAGTGTCTCAAATCGTGCGTCCGGAATGAATTGAGACGCCTAAAGCGACACTTATAAGTGTGTCTTAATTAATCTAAGTGACACTTATAAGTGTCTCTTAATTAATGTTAAGAGACACCTATAATTAATTTAAGCGACACTTATATACGTCTCAAATAAAATTAACTTTTCAAAAAAAAATCATAATTTTCCAGTTGGGAATTCCCAAAATCAAAAGTATTTGATGTCTTAACATTTAATATCTTCAAGGAAAAAATAAAAATGAAAGCTGAAATACAAGAGAAAATGTTGAAAATGACTCAAAGTTACTTATCAGGAAATAAAAGATGTTGAACGTAATCAGTAACAGAAACTTAAATGCCAAAGACTTGATAGTCATCTAGTTTAGAACCTTGGCAGAATGGGAATTCCAGAAAATTGAGTTCATTGTTGTCTCACAAGTAGTACAAGCAATGAGCTTCCATACCTGAAAAAAACAATGGAGTTTTGTAAGAAACATTGACAATTATGATTCATGGACAAATGGCAACTGCCAAGAATCAACTGAAAAGAAATGAAGGGCGCCTGCTACGGAAAATTTGACAAGATTTTAAGAGACATTTACACGAACAATATCCTGATCGCTGAAGCCTTGACGTCTATGTGAAGATTCCTTGCAAGTTCACAGACCAAGAAAACGTTGTGAAGAATCCTAGCAGCTGAAGATACTAACAACTTTCCATCTACAGGCACTTCATTACTAGGATGTGATCTAATTGATCCCTCTATGTGCAACTTTGAATCACTAGCTGGAGAATTCATTGGGGTTTTCGTATCCAAGCTGCAGGGTATATACCTCTTAACTGAAGACAAAAAAAACATACAAGTCACCGTAAAAATCTATGAATGGACCAATCACATTTTGCATGACTAATTATATCTTTCAATCAAAAAATTTACATGGTTGAATACTTAATACCCTCCAACAACAATGATTTCTTCCTTGGTAGATGTGTGACTCCTTGGGGTTAACTTGAAACATCTCCAGTGAAGTAGCTGCCAAAGAATGCATACATGTGTATCTGTAGCTACCAAAGAATGCATACATAGCTTGCAATAGAAGAGCTCTTTCAATATTAACCCCTTTCTCAGCTCATAAACAAAATCGAAGACTCAGAATCTTCAATGACAACACAAACAAGAAAAAAATTCAAAACAAACGAACAAAAAGTTAAAATCAACTTTAGAGACATGATCAAAAATAAAAATCTTAGTATATAAAATTGGAATTATTAGCATAACCATGTTTTAAAACTCCATGAAATCAACTAAACAAGAACATAAATTGTAAAATCTAGAGAGAATAATACCATACGAGCTATACATTCACTGAGAATAAGCTAAAATTAAACTAAAAAACAAGTAATAAAGTTAGGGTTTTATACCTGAATCTTCTTGGATTTGTCCCTCAATCTTCTTCTGCAATTTCAAAATCAAAAGTCAAATAATCTATTTCTAGGGTTTACGAAATAAAAATACACAGAATCTGTAAAAGGGTTTCAATAGGGTTAAGGTATTGATCTAAGAAGGATTTTTTGTCGATTTAGGTATAGATATGGCTTTGACATACGGTATGGAAAGAGAGGCGCAGCTGGGGAAACAAATCAATTTGGTTTCTCTATAAAATAGGGATTTTCATAAGACTGTTTAGGTTTACAAAGTCAGTTAAACACATAAGGTTTGATTTTATCTCTGTTTGATCTCACTCGATTTCTCTTTGTTTAACCTGAAGAGAAAGGGAAATAAGAGAAGGAGAGAACAAAGAAAGCACGAGAAAGGAAAGGAAAGGAAATATGAGAGAGAGAAGCGAAATATTAAGAGTTAAGAGTCTTAAGACCAAGACTGAATTTTATCAAAGAAAAATAAAAGAGAATTAAAGATTGTCCAAATTTAAGACAACCCAAATAAATGGGGGAACCAAAATAAATGGTGGGAATTGATGTCGATTATATGAATTTAGTTTCAAAATTATTTGGTGGTGTGAGATAAAGATTTGGGGGGAAATTTGAGAGGGAAATAAACTTGAGGAATTTAGAAATTGGAAAGAGAGGGAATTTAGGGTGGAAAATTTGGTGTTTTGGAGAGAAATAATATGGAATTAAAATGAAAAGGAAATGATAAATTGATAAATTTAGAAGTTACTAAAAGGTCTTTTAAAGTTATAAATTTTTAAGACACTTGTAAAACATTTAAGACACTTATAAGAGTAGTTGAAAAATCAGAATTAAAGCAACTCATATTTTTGATTTGAGACTCTTATATGAGTGGAAGCACTAAAGACATGTATAAGTGTCTCGAACCCAAAAATCAATGTCTCAAATTGGGCCATATGGTGTAGTGATAGTTGTGCTCCTTACGTCTCTGATCCCAGCAGGATACTACGCACTTGATTCCCTTAGCTGATCTCACCCACAACCAAGAATTGCTACGACCCAAAGTCGAAGACTTGATAAAGAAATCTGTCTCACACAGAAAAGTCTATTGGAATAGGTAAATCTGTCTCCCACAGAAATACCTACGAGTTTTGTTCCGTCTTTTGATAAATCAAGGTGCACATGAACCATTTGATAAACCGGACTTATGTTCCCGAAGAACAGCCTAGTATTATCAATCACCCCATAATAATCTTAATCGTATGGTAGCAAAACAAGATATTGTGGAATCACAAACGATGAGACGAAGATGTTTGTGACTACTTTTTATCCTACCTATCGGAGAATCAATCTCGAGCAAATCTTAGAGAAGATAGTACTCAATACGATAGAACAGGGCAAGATCATAACACGCAACTACAGAGAAAATAGTTTGGTATGTATTCACAATCCCAATGAAGTCTTCAAGTCGTTAACCTACAGGGTTTCGTGAAAAACCTAAGGTTAAAGGAGAATCGACTCTAGCTTATGCAACTAGTATCATGATAGGTGTAGAATGCACCGTATTTACTATCTAGAGTTTATGCTTTCTTTGCTATTTTTCGTGTGAATTATGTATCTATGCGTGTTTTTGAGTTATTAGGTGTTTTGGAGTCATTTGAGCAAAAGAAGAAGAAAGCGTCCATTTCGAGCGTAAAGGGCGCAATGATCATTTCACGAGCAAGTGCTAATGGGAGCTCGGCCAAGGATAAGGGGAAGTCAAACTCTAAGGGGTGTCACTGTGGTGGCCAGTATCATATGCTGGGTGCCTTTATCACTTCCTATCCTTGTAACCCAGAAGCTAGGTCGAACAGAGAAAACGAGTTTCTCTTTTCTTGTCTTAGTAGTAGACTTGGTTACTATGCTCTCTGCCGCTGCAACAAACTCTCGGCGGCTAGACCATGGGTTCAGAGGGATTTAAAGGTGTTAAAGAGGTTCGAGATCAATGGAAACAAGGAGCTGTAGTTCGAATTGAAGTGACGAGATGTTTGGGTTCTAACTGAGAAATGGAGAAGAACAAAAGGGATCTACAACTATGATTGATAGAGGTTTGACAAGTGAAAGCGAATTGAAGAATGGGTTTGTTCGATTCATGTTATAACAGACCTTGAGAACGAGATTATGAAGGGAATTGTCTTTGTACTTGGATAGAAAGACGGGGAAGAAGATGTTGTCGCAGTCATTTGAGAGATGAATGTGGAAGACTGAAAACCAGTATTTGAGTTCTTAAACTAATGGGTTTGTGTTAAATGTGTGACTGATTACAGGGAAGAGATTAAAGGGTCGTAGAAATCATGTATGTATCGGGCAGTAAACGCACATTGAGTGCTCGACAAAAGTCCTGAACGGACAGAATTTGGCAGAGGATCGAGAGATGGACAGAGGAGAAACCAGTTGAGACCCTGGTTGTTGCAGAACTGCCATTAACGTGAATGATTGGATGATGATGGAGTCTGTTTCGGTGATTGATGTGTTGAATAAAGGAGCAGCTGTAATGGGAGGTTGTGCTGTAAGATAAGTGCAGTGGACATTGAAAGCCTGAGAGAATGTTGCTGTTACAGGGTACTATTGGAGCTAGCGCAGCTGGGAGTTGGAACTGTTGATTGTGACAGTGATAAAGAAGCTAGGAAGTATTGCAGTTTGGTGGAGTTCTTGGACTAAGAATAGATGTTGAACTCGAAGACAGAGTCAAGGAAGAGATGGCAATGCAGGGGAGTGTGCGGGAATGCACATCCATCTTGGTTGGAAACGGGAATTTATGATCTTTGCAGAGCCGGTGATGTTGTTCGAGAAAGATGCGGGAAGAAGCATATGTAGGAATGCATGTATGCAACTGGTGGTTGGGTGGTACTGAGAATTAATGGGTATAAAGCTACAAGGGACTGAAATGAGTCTGATGTTGGCAGTGATGGAATGTGGAGCAGCAAGGCCAAGCTAGTGATGGCACGGATTGTAGTTTGTTGCATAGTGATGTTGTTCGAGATGGCAGTGGATGATTGATTGTGAATGGAGGAGTTTGAGAGTTCAGGGAAGCTCAAGTATGGTGGATGATGTTGGTGCTGTTGCTTTGAGATGTGAAGCTATGGAGTCGTAGTTACACCTAGAGGAGTTAAACCGTTTCGCAGTGGAAGTATGTGCTGTGCAGTGGCTGCAGTATGCTAAGCACTTTGGTTGAATGAGTCTGGTGGAGTGTAGATTCCAACAGAAGCAATGGAGGAGCTGAGAAGATTAGATGTATGGCTAGGAAATTACAGGGAAGAACAGGTATTAGTTGATGAAGTTGCATCTGCGGTTGAGTGGAATTGGCTGAGCTGTGAAATAGAAATAGAATGCCACAACCAGCTGCAGCTGTGCGAAAACACAGCGAGAATGGTGAGCCGGTGGAACTAGTTCCGGTTGTCGGACTTCGAAAGTTAAAGCATGGATCTTAAAGTTTCATTGAATCGCGAAGGGGGTATGTATTGAATTCAAGAGTCGGCCGCGGCATATATGAGCTACGAGTCGCGCTTTTAGGCACGTTTCCGCAAGAATCCAAAAATTGGTAGATGGTTCATTTGCTATGTATGGCTCTGAATTGCGAGTGTATGAACTGCAGAGAAGGATAGTGAGTTGCTGCGAGTTATGGTAGTCGGATACAGGTTCAGGTGGTCGGAGACAGTTTTCCGACGACCGGTGACCGGATTCCGGTGATGACGTCAGCAATCCGGCGACCAACTTTGGACCCAGAATTTCCAGAAGATATGTTTTCACACATGGGCTTGGTGGACCACTTGGAGATGGGTTTTGAGAAGATTTGACCTAATATTGGAAAGAGTATCCTTTTGGAATTGAAGAAACATATAAATAGAAAAGTCTTTTTCAAACCTAGAAATATCTCCATGAGGGAGACTTCTACTTGTTGTCTAGGGTTTCACATGATAGTTCTTCTTTGCTTTCTATGATGATTTCCAAAAGCACAAGTAACTAAGTTTTTATTATTGGTTGAAGATGTAGTTGGATTTTGCAACCAAGTTATGATTTTTATGAATTAGTTTTCTCTCAATATTATCGTTTGATTTCTACGGGTTATAATAATTGCATGATTGATGTATTGCAATATGATTGAATATTTGTTTAGTCGAGTCTAGAATTGATTGAACTCACATCCATATCTATAGCTATTTTAGGGTTCATCATCGAGCGATAACCTTGAATACGAGTAGCATGATATGATTCTAGGTTGTAGTGATACATCCTCGTAGTCATATGTAGAAATTGACCTTTGTTCGAATTGTTTGCGCAATGTATTACAATTGCATTGATTAGCCTATTTCTGAAACTTAATGCTCCTAGGAATTGAACTTGATTAGCGCAAGGCGTTAGGTTATTCTTTAGGTAGATTTCACATACGCAGCTCTAATGTGTGTGTTGATGACTTAAGAAATTTACGGAGTATTCTTGCAATAAGGTATTCTATGGCTTTTGAATGATAGCGAGATTAAATACGAATTCTATTCATATATTCATAAACTTGTTTACAATTGAAGATGAAACCTTTACCCAATATTTCACATCCTTGATTTGCGTGCTTTGTTTGCTTTTTGTTTATTTTTATTTACACAACCAGAAAATCCCCCGTGTTACTTATAAGATACCGAAACATATTGACAACCAAGACCTCTCTGTGGGAACGATCCTTTCTTGCCCTTGCTTCATTATATATTTTGAGTAGTAAGAAAGTGTAAATTATATTTGTGTCGGCTAACAACCGGTCATATCATACAAGAGGTGTGGGGATTAGGTTTCCCAGTTGCTAGAGTTCTCCTTTATATAGTTTTTAAATCAGGGTTTGCAATCTAAGTTACCATGGTAACAAAGCATTCAATATTCACCGTTAGATGAAAAACTGATTAGATTCCAGCTAATATCTTTCAATCTTTATATCGAACTTAGCTTGTTATACACAAATGATACGCACCTTCATTTAGGTTTAAGTAACCGTACCTGAACGTGTACACCATGTTAGCTCAACAGTAGTTAACCGAGGTTAGATATATGAAAACTCTCATATCAACCTTATTCATCTTAACCATAACTAGTTCAAATGACTCAAATGAAACTAGTTAAAGAGTTGTTCAATTGCTATATTCTCATAGAAGTATACAAGAACACAATTGAAGCAAAATCGGTTTGATTCACTTGAATCAATTCATGAAAATTATAGCTACGGTTTGCAAAGAATGCATTCCTTAATATATAAATGTATTAGTTCATGAGCAAACCGATTTTAGAACTTTAACCACTTAAGTATGCATACGGGTACGCATACCTAAGTAGCCGGTCTGAGTTTGGGTTCTCCAGCATGCGAACGGGTACGCATACCATAGTACACTTCCAAAACCCAGTAAAATTTCAGGACCTATACCTAGCGCAAGTATGCATACCAGTATGTGTAATTGGTACACGAAATTTCACAACTACAAGTACCCATACGAGTATGCATACTCTAGTTAGGTCATGGATCACATACATGCAAGAATGCACACTATGTTTATAATCCAATAGTTCTAAACTTTATTTCAATCATTGAAACTTTCTTAGAGGATGACAATAGCCGTTTTCACACACTATTAACATTAAAGCAATTTTCAAGTTATTGAAATAATCATAACGAAACATTCCAAGTCTACACCAAATGATTGTATCACACAAACCATGTAAGATGTTACTCGACAATTTTCATATGATCATCTTTTTGACTTTTGTCAAGAATATAAGATGAACTTGGTTAAAGCGAAAGCTTACCAACACATATTTCGAGAAATATGTAAGCGAGTTAATCTCAGCTCGAAATCTCAAATGTTTATAATCGACAACTATATAGTAGTACGACTTTTCTCTCAATATAGGAGATAGAGTAGAAATAAACTTTCCAAGTGATAGATGAGTTTTAGTCTCCACATACCTTTTGTTGATGAAGTTACACAAGCTCTCCTTAGTAGTTCTTCGTCTTCAATTGATGAACACCGTGAAGTCTAATGCTCAACTACACAATCTATCCTAGTCCGAGACATCACTATAAGTAGACTAGAAATCAAGACTTATAGTTTTCATCACTAACATTGACAAACAAGCTTGAGATAAAAGCACTTGCGAGTTCGACCTAGCAGTGCTCTAACTGAAAATGCGGGGGTACAACAACCTCACCCAATATGTCGATTAGCAATCTGTATAGACTAACTCTAATATACTTTTAAGAGAATCAACTAGAAAGTCAAACTCAATCTTAATAAAAAGTATATCAAGGAGTTAATATCTCTATCTCTCGATTTGATCTATACTCAAACAAATAGAAATCTGTGAGTCTTTATCAAATACAAGAGATATAAACTTGGATGATACCAAAGACCAATATCCAAGGATCAATAAATTTCCAATCAACAACCAAAGGTTGGATTTCACAATTGATCGATACAACGCACAACCTGTGATATTTCAATTATATAACAAAATATAATGCGGAATAGAGACACCAGAAGTTTTGTTAACGAGGAAACCGCAAATGCAGAAAAACCCCGGGACCTAGTCCAGATTAAACACCACATCTGTATTAAGCCGCTACGAGACACTAGCCTACTACAAACTAAATTCGGTCTGGACTGTAGTTGAACCCTAATCATTCTCACACTGATTCAAGGTACAGTTGTGCTCCTTACGTGTCTGATCCCAGCAGGATACTTGTTGATGGTGGATTTTCATTTAAGGGCTGAAATTGTAAAAGCCAAAATTATGCGTTAACATCTTGCAAAAGATAAAGCCTTTAATAAGTGATGAATACTTCTTCACTTTACTAATTCACCTAGAATAGAGCATGTGACAACAATCCCAGCATTCTGTGAATTAAATACACAAAATTCATCCAGGTTGGAGCATGTAGCAACAATCCCATATACCCTGTGAATTTACAACATTGTTAATTGATGCATGACCAGCCTCGTATTTCCTGTACTCATTACCGGTGCGGCATGACGACTGAGTGTTGTTCTCAGCAGAGCAACACGAATCTCCAAGCATTAACAATAAAATATGTACGAAATACCCATACATGCTACAACTCTCGGTGTGTTATACTAGCCCGATTGAGCATGTTTGAACCTGAACTGACCATATCAGTCTCAGAAACGATCATAACCATCCAACTTCACCAAAGATGATTGGATGGCCCGGATCGAATCCATAACCCTTAAGCGGTATTGGAGTATTCACCACAGACTCAATGCGGGCCCCGCATGGTCGGCCTCCCCAAGAGGGAAGCAACACTTACCGGTTGTCCAACCAAAACAACATGGACGTGAAACCCTAAACTAGGGTTACAACACATTACATGTGTCGCAAATCAGTCTCAACCATCCATCTTCGCAGGCATAGATGGAGGGTGTAGATGTAGATTCAAAGGGTCCAGAACATATCAACACAAACAGCGTGGTCCCGCCTACATACCTATCGATCGGTCGGGACCAACTATGGTTGGTCGTCTTGATTCGTGCGTCCCAAACTGGGTATGACACACGGCCGGAAAAACCTGATTAGGGTTTGTGTCGCGATCACGAGCGTCCATTTTATCCTGCTCGGATGAAGGGTCCAGGAATAGACTAAGCAGTCCGGTAAGTATCAACATGATCACCTGCGGGCCCACCTATCTCCACACCCGATCGCCCAAGACCAAACTTGGCTGTACACCTCGGTCGCACGCCCAAACCAGGCGTGGTCGCACCTCCTAATCGTAAGCTGATCTCGACCACTCAACTTCTCCGGACAAATTGAGTGACTTAGATCACGTTTCTATGAGGTAATGAAGTACATGCGTGAACACCAGCCTACCACCCACACGCCGAATCAATCGGCCGGTACCGACCAGGCTTGGTCGTCTTGAAACGCGCGCCCGAAGTGGGCATGATGCGCGGCTTTTGCGGCACCAGATTTCTGTTGCAAATCGATCTCAACCCTCCTCTTTGCCGGTCAAATTGGGTGGCCTAGATCGCACCATCATGAGACAGTGAGGTATGGACGTGTACACCGGCATGCCGTCTACACGCATGCCCGGTCGGTCCTTTCCAAAACACCTCCCATGCTTGGTTTCGACCAAGCTGAAGAGTGATGCCTGCGCACCTCTTCAAAAGCCCTAAAAATTCATCAACGGTCGCAGATGAGTGTCACAGATCATCTCGTCCGTCCAACTCTACCATCTTGGTCAAGCAGCCCTGGTTAGGAGTTAAGAGACCAGCAAGGCGTCACCACAATCACCGTCCACCACTCTTCCACAAGGAGTGATCGGTCAAGTCAGGGCTTACTTGTATAGCCTCCAAACGATCACTCGAAGATGGCTGGACATGATGTTATTTTAAGACACTTAAATTCGTGACTTACTCCGGTAAGCCTTAAAAACAGAAATGCTTCATACATGCTGAATATACTCGATGCAGTACCTGCGTAGAATACACACGATACTTCACAAGTATCGACTTCCTAAATAATTTAGTTATTTAGTCTAGCATTACATGCTACTTTCTGTGGGTCACACGATCCACACACTCGAGACATCAATCATGTCACAAACAAGGGGATACATACTGGGGCATTGGTCTGGCGGTTTACAGCGTGCAACGTGCAATGCGCTATCACAAGAACGTGTCAGGAAGTCATGGACGGTTAGAGATGACAGGAGAAGTGGGCAAGACTGGTCATGTAACATCGACACACAACTCCACTACTCCATCACTCCACTTCCTGCACTTCCCACGAGAAACGTGAATAAGGCTCAAATGACTTGTATAAATAGGTTCTCCTCCCTATTTTTCAAAAAACAACTAAACAAGTCAAGACAAGACAGAAACCAAGTGTTAATACAAAACGTATTCAAACACTCAAAGCACGCTTGCATCAATCGTAAGCCTGCTCACCTTTCTATTACAAGTCATAAACAAGCCTACACCTTCACAATCTCAACACCTTCTTCGCTTCCCTCCCTAAGATCAACCCCATCTCCTTCACTTTGTGACCGAAGCAAGTCTGGAACGGCCATTTCTTGGTTTAGGCCAGAGTTGTATGATTGATTTCTCGAATCACAAGCACTCACCGTGCAAAGTGCATTTGTTTAGGGTTTAGATTCATTCCTCATCCACACACCCCAAATTACCAAATCCGGCAGAATAGTTTTCACCCATAAACAATTGGCGACCACGGTGGGAGGTTAATCTCTCGGTTGTAAAGTCAATTTCTTGAAATCCGATTCAATTTCATCAATTTCAAAAAAGGGTAGATCTTAGAATCAATTCAATCATCATTTCATTTCAAGATGGTAGAACTCGTGTCCGGATCAACAATCAATCGATGGAGCTAGTACGGATAACACTCCGGTGTCGATGTACTCGTCAGTGGAGCTACAGTGGTCAATACATCTCGTGGAACCGTTACTCCTATCACCAACACTTGCGGAGCAGGAGACATTCCGGTGGGTGTAACGCCCCCATCACTAGAGCCGAGAGCGGCCATGAATCCCGACATATCCTCAAGTGTAACGCCTCCAAAGTGGTCACCAGAGCAACAACTTTCACTCCTTCATCGGGACGAGGAGCCGGAGGCACAAGAGGAGGGCCACCGTGTATTACCATTGCAGACTTGATGGAGAAGCAGGAAATTCTTGCTAAGACTCAAACGAATATGGCCGCAACTCAGAAAGAGGTACTCACTTTCCTTAAAACTTTAACTGAACGATTGCCACAAGATCCACGACAACCCTTAGAGCCAGCAAGAGATGCCTTCAATACACCCGGAGCAAGCGTCTCTACTCGGACCCACATGAGTGAAGAAGCTCGTGTTGCTCCTGAACGCCCAAGAGAGAGGGACCAGCCATCCAACTTCATCACACGTGAGGACCTGGAACGACTTCTCCAAAACCGAGGCAAAGGAAATCTGATGGATGCACACCAACATCAACCGCCATACCCTCAAGATATGCAACGAATCCCTCTTCCAAGAGGATACACCTCTCCTCAGTTCTCCCTCTACGATGGTACTGGTAACGCTCGTGAGCACGTTTCTTGATTTTTGGAATCCTTGGGAGAGCATGAGTACAATCATGTTCTCAGCCTGAAAGAGTTCTCGAAATCACTTATGGGAAGGGCGTACACTTGGTACAACAACATCACACCTAACAACATATCCAATTGGGGGGAGATGGTCGGTGCTTTCTACAGGAAATATTTCTTCGTGTCCGAGCAGATCACCTTTTCAGATCTAGGGAGAGTCTCTCAGCGGAACAACGAGCATCCGAACGACTTCGTTAAGAGGTTGAGAACTCAAGCACTAGATTGTCATGATCCGAACATCACGAACGCCTTGTTGGTGGAGCTATGCATCAACGGGATGATACCCATATACCGCGCTTTACTAGAGAATTTGGGCTTTCAGACGTTCTCCGAACTCCATGAAGCTGCCAAACGTTCGGCCACAACTGCCCCGACATTGCTAGAAAGAACCAGGGTTGTTCGAAACGAAGATCCACGTGAGAGTCGAGGAAGCATGCGTCTCACAAACAAACAATACAAAACTGGTCCTTCTGTGAGCGTGGTTGGCGAAGGAGGAAAAAGGAAGGCTTCACCAACAGAACAACAACCCAAGCGTGCGGCTCCAGTACACATGAATTCTTCTCAAAAGGGAGAGGGCAAGACTCCTGCATAAGACACCGAAGATACAGGTTTCCTGTTCCCCATGAATGAAGTAGTGGAACTCTTGGAGGCGTGGATTCAAGACGACGCCATCAAGCTGCCTCATATCATACGTCCACCAACTGAGAAAGATATGGCGGATCCTAAGTACTGTCGCTACCATAGGTTCGTTCACCATCCAACCAAAGACTGTAACAGGCTGAAACAAATCTTGAGAAAAGATAGAGACAGAGAACTCCGACTTGGAAACGAAGGTGTTCGTAGAGACCCTATTCCTGTCAGGAACTGCATGATTTCTAGGGATTCCGTTCGCAAGACTGTACAATCTATGATGGAACATTTATGCGAGATCTTGTACTTCTCCAAAGCACAGCGTAAGGACATATTTGCAGCCCTCAACCGTATTGTCTCGAGTGCAAACGCTTGTATACGGAAGAGGAAGCGGTCTCGAAACCTCAGTCCTTGCTGGAAGATGCAAACAAGGGAAATTGGGGACTCTTTACCGTTGCCCGTTTGAAGGATATCGAGTTCAATAACACATTGATCGATACGGCCTCTGAATTCAACATCATCACTCTCCAGACCTTAAAAGCAGCAAAAATTTCAAAACAGGAGGCTACTCGCAACCCAATTGTGATTAAGACTCCAGAAGGAGAACTCAAAGATGCATATGGATACATCGATCTTGAAGTAAAATTGGGCGATGCCTCGACACAAGCAAAGTTCTACATAGTCAGAGAGCATCCGAATTACGACATGATCCTAGGACGCTCTTGGGTACACGACAACAAGACAACACTGGGAGTTTGCCCTCTACCGGTTACGACACCTTAAAGGATCTCTAACAAGCCGTCTGGACCTGAAGGATGTCCGTTGCCGCACCTGCAGCTTTCCAATGTGACACAACTTCCTAGAGAGAGCCCATCAGCATACATTAAGAGGTTCCGAGCTCAAGTAAGTCTCATCACGCAACCCTTCTTGCAACCAATCACTCCTCACTCTGATAAGTCCTGGGGACTGGCTCCAACCAACAAACCAACCCCAGCTAAGAGATGTGAATGGGAAGCCGGCCCCTTCAAACGGTTTATCAAGAGCTTAGAGGCTGTCTTGGTCAAATACGGTAAGGCCAAGGTCCAGGTATCTGCACGCCCAAACCCATTTGGAATTGGAGATCTGGTGACGAAGACGACTACATTCAAGGTTGGGAACATGACGGTGAAAATGACCACTCCACCTGACTCACCCACCGAAAGAGAGGATGAACCGTACCTGGTAGCAGATGTTATCCTAGGCGGCTACTGCAAGCTCATCAACGCTGATAAACTAGAAGGCATAACAATTCACTCACAATGGCTCAAACCCTACCGAACTTAAGACTATTTGTGCTACCACTTTCCAGCGTCCTCCACATTTTAAAACGCTGTGCTATTTCCTCCAGCGTGTTTTCTTTTACAATTGAAATACTTGCATTCATAGTTAGGGTTTCAATTTTCAATTTAATTGAAGCATTATTTCCATCTGAGAACTTCTCTACCCCTAAAAACACAAAGTCCCGAGTCAACCTAAATCAACCCACTAGAGCAAGGAAGGAAACCCTAAGCAAAACATCTCATGGGAAGAAGGAAATAGAATGTGTGCACAAAAGGAAAATGATTTGAGCCATCTGCCCCAGCAAGACCAAGGAGATCTCACGTCAGGAGCACATACAGATGCAATCTTAACGAGGGGTTATGACATAAACCTTTATTCAATGGTAAGCAAACAGAAGAAAAGATCTTGAACTCGGCCAGCCATCGAGTACAAGAAAGAGGTTCAAAAATTACGGGAATACACTTGAAAAGAGAAAAAGAATCAAAGAGGTTTAGCCATCAAGAAAAATAACCGCGCTGCACCACTCACCGGGTCCGCTTCAACGCCATCACCTGCTACCTCTTCTCCATTCAGAGCCTCGCCTCCGCCTCGGATATTTCCGCAGCAACGTTCTCTGTCCTAACATTATCGTCAGGAACAACTTCCAAGTCTTCCTCAAAGCCCACAACAACATTAGGGTTTGCGCTGATTTCTTTCGAACACTCATGTCCGTCCGTGTCAGAATCAAGGATTATCACACCGTCCTGGATTGGATAATCACGCCTATCTTCATCCGGAGGACGTTTATGCTCCACTCTCCGCCTCTTTAACCGCGCTGCAAATCTTTTTGCCCTTGCGCTTACTGGTGCTCGCAACGCTTCCTCATGCCTCCACCATTCCTCCATGTCGATCGCGGTGAAAGGGCACATATGCGTCCCCATGGTGATACGCAGTGCAAAGACATCCCCCGTATAGCACGACCAACTTCACGGGCGGGAGATCAATTTTAGCCATTACCTCCTCGTGCGCATTAGTCTCGGGGTTTGTCAACTTCGAAACTCTCTTACGGAGAAGTTCTGAGAATGATCATCGCCCATTGCTTCCATGATAGGCTGCAAAGAAAAAAAAGTTATGGGCACACAAAAATATGTGTATCATCATCGATCAATCGAGAAGATCGGATGAGTACGGAGCAATACACGAGATACAAAAGGAACGACTATGTGATGAGAAGAATCCTTAGAATTTTTCTTTATAATCTAGCAAGTCAACAGAATCCCAGGAGAAAAGGAGTCTCTACTTGCCACCTATAAAGGCTACCGATTCAAGATAGCGATCAATGATGCTTATCGGATATATCTGAAGAAAACTGCCGTGTAACAAAGGGGAGTACACCTAGTCCAAGGGATAGGCCAAGCTCTGTCCAGATAGTGCGGAGGAAACCAAAGCGACTCACCAGATCAAGTCCTGCTCACTCCACCATCCTAATCAGGACCGACCAGTTTTGGGACAACACCTGACGATGTCGGCCTATGCGGTAAATGTATATTCACCTTAGCTTGGTCATTTCTGTATACAAACTTGTCACCATATTATGCCTACCCCACAATAGCGTAACCATTATGCGCTAGGCAGGGGACTTAATGTTGATGGTGGATTTTCATTTAAGGGCTGAAATTGTAAAAGCCAAAATTATGCGCTAACATCTTGCAAAAGATAAAGCCATTAATAAGTGATGAATACTTCTTCACTTTACTAATTCACCTAGAATGGAGCATGCGACAACAATCCCATCATTCTGTGAATTAAATACACAAAATTCATCCAGGTTGGAGCATGTAGCAACAATCCCATATACCCTGTGAATTTACAGCATTGTTAATTGATGCATGACCAGCCTCGTATTTCCTGTACTCATTACCGGTGCGGCATGACGACTGAGTGTTGTTCTCAGCAGAGCAACACGAATCTCCAAGCATTAATAATAAAACATGTACGAAATACCCATACATGCTACAACTCTCGGTGTGTTATACTAGCTCGATTGAGCATGTTTGAACTGAACCGACCATATCGTCTCGAAACGATCATAACCATCCAACTTCACCAAAGATGATTGGATGGCCCAGATCGAATCCATAACCCTTAAGCGGTATTGGAGTATTCACCACCGACTCAATGCGGGCCCCGCATGGTCGGCCTCCCAAGAGGGAAGCAACGCTTACCAGTTTGTCCACCAAAACAACATGGACGTGAAACCCTAAACTAGGGTTACGGCACATTACATGTGTCGCAAATCGGTCTCTCAACCATCCATCTTCGCAGCATAGATGGAGGGTGTAGATGTAGATTCAAAGGGTCCAGAACATATCAACACAAACAGCGTGGGTCCGCCTACATACCGATCGATCGTTCAGGACCAACTATGGTTGGTCATCTTGATTCGTGCGTCCCAAACCGGGTATGACACACGGCGGGCAAAACCCGATTAGGGTTTGTGTCGCGATCACGAGCGTCCCTTTCTCCCCGCTCGGATGAAGGGTCTAGGAATATACTAAGCAGTCCGGTAAGTATCAACATGATCACTGCGGGCCCACCTATCTCTACACCCGATCATCCAAGACCAAACTTGGATGTACACCTCGATTCGCACACCCAAACCAGGCGTGGTCGCACTTCCTAATCGTAAACTGATCTCGACCACTCAACTTCTCCGGACAAATTGAGTGGCTTAGATCACGTTTCTATGAGGCAATGAAGTACATGCGTGAACACCAGCCTACCACCCACACGCCGACCAGGCTTGGTTGTCTTGAAACGCGCGCCCGAAGTGGGCATGATGCGCGGCTTTTGCGGCACCAGATTTCTGTCGCAAATCGATCTCAACCGCTCCTCTTTGCCGGTCAAATTGAGTGGCCTAGATCGCACCATCATGAGACAGTGAGGTACGGACGTGTACACCGGCATGCCGTCTACACGCATGCCCGGTCGGTCCTTTCCAAAACACCTCCCATGCTTGGTTTCGACCAAGCTGAAGAGTGATGCCTGCGCACCTCTTCAAAAGCCCTAAAACTTTATCAACGGTCGCAGATGAGTGTCACAGATCATCTCGTCCGTCCAACTCTACCAGCTTGGTCAAGCAGCCATGGTTAGGAGTTAAGAGACCAGCAAGGCATCACCACAATCACCGTCCACCACTCTTCCACATGGAGTGATCGGTCAAGTCAGGGCTTACCTGTATAGCCTCCAAACGATCACTCGAAGATGGCTGGACATGATGCTATTTTAAGACGCTTAAATTCGCGACTTACTCCTGTAAGCCTTAAAAATAGCAATGCTTCATACATGCTGAATATACTCGATGCAGTACCTGTGTAGAATACACACGATACTTCACAAGTATCGACTTCCCAAATAATTTAGTTATTTAGTTTAGCATTACATGCTACTTTCTGTGGGTCCCACGATCCACACACTCGAGACATCAATCATGTCACAAACTGGGGGATACATACTGGGGTATTGGTCTGGCGATTTACGGTGTGCATCGTGCAATGCGCCATCACAAGAACGTGTCAGGAAGTCATGGATGGTTAGAGATGACAGGAGAAGTGGTCAAGACTGGTCATGTAACATCGACACACAACTCCACTACTCCATCACTCCACTTCCTCCACTTTCCACGAGAGACGTGAATAAGGCTCAAATGACTTGTATAAATAGGTTCTCCTCCCAATTTCCAACAACAGAACAAGTCAAGACAAGACAGAAACCAAGTGTTAATACAAAACGTATTCAAACACTCAAAGCCTGCTTGCATCAATCGTAAGCCTGCTCACCTTTCTGTTACAAGTCATAAACAAGCCTACACCTTCACAATCTCAACACCTTCTTCGCTTCCCTCCCTAAGATCAACCCCATCTCATTCACTTTGTGACCGAAGCAAGTATGGAATGGCCATTTCTTGGTTTAGGCCAGAGTTGTACAGATTGATTTCTCGAATCACAAGCACTCACCGCGCAGTGCATTTGTTTAGGGTTTAGATTCATTCCTCATCCACACACCCCAAATTACCAAATCCAGCAGGAATATTTTTCACCCATAAACAATACTACGCACTTGATTCCCTTAGCTGATCTCACCCACAACTAAGAGTTGCTACGACCCAAAGTCGAATACTTTAATAAACAAATATGTATCACACAGAAAAGTCTACGATGATAGATAAATCTGTCTCCCACAAATAAACCTATGAGTTTTGTTCTGTCTTTTGATAAATCAAGGTGAACAGGAACTAATTGATAACCTGGACTTATATTCCCGAAGAACAACCTAGTATTATCAATCACCTCACAATAATCTTAATCGTATGGTAGCTGATGTTGTTTTGAAAGTGGTAGTAAAAGTTCGTTCAACTCGGACTTGATGAGATTCGATTTCAGACTTAAAAATAGAAAACACTAAAAACAAAGAAAATATATACAAAAAGCCATCACAGTATCGAGAGGTACCGAGACTCGATATTTCACCATTAATCACATTCAATTGGTTCGTATATTGATTCATAACTCTTCTAGCTCTTTTATGGACTCTTTTCTTTGCCAAAGATAGATTTTGTAAAAGATTATTGTAAATCATAAGCATGGTGCATCAAAAGCTCTAAGTCTAAGCATACACCATCAGACAAAATCACAAATAATTAATAAAAATCATAAATCAATTAAATCAATGCAAAAGTCATAGAGAATCAAATATAGTTACCAAACAATTGTGAAATAAGGCTTCCTCCGTCGTCCCAGTGTTGGGGTCTCCTCATATCAAAAACACGCACAAAATAATAATCCATAGCTCAAAAAGGTGTTTTATTGAAGAAATTGTATAACACAGAGATTTGCAACGCTGTAAGGGTGTTACGAGCAACATGAGCACTGTTACGATAATTGTTGCAAAATTGAAGATAATAGTTACTAGCAATTTATTCTGTAAGATCATTACATTGATGTTTGAATATAAGACCGACTACGGCGTATATGCGGCTAGAAAGGATATTAATGTTCTTGATTTAGGGTTCTTGAAACGACACTTCTATAGTGTAAATGCAACAATATCGCAACCTCCTTCTCTTCTTCTTCTTCTTCTTCTTCTTCTTCTTCTTCTTCTTGCTGCTACAACTCCTCTGCAGCCTTTCCTCCTTCCCAGCAGCGTACCCAAACTCTCGAATCTTCTCTCTGTGACTTGACCAAAGTCTATTTATACACACAGGGCAACTAAATCCTGAGAATCTCTTTATTTTCTTCTCCCCACGGCCAAGTCACGATTAACTCGCTGCCCAATCTTGTTTACGCCTCTTCCGTGATGTCTAAAACTATTCTAAATTTGGTAGATAATAACTGAGGAGAATATCTTTCCAACTCAATACGTAATCACCAGATATAACGCTTCTTCCCCGATATAATCTTGCTCCCTGTTTTGTCGCTTAAACGCAACTGCCAAACTTGCTCACATGTCACATGGACTCGAGCCTTTATTGCTCCTCCTCGCAGTCAACACCAAGGTGCAACAACAGAACCAAAATACCTTGCCCGACTTAGCCAACTCGTTGCCGGGAACCGACAATATTTTCACCTCCCTCGTTTAACTTCTAACCGAAGAACCGGCCCTACTTAATCAATTCTCGTGACCTACTAACCTGTTTAGCATTAACGAATCCATCCGAGGTAATTCGGTGATTAGTCTCTCCAGGAACGCGAGTAGAAATCGAATCCAAATTTGATACTCATTTGCACAAATATCTCCCGCCAATTTTCAATATTCAAAAGGTAGAGGATGACCTCCCCTTATCCATTCTGGGTGCGAATAGCAATTGGTCGCCCCTTAGTAATTGAGGTGCCCCTTATCCAAATTGAGGGTCTGAATAGTAATTTTTCTCCCACGAGCGCAAATACCACTTTTCGAGCCAATTTTCCCTCAAAAGCTTATTTCTCCAAAAACACCTACAAAAACATAAAATAATCAAATTAGTATAAAATCGAGCACTAACAATACATATAATTGAGATAAAATAGACACATAAATGCGTCTATCGATAAGCGAAACAAGATATTGCGAGAATCACAAACGATGAGATTAAGATGTTTATGATTTCTTTTTAGCTTGCCCTATCGGAGATATAATCTCAAGTCAATTATTCAATTGAACTCAAATACGATAAAAAATGGCAAGATCGGATCGCTCAACTACATGAGAAGTAGTTTCTTACGGCTTCACAATCCCATTGAAGTCTTTCGATTCGTTAACCTACAGGGTATCGAGAAGAAACCTAAGGTTAAAGGAGAATCAAATCTAGCAAAACCAACTAGTATCACGCAGGAGGTGTGGGGATTAGTTTTTCAAGTTGCTAGAGTTTCCCTTATATAGTTTTCAAATCAGGGTTTGTAATCTAAGTTACCTTGGTAACAAAGCATTCAATATTCACCGTTAGATGAAAAACTACGATTAGATACAAGCTAATATCTTTCAAACCGTTAGATCGAAACTTAGCTTGTCACACAAATGAAATGTATTTCATTTAGGTTTGAGTAAGTACCTAAAAGTGTACACTTAGTTGGTTCACAAATAGTTAACCAATGGTTATCCATATGAGCACTTTCATATTAACCGTATTCATCTTTCTCATAACTAGTTCAAATGACTCATAAGAACTAGTTGAAGAGTTGTTCAATTGCTTAGGTCTTTATACGTAGACAAAATTGAAACAAAATCGGTTTGATTCATTTGAATCAATTCATGAACAATATAGCCACGGTTTGCAAAGATTGCATTCCTTATAATTTATTGTTTTAAGTTCATGAACTACCGATTTGAGAAATAACCAGCTTGGGTACGCGTACGGGTATGCGTACCTTAGCTACCGGATTTGAGTTTACAAACTCAACAAAAATTTTCGGTTTGAAAACTTCCGTGGGTACGCGTACCTAAGGTGGTAGTTTAACGGTTTGTAAACTAAAAACTCAACGAAATTTTCGGTTAGAAAACTTCCGCCGAGACGCGTACCCAACCTGTCTCCTTCACCAATACCGTATGAACACATATGCACACACTTGGTTTCCGGCACATGGATTTATACACTAATGTGAGAACACACTATATATGCTTATATCCATTGTTGGTAATAATCTCAACTCTACATTTCAATCATTAAAACATTCTTTTATAATGTTATAACAATCGTTATTCACGACTATCTTCATCAAAGCTATTTTCAAGATTGAAACGTCATCTTGACTTTCGTCACGGGTAAAGATGAAAAATAGTTAAAGCGAAAGCGTACCAACACATATTTCGAAAAAAGATAGGCGAGTAAAACTCAAAAATAGCAAATGTGTATGTATGAAAACTATCATACTTATATGACTTTTGTCTCAAGAGTAGGAGATAGAGTAGATAGACTTTTGAGTGATAGATGATTTCAAGTCTCCACATACCTTTTAGTCGGATGAAGTTCCTTTGGTTCTCGAGTAGTTCTTCGTCTTTGTAAGATAATCGCCATGGAGTCTGGAGCTCAACTATACTTAACTATCCTAAACCGAGACTTAGTCATAAGTAAACTAGAAATCAAGACATATAGTTTTGATCACTAATATTGACAAACATTCTTGAGATAGCAACGCATGAGAGTTCGACCGAGCAATGCTCTAACACTAACAATCTCCCCCTTTGTCAATTATAAGATGTTACTCGACAATTTTCACATGATCATCTTTTGACTTTCGTCAAGAATATATGATGAACTTGGTTGAAGCGAAATATTATCAACACATATTTGAGAAATATGTAAGCGAGTTAATCTAGAAAGCTCAAAATCTCAAATGTGTATAATCGACAACTATATAGTAGTACAACTTTTGTCTCAATATAGGAGATATAGTAGAAATAGACTTTCCAAGTGATAGATGAGTTTTAGTCTCCACAAACCTTTTGTTGATGAAGTTCCACAAGATCTCCTTAGTTGTTCTTCGTCTTCAATTGATGAACGCCGTGAAGTTTAATGCTCAACTACACAAACTATCCTAGTCCGAGACATCACTATAAGTAGACTAAAAATCAAGACTTATAGTTTTGATCACTAACATTGACAAACAAGCTTGAGATATCAACGCTTGCGAGTTAAACCGAGCGAGTGCTCTAGCAGAACTACATCAACAACTTTCTAGCGGTATAGTTCTAAACAACCTAATGAAATGATATAGTCTTAATTGTCATTGTTTCGTTATTGAGGATTTCATATAAACCTGCGTATCAACTCATTTTTCTTATTTTCTTTCTTTAGCTAACAACTTACAAATCATGCATATACTTCGTCCCAAATTCACTTGATGTCACGCCTACTCTTCGTTCTTCATTATTGCTCCTGCTTTTACTTCCTACAATGAGTTTTAGATAGTAGTTCATTTTATAATGATCATTTATCATATATTAAACCTTGATGATACCAATTTCATCATAGTATGTATAATTAAACCTGGATAAAACCATGTACATCACAATTAAATCTAGATGGAATTGTTTTCATCCTCGTGTAAACGTGGATGAAACACTACACACCACATATTAAACCTGGATGAAACTAGTTACATCCTATCAAAAATAAATGTATATCACATATTATACATGGATGAAACTAGTAGATTAAACATGTCATCCTAATTTATACTAACACTGGTCACCAGTATCAACTCAACACAACTTCACATCATACATACCAGTTTCACCGCATACACACCAATTTCATAAAAAAAAACATATTTACAACAACTTTGACCGGATTTAACTGAACCTAGATGGATGATCCAGTTTCGTTCAATTTTAAATGGGTGATGTGTAAAATTGCTCTAAAATTAAGCATCTGAGAAGATTAGGGTTAAATTAAGAAGTAGATGAAATCAATTTCAAAATCATAAAAAAAAATTAAATCAAAGAAAACCTAAAATTAGTAGATAAAAATGGTTATAACCATCTTCGTGGTGGTGATTAGGAGAATATCTAGCTAGGGTTTTTGGTGGTGGTGGTGATAGAAACTTCTGATTGAGTCGTGTTGGTGTTGATTTGTGAAGATGAAACTGGCGAGGGTTTTTTGGGTGGTGGTGTTTGTGCTGCTGGTGAATGTGGATGGAACAAAAAGTTGAAGGTTTGTGGTGGTGGTGAAGAAATTTTGATGTAGAAGAAGAGAAGTCGATGTCGATGGTGAAAAGGGTTGGAGAGTCTTACTAGTGTGGAAAAGATGGTAGTTGTTTCACAAGATTTCAATATGTTCGAGAAGGTGGGGTGAAAATGATTATGTAGGGTAGACACATACAAGGGTTGTATAGGAAATTTTGTTTGTAATTTCCTTCCGTCCATTTGAACTTAGGATTCGATTGTTTGCTCAGTCCAATACAACCATGTTTTAAGAAGCTCCGTGCAAATCACCCATTTTCTTATTTGTAAACTCTCTTAAGCGTCAGTTTCCAAGAATCACTATATGGTATTACTATTTTCTTGGAAGCTTTATATGTGATGACGAGATCAACTCCATACATGAGATGCAGAGTAGGTGGAGCTTTATGTGAGATGCGGAGTCTCGTTATAAGCTTTCTGCCATTTTAAGTTTCCCAAATTTGTCGAAATAATACTTGTGCACATAATAAATACATATGATGATAGTAGGTATCCCTGTTGTATACCTCTAGTCGGAGTAATGTACCCCTGCGGCGTGTCGTTAATGTTAATAAATAACCGCTGAGATGCATAGCATGATGTAATCCAAAAAATAGGTAGGAAATCCCATCTTGATAAATGCCTTTCTAATGAAGCCCCAATCTACGCTATCATAAGCCTTCTTAATATCCACCTTAAGCGTCATTTTTGGATGTATAGTTAGAGCTAATGATTTGATATGGTGGAATATCTCTCCATCTATTGCTATGTTCGCATGTATGGATCTTTGAGGTATAAATGCGCTTTGATATGGCCTTATCAGGAATGAGAGAATAGGTCGAATACGATTGATATATGTGACATTGAAGAGCCCTACAAGTATGAATTGTGATGGGTTTGACGGATGATCTACCTTTGGTATTAATGTAAGATTTGTATGGTTCATGATGGTGTGAACATTAAGTAGTTTAAAAAACTACGTAAGACAACTATCGATTATATATGGGTTGTGTTCTAAAATATTTTGAAAAACTTACTAATATAGCCATCTCGAACCTAGAGCATGTTGGACCGATGGAACATAAAACTTGTTTGATTTATTTTAGTGTTACTCCCATCGCAAGCATATTGCACTATCGCAAAGTTAATATGTGATTGATTGTTGGAAATCCATTCTTTTGTATTTGGTGTTGATAGTGCTCTATGAAATGGACAAGAATAAGTTTGGACAATAACATCTTATCATCTACACATTTGTTTTGCGGATCTTTCATCTGTTGAATGTTGTTGCATCTACGATTTATAGTTTCTTTCGTGCGGAAGAATGCGGTGTTAACATCACTTGACTGTATCCATTGTATTCTGGATCTTGCTACCAATAAGTTGCATGACATTGGAGCAGGGTCATGTGATGACTTTTGAGTTGTTTTTCTTGAAGTATCTAGTATGCCAAGTCGTTTGCGCTTATGGAAGCACATTAGTGTTATTCCAATTTTTTGGGGTCGTTGATTTTTGATCATTATATGAAGGTGGCCAGAAGTTTCTTTTTTCCAGTCGATGAGAATTTAGTTAGTTGATATGGGTTTCAATTGTGAATCTAGTGTCGGTTCCAAGTCATGATCTTTGGGTCAGGATGAGTCAAACAATTGTTGCAAATTCAGAATGATCAAGCGCAGGTGTTCAAATTTGTCATTTTAGTTCACTTCAGTCAATTGCTTTTGTTTGGAGCAGGATCCACGCGTGAGTGACATTATTTGAGGTAAGTGAGTCACCCTGCATGAGGATTGGAAGACCTAAAAATATTGAGTAGGAATGAATCTATCCAATCACTCCGTGATATTATCATGACCTTGTTGAATATTGGTACATGTAAATGGATCGCCACGAAATCCAAGATCCGTTAGTCCCATTTGATCCACCATATTCGGGAAGGGTTGAGTTCGCGTGCAAGTTATTTTTTTTTTTTTATACAAAAGAACTACTTCATTTAAGCTCCAATATTATATATCTTGTTGCTAACAATCCTATCATCCCTTGTAATCTTAACAACATATTCCTCAGGGATGTGCGTAAGTTACTTGTTTACCCTTTTTTTCCTCCCTAATTGGTTCATAACCTCACCAAAACTCTTATCGTAACCCCTGTTGGTTTTGGTACATAATTATTGGGAAGTAGCGCCAAATATATTTCCTTGCATCCGGTATGGTAGACCATAGATACATGTGAATAACCAGGGATGTCTAGGGGTGGTGGAGTAATAAGTGCATGAGTATAAATTTTTGAACCGCAATAAGGTTTGAACAATGAGCTTGTTCTTCCACATTAGGCATAAGCCTCTACGCCTTCCAGTTTTAGGGATGGAAAAATGATGTTGGAATTGCAATAATTGCTCTAGAAAATTCATATGATCGGCTAAGGTTTCCGAAAGGAAGAAATTGGATGGTTTATCCAGCGAGATTAAACCTCGCATGTGCGAACATAAATGCCCAAAATTTCGGGCGTGAATTCCAACCTAAATCCAAACCCAAAACCCAAAATGTTGCATTTAGTATCAAGCCCAGACTTGCACACTTGGCCCAAGCCCAAACGACTAATTCTTTGTCTACTCTTTATTTAAGCTCAATTCGAGAGATTCATTGAGAGGATACATAAAAATTCTTTTAGGAAGATCTAGCTTATTACTTTGACGTGATTTTTAATCCATATGAACCATAGAAAACTCTAGTTTAGCGAGAAAAATTAATTTCACCGTTAAACATTCCAGATTCAATAAAAAGAGTCACGTTTTCAAGAAATAAACGTAAAACAAAAACAAACATCGATTCACCCCAATAGTTTCTTGAACACAATTCAAATCCAAAAATTATTCTAATTATACATTATAAATCCTAAATGAGATGAGTCTTTACATAACCAATGTTTTTATTTTTAGTTGACTTGGCCCGACTTGGCACAAATCAGATGTCGAGCGTTTTAGTTTGAGTCGATTTAACTCGCAACCAAACTCGGACATAACCCCCGGATTCAGATTCCGTCCGAGTTAGGAATAAAATACCCTAACTCATAAGACCAAGCCAATGATTCACATAATCTTTAGTTCTTTTTTAATATATTTTACGCAAACTAGTTTGTCCTGCGTAGCACAAATCAATGTCTCGCTATAAAATATTGGAACTATGTTTTAAAATTAGTTTCATACAAAACAAATGAATATTATTAAAAATCTAATAAAATTTTAATATGTTCACAATCGTACGAAATATAAAGCAGATGAATATCATTAAAAATCTAATAAAATTTCAATATGTTTACGATCCTACGGAGTAAAAACTAACAAAACATTGAATAAATTGATAAAAAACCAATACAATAGGAAAAAACAATTAAAAAAGAACGCGCAATTGGGGATATGAGAATTAATTGGGGGATATAGCTACAAGACAAAAACGGTGTCCCAATAGCAATTCTGGGTGACCCCCTATGTAATTATTTTTTTTAATTCCTAATCTAGCCCCCACTAATCAGGATTATTGATTAATTATAATTAGTAAAATGTTAAGTATTGGGGGATAAATTAGTGTGTATTTATTTTTATTTGAATTTGTGTGGGTTAGTTGAGAGTAGAAGGAGGGAAAATGGTTTTTGAGTGAAATTTTTTTTTTGAAAATGGAAGATGATTGTGATGAGAGAATTCTTTGCTAAGAGGTTGAAAATTTGATTTTTTTCTTTGAATCCACCATTGTTTAAATTTGAAAAAGCTTGGTGCCGGCATGGTATTCAACCAAAAAACCATGCCGGCATTTGCTGGAAATTTTCATAAATTTTTCAGGTTTTGATCTTCAAAACCTATTTTTTCAGGTTTTAATCAGTCTATTTCCGGCACAGTTATCTGATTTTCGAGCATGCCGGAACTACTTTAGGCATGGTTTTTGCTTAAATTTCTATGCCGGAACATGATGAAAAGTGTCCAGAAAATTGATTTTTTTACTTAACTACCGGCATTGATAGATTTATATCGAGCATCGGGCATTTAGTTCCGCATTGAATTTCATCACTTCCGGCATGGTCTTCATCATTTCCGACATGTTCTTCATCACTTCCGGCGTGGTCTTCATCCTAAATAACCATGCCGGAACTCACTTCCGGTGTGGTCTTCATCCTAAATTTTTATGCCGGCACATGATGAAAAGTATCCAGAAAATTGATTTTTTTTTTCACTTGACTACCGACATTAATAGATTTATATCGAGCATGCCGGAATTTAGTTCCGGCATTGAATTACATCAATTCCGGCATGGTATTCATCACTTCCGGCGTGACCTTCATCATTTCCGACATGTTCTTCATCACTTCCGGCATGGTCTTCATCACTTAAGGCGTGGTCTTCATAATTTCCGGCATGTTCTTTATCATTTCCGACATGTTCTTCATCACTTACAGAGAAGGAGAAGAGAATTTGAAAGGAAATGGGGAAAATTTAGAATTTGAAAGAGAATGGGGAACATTTGGGTTTCAAAGTTTTAACCCTAAAAAGATTAATAAGAAGTGGAGATGGAAATGGGGAATATGATTTTGTTTTTTGAGTTTTTTATTTTGATTTTGGGAAGGGTGTTTTAGTATTTTCGCCCCCAAAAGTCACCCCTTAGCACACACCATGGGTTGGGGGAAGTAATTCATATCCCCAATTAGTTTTCATATCCCCCAATTGTGGGTTCTATATTTATGATTGCCAAAAAAATAAAATAATAATTATAAGTTTTAATTACGTAGTGATTATGAGGTGTGACATGTATATATTTTTGCTAGAAATATGCATTTATCAATTGTTGTTAATAATGTATGTTTGGGGGTGCATATAACTAAATAATAGGGTGTATTTATCTAAGTAATTTATCCCTTATCAAAACTTTAGTGGTGATTAAAAGTAAGCTAGGGTTTTTGTTAACAAAATACGTATATAGGAAAAAGAAACCAAAAATCAAAACGTGAGCCGTCATTTTCTTCTTCTCTAACTTTTCTTCTTTTGTCTCATAGCACAAAAACTCAAACCACTTTTAGCCATCGCTTTATCTTTCCTTTTACCCTTTTTCTCTTTACTTTTCTTTAGATAATATAAAAAGAAAGAAAAGAAAGCCTAAACTATTAATCATTTTTGTTTTTGGAAATTGTGCATGCCTTGTTTGGATTTGGTTTAAATCAAGAGTTTGGGATTTGTTAAAAAGGTAGGGGGTTTCTACCTAATATCAATAAAAACCTATTTTAGCATTAAATTTAGATTGATTTCTTTTGATTTCCATACTAATAATAATAATGTTTGTTTTTAAATTCATTATGTTGTTTTTATAAAATTTGATTTATTTATGAAATTTTATATATTTATTACTAATCATTATTGTTGAAATATTCTAGATTTTTATTTTAAAATTTGGTATAGTTAAAATTATTTTTCTATATTATTGTAAAAATTATACTAATGCATAATTATTGAGTTTTCATTTTGTGAAAATGAAATTGATGCATTATAGTAATAGTGATTGGAGTTTTGATTTATGATAGTGAATTTAATGTGTTAGATTATTAGTGAATGGAATTGAGTTTAGATTTGTAAAAGTGAATTTAATGCATTAGTGAATGGATCTTACTTTGATTAAGTCTTTGGGATTCTAAACATGGTTTAGTGCGTGTGGGATTAAATGCACTGGTTTGAAATGAATTATAGGAAAATATGCATATGTCTGCTGCTGAAATGTTAGGCCTTTATGGCATCCCATCACTAGTGGCTACCCTGGGAAGACTGTTTGGGGGAACAGTAGTGGTTTGTTTACCGGAATAACTCTAACAACTAGATTAAGGATCTTGAATTTAAGTTTCAAGATTGTGAATAAGAAAGTGGTTTGTTTACCGGAATAACTCTGACAACTAGATTGAGGATCTAGAATTTAAGTTTCAAGATTGTGAATAAGAAAAAGGGTTTGTTTACAGGAATAACTTTGGCAATTTTTAGGTTAAGAAGCTAGAATTAAAGGTTGAAGATTGTGAAAAAGAAAAAGCTTAATTATTTTTGATTCAGAACGGCATAAGTATTATTTTGAATTTGTATGCATGTTTTTAATTATCGTATCGTCTGCATGTGTTTGATTATCGATGCACTCTATTATTTTTGAAAACTTCCTACTGGGCTGTGGTTTGCTCACCCTTTTCCTCCATTTTCTACAGAGAATGAAGAAACACAAATTGTGAAAGACATTATTATGTATCACGGGGACTTGGCTTTCGCGTTTTGAATTAAATCGAGGTGTTGGTTTGTTTTCTGTTAGAGCATAGCTCGGTTGAACCCACCAAGTGTTGGTATGTCAAGTTTGGTTGTCATATTTTAGTGAGCCAAAACTCATTTTAAGAGTCGCTTGATTATGTACTAGAATCAACTTCGTATAGGTTAGCTTGAAAGTATTAGGATATGAGACATTACAAGTATTGCGAAGAGTTGAAGAAGTGAAGAAGTAAGGAGCTACAACAACAACATCATCCTTCCACTTGAGGTTGGTGATATTTGACTTGAACTGTTTCATTCCCTAACGTATCTTTCAAGTCGTGCATATTGAAAACGTAGCTGCGAAGCATGAATGATTACACTCTAGTTAGACATAGTATTAAGGAATACAATACGAGGTTTATTGCTTAACCATTAAAATTTGGAGATAAGACATCAATATAATCGTTTTGAATGCTATTTTGATTATGTATGGGTATAAGGTGAAGATTTCATCCTAGGAAACAATGTTTTACATTTTTTTTAAGGAAGTAAATTCATGAACTTGTTTTGTAAATCGAAAGGGAAATCGCTAGGCATTATTGGTATTGTTATTCATTTCATATCTTTTGAACTACCAATATGTGTGATTAGTATAACCGCTCATGACTTATTTATGTTCTTGGTAAAACTATTCACAAAGGCCCGACTTTTGCATTGGTATGACTTTTATTAGTGAAACCGATCTTAAGTAATCACCTGAGATGGTATGATCGATTTAGTGTTATTGGTATGACCGACTCTGGGTAAAGGGGAACCGATCCTATTAAGAGGTGCAACCTATCACAAAGGGGAATCGATCCTTGTATGAGGTGTAGCAAGTTTTTAGTAGAAAGGGGAACCGATCTTGTGGACATGTGAAACACGTTTTTAGGCAAAGGGGAACCGATCCTATGGACATGTGCATCAAGTACAAGTTAGATACCATATATATGTGGGGAACCGATCCTAGTACCTAGTCAACCGAATTTTGGTAACTAGCGTGACTATGCAAATTACTCACATGGAGGTAGAACCGAAACTTGTTTTGGTAGAACCGTGAAACCCTTGATTTGTGATTGAGTGTTCTTGATCAATCACATAATTATTGAAAATCAGATGAACCAAATCTAAACTTGTTTGGAAGTGTGGCAAATCGGTTTCAAGATTGTAAGTATGAAAGAGGACTTACAAAGTAAAGATGTCGACATACTTTGAACATGTGCAGTAACGCTAATCTTTAATTGTTCAAAGTTATTCCTTAATAGATAAATGAAGAAAATCCCGGATCGAATAAAATAAATTGAGAATCTTTTTATTTACGGTTTTTAATTTTATTTTTGAAAAATGAAAATTAGTAATGTGCATTTGCTAGTTGGAGATTTTCTAAAAGATTTTCGGTCATTATTTGGACAAAGCATTTCCAGGAATTATGGAAATCGAATTTGGAATATATTGCATATCTTGAGAATATTTTCGGTTTGTCTTGAGAAGCTCTATTAGTACCGTTGGTGGGAACTAGATAATTGCGGTTTGTCTTTTGTTTTTGATTGATTTGATTGACTAACGGTGGTTTAACTTTGATTGCACCTAGTTTATTTATGCTTGAGAATCTTCTCTTCTGATATAAGATTCACTCAAACTAGATCGAAGTTTCGACGGGGATCTTTAGACTGTTTGTAGATCTGAAGACGTCTTGTGATAATCCATTGTTAACAGACTCCGTTTTGTGCGTGTGTTTTGGGGTAAAAACTAATTCTGCTATTTTTGGTAAATTTGGGTGTGTTGATGAGAAACAAATTCAAACCCTAAACAAATGCACTGCACGGGAGTTCTTTTAGATTCGAGAGATCAATCTTTAAGACTCTGGCCTAAACCAAGAAATGGTCGTTCCAGATTCAATTCGGTCACAAGGTGAAGGAGAAGGGTTGATCTTAGGGAGGGAAGCAAAGAAGGTGTTTGAGATCAGAATGTTGAATTATGAAGGTGTGGCAGTTTTATGACTTGTATCAGAATATAGTTTCTGAATACTTGTGTTGGTAACACTTGTCCTTTTGAAATAGATTAAAAACCTATTTATATAAGTCATTGAGCGCACCCTGATCTCATAGGAAGTGGAGGAAGTTAAGTATTGGAGAAGTGGAGATGTGCGGAAGGTGGTGATCATCGTGTTTCCGTTACGAGGGAAGACTAGTCACACTTTCACCCACTACTCTCATTACTGTTAACCGTCCGTTCTTTCCTGATACTTTCTCGTAATGGGCGCGTTGCACGCCGCACGCTGTAAACCGCCAGACCAATACCCAGTGAGCATCCCCGATTTATAACATGTTTGATGTCTCGAGTAAATGGGTCAAGTTGTGAGACTCGCCGCTAAAAGCAACACATGGTGCTTTTAGGTCAAATAATAAAATTATTTGTGAAATAAATGTTTATGAAGCATCGTTTATAATAGATGCGTATAAAACATCGTTTGTTTTAAAGATCGCCTAAATTAGTCGCGAGTCGATCGTTTTAGAAGAAGAGCGTGGCTGGAAACCTTTGGGAGATCGTTTGGTAGCTCTAGGGACGTGTTATTGCTTGGTTAATCGCTCCACGTAGGCGAGTGACGGATAGTAGCCATTCTAAAATCCTACCGGTTGATCTAAATTAGATCTGGATCACTCAAATCGGCTTGCCAAGTTGAGTGGCCGAGACGATTTATGGCAGTTAATGACTGTTGTTGAAGCAGCGGGAAGGACCATCTTTGGGCGATCGTTTGAAAGCCCTATGGGTGACCTACCATTTGGTCGATCATTCTATGTGGAGGAGGGGTGGCGGTGATCATAGCGCTACCACTGTTGGCCTCGTGGAAAACGAATCTACACTATCTAGATATGATCCGAAGTTGGATGGACGAGATGATTTGCAGCGAGCTTGCTCATCGCCGTTGATTCTAATTAGGGTTTGGAGGCCGTGCGCCAACCCTATTTTGGCTAAGCGATTTGAAGCGTTAGGCGCTAGTTCAAGCGAGCCCGATCGGCCATACGCAATGACAGAGCCGTTGGTGTGCACGTTGACATCTCTTGGGCTATCTAACATTAAATCTAAGCCATTCGATTTGGCCGGCAAAGATGAGCGGTCATGATCGATTTGCGATAGTAGCATACTACCGCAAACACCAATTAGGGTTTTAAAGCAGCCACGCCTGCCCTTGTTCGATCGAATGATTTGATGCGTCATTGACTAGCCATGAGCAAGTCGATCGACTGGGAAGAAAATTGGGTCGCCGGTGAACACCTTGGCACCTCTTTGATCGTTCAAGATGCGATCTAAGCCGTCAAACTAGGCCATCTAAGTTGGACAGATGCGATGGGTTTTTGAGACCGTTTTTGCCGGTCTTAGCTCGTTTGAGCTATTTTTAGACGGCGCGATCACCCATGTTTTGGTGAGCGTTCAAGGTTTTATGAACGAGCTAAAGGAATTTCGACCAGTCGGGATGTTAGCGGGCCAACCGGTGGTCATCATGATGATCGCCTAGTTCCACTAGGAGTAGGCTAGGCCTATCAAATTGTGTGGAAAAGTTGTGTGGCCGTGAACGTTTCTTAAGACTGATACAGACAGTCTAGATTTTCCTTAAGGAATTAAAATGCGTTCGATCGTGCTAAATTTTTATTAAAAAGTATGTGAACACGCTGATCTCTTTGTCTGAGGGTGGTGTAGCCTATGCGAGTGTTTTCATGCAGGTCTCAATACTGACACTTCGGGAGATTTATGCTACTCATTGCGAGTGAACATTAATCGTCATGTCATGCTAATATTGAGAGTTCGACTGGGAACATAGCATAGGAAAATACTAGGCAGGCCATGCATTAGTGAATAATGCAATAGGTTAAAATTTGTAGAATATCTGGGATTGTTGCTTCATGCACCATTCTGGATAAATTTCATAAATATGTTGAATTGCTCAATATATATGTAAGTGAAAAGGTTTATGCACTCATCACTTTCAATGGCTTTTGTTCCTTTGCAGGATGACCGCGTATTAAAATATAGGTTTCACGATTTTAGCCCTAAACCGAAAACCACTATCAACATTAATTTCGCTTAGAACGTAATAGCGATGCTATTTCGCGGAAGAACTAGATGGTGACAAGACGAAGAAATTCACAGGAGAAGTTCGTACATTACCAGGATAGAGGCTGGCTCGGTTCTTTGAGCAAGATCGTTTCTTTTCAACATACGTCAGTTATCTTGTGTAGGTTTGTCAACGGTACCCAATTACCCAGGAAACCGAACCGGACCCGGACATAACGGGTCCGATTCCGGGTAGTAATATTGGACCCATTAGTAGATTTAATACCCGATGGGTAGAACCTACTAGGAACTGATTAATATCGGGTCCTAATCGGGTATGCCCGACGGGTATCCGGTTAAATTTTGTGCATTGCCCTAATAGTAGACATTCTTTAATAAATCATCCTTCTTTGCCTCCCAAATTTCTGTGTATTGTTATCATTTTTATTTGCCTTTCGAAGGCTTATTTTTTCATTTTCATTCAACACCGGTAAGATCTTGATGCTTACAGTGGACCGAATAGACTAAACTTCATTTTTATACATTAAATTAAATAATTAATTAAGCTTTTAAAATTTAAACTGTGGATTTTATTATTAACACCACTAACAATAGTAATACACTACTGGTGAAGTTTAGCGAACCTGGTGATATAAGATTGGTGAAGTTCAGTAGTATCACCAGTAGTAGTACACCACTAACAGTAGTACTAACAGTTCGCTAAAGCCTCAACTGGTGATATAAGATTCAAAAGCTTATAAAGCCATTGAGAACTTGAGAACTTTACCTCGGGTGTTAAAGAATGTAAACCTGGTCTTATAAATTTTATTTAAAATTGTAAGAACTTGATTTCAAAATATTTAGTAAATACCCAATAATTACCCGAAACAGGTGGATACCCGGCTATTTAATTGGGTCCGGTTCTGGGTCCACTAATTTAAGAACCGGACCGGAACCGTCAAGACCGGAAGAAAAAATATTATCGGGTCCGGTTAAGGTAATATGATACCGGGTGGAACAGGACCCATTGACAACCCTATCTTGGTAGATAAGTATCTATTTGATTGTTATCCACTTTAAAGCCTTTATTCACTACAGCAGAGACTCCTTTTCTTCCCGAGATCTTGATGATTTGTGGAATATAAAGAAGACGCTGGAGCCTTTCTCCCATCGCAGAATTGCTTTTCTTCTTCGTTCCAGGTATTGTTGCATGTTCATCATGTGATTTGATTTTTGATTGACGATGATGATTTTTGATATACCAGCTGTTGATATAATCATAACATCTTTTTGCAGTATATGATGGGAACTGCTGGTGATGATTACTCTTTTACTTCTCCAGAAAACAGCTTTGAAGTCAACAAACCCGAGGCTAATGCGTTCGAGGAGGTGATGGCCAAAATAGATTCTCCATTTCCGTAAATTTGGTCGTGCCATACAGGGTATGTCTCTTCTGCACCTACGCATCATTCAAGAGCGTACTCAGATTGTTTTGGCTTCAGACAGCATGGAGGAGAAATGGAGGCGCGACGAAGCATCTCAGCCAACAAGCGCGAGAGCTGAAAGGTTTGCAGCTCGGCTAAAGAGACGAAGGATCGAGCATAACCATCCTCCCTGCGAAAATATGCATGATTACCTGGTTCATAACGGCATCATAATCCTTGACTTTGATGTGGATGAACCCGATCACCCAAAGGATGTTAGCGCGATCTCTAAGGAGAGCGCTGAAGTGTCTTCCGGAGAGAACGCTAAAGCAATTGCAAAAAGGGATGTCGGTGCAGCCTTTGAAAGGGAAATTGTGACGGCTTCTGGAGAGGATGCAACGGTGGTTCGCGAGGGAAATGTTGGAACAGTGTCCCAAAACGAAATCGAGGCAGCTTCTGGAGATGAGGTGGTAGCGACTTGCGACGAAGATGTTGAACCATCTTCCAGTGACGGTTCTGATGAAGGCACTGCTGATCTTAATCTCGCTGAAGACTAGATTTTCCTTTTTGTTAACCTCTTTCTTCTTTTTCTTTTTTTAGATGGGCACTTCTTTGTATCTTGTAAACATTTTCTTCTTGTACTCAGTGGCGGCCGAGTTTAAGTTCTTGTTTAAACAAGGGTTCTTTTATTCATGTTATCTTTAGGCCCTGACTGCGGCGTTTTCTGGTAGAGTTATAATACAATCTTCCCATTCCGTCAATCAGTGCAGCCGGCACATATAAGTGGTGATGTGCTTTTATGTGCCCGAGCTCCACCTCTATGATAATTACCCTAATAAGATAGCTCAAAGTAGGGGACACGATGATGGAAATTAAGGATTGATTGCAAATTTGTTCACCTTAAATTGATAGCGTGTTGCAATCCACGTAATGATTTGGTGATCAAGAGGTCGCCTTATCGCTGGAGTAGGCTATTCTTCAGGCACAAAAGCTCTTGCCCTAACAATCATATATTGGTTGTGTGACGATTCCCTTGCCCTTTTCTTTCTGTGTGTATTCCTCAGTGTTTCTCGAAAGATATGAGATGTTTCCTTTTAGGGTTTTGTCTTTCTGGTTTGAATTGATGGGTTATGATGATGATTTAGGATTTCTCAAGACTTTGTGTCATGATTCAGGAGTAAAGAGATTTCTAAAAGAAAATGATACTTCGATTAACTGAAAAATTGAAAACCTAATTATGAATGCAAGCAGTGCAATCATTCTGGAGGAATTACAAATATTGCATAAAAGGGGAAATTGCTTAGAAAAAATACTAAAGAGAACTCTGGAAGAAAAGTAGCACAACGTTTTAGGTATTGAAAGGCTTGAGCCATCATGAGTGAATTGTCACACCTTCCAGTTCGTCGGCATTGATGAGCTTGCAGTAACCCCCTAAGATAACATCTGCTACTAGTTATGGCTCATCTTTCCCTTCTATAAATGGATCAGGCCGAGTGGTAACTTTCACTACCATATATCCAATCAAAACGGGTTTGGGCGCCAGACAACTACTTGATTCTTGGACTCGTTGTCTTTGGTGAGACAAATTCTAAATTTTGATAAAGCATTTGAAAGGACCAGCATCCCATTCACATCTCCTAGTGGTGCCTGGGTTGTTGATCGGAGCGAGTCCCCGAGCCTTAGCGGAAGGAGGAGGAGTGACTGGCTACAAAAAGGGTTGTTCAATAAGACTTACTTGGGTTCGGAACCTTCGAATGTATGTCGATGGTCTCTCTTCAGGTAGATGCGTCACATTGGCAAGTTGTTGATCCGACAACAGATAATCTTCGTGGTCGGACGGCTTGTTGGAAATCCTTTCATGTATAGACACTGGAAAAGGACACACTCCTAGATTTGCTTTTATTGTCATACACCCACGAGCGCCCAGAATCATATCATAGTTCGAGTAGTCTTTCACAATATGAAATTTGCCACGTGTTAGAGCATCTCCCACCTTGATTTCGAGGTCGATGTACCCATAGGCATCTCTAGACTCTCCTTCAGAATTTTTAATTATGGTTGGATAGTGAACAACTTCCTTCTTTGAAATTTTTGCATCTTTCAGGGTCTTGACAGTGATGATATTGAAATCATATGCTACATCAATCACTGTGTTGTCAAACTCGACATCCTTCAAGTGAGCGATGGTTAGGAATCCCCAGTTACATCCCGCATTTCCTAGGAAAGATTGGGGTTTGGGAGCGGCCTCCTTAACTGGAAACAGACGCTTGCCTGATACGACACGGTTGAGGTCTCCAAACATGTCTTGGCGCTGCGCCTTAGAGAAATACAGAATTTCACATAAATTCTCCATCATAGACTGCACAGTTTTGTGGACGGAGTCCCCAGAAATCATGCAGCTCCTGACAAAAAGAGGGTCTCTGTGGACTCATTCATTTCCTAATTGAATTTCTCCCGCATCCACATTCTCTTTGAAAATGCGCTACAATTTATTGCAGTCATTGGTTAGGTGATTGACAAACCTGTGGTAACGACAATATTTGGGGTTCGCCATCTCTTCTTCAGTTGGCGGACGTTTGAGAGGATGTAGCTTGATGGATTCATCTTGAATCCATGCTTCCAGGAGTTCAATGACTTCATCTATTAGAAATGGGAAGTCTGGAGCAGCATCTCCAGTTTGTTGCACAGGAGTCTTAGCCGCAGCTTTCCAGTACGGAGTCGTCTGCGCCGGCGCTGCACGCTTGGGTTGTTGTTCCGTTGCTGGAGCTTTCCTTTTCCCTCATTCACCTACCACACTTACAGAAGGACCGGTGTTATATTGCTTGTTGATGAGGCGTGTTTCCTTGAGTTTCGCATGTATCTTCACCCTGGCGCCAGTCCGGGTTCTAACAAGTCTTTGGTGCGGTCGATTTGACCATTTAGCAACTTCATGGAGTTGAGAGAATGTATGGAAACGGGAGTTTTCCAAGAAAGCACGATAGATGGGAACCATACCGTTAATGCATGACTCCACCAGCTGTTGTTCGGTCACATTTGGGTCGTGACAATCCAAAGCTTGAATTCTGAATCTCTTGACGTAATCGTTTGGATGCTCATTGTTTAGTTGAAACATTCTTCCCAAATCTGAGAAAGTGATTTGCTCGGACACGAAGAAATACCTCTTATAGAAAGCGGTGACCATCTCACACCAGTTGGATATGTTGTTTGGTGCGATGTTGTTGTACCAAGTATACGCTCTTCCGGTAAGCGACTTTGAAAATTCTTTCGGGTGGAGGACATGATTGTATTCGTGCTCTCCTAATGACTCCAAAAAATGAGAGATGTGTTCACGAGCATTACCAGTACCATAATAAAGGAAAAAATAAGAAGAAGAGTATCCTCTCGGGAGAGGAACTCTTTGCACATTAGGGGGACAAGGAGGTTGATGCTGATACAGGTCTACCGGGTTTTCCTTGCCTCGATTTTGGAGAAGTCATTCTAGATCCTCACGCGTGATGAAATTGGATGGCTGATTTCTTTCTCTTGAGCGCTCAGGAGCAACACGAACTTCCTCATCTATGAATACACGTCCTGATGAAGTGCTTGCGCCAAGAGTGTTGAAAGTACTCCTCATTGGTTCCATGGGTTGACGCGGCTCTTGTGGTAGTCGTTCTGTTAGCGTCTTGAGAAAGTAAGTACTTCTTTCTGAGTTATAGCCATGTTCGTCTGAGCCTTAGCGAGAACTTCTTGTCTTTCCATTAAATAAACAATGGTAATGTGAGGTTGGCCTCCTCTGGCTCCTCCGGTCTCTCTCGTCTTGATGGGGAGTGACAGTATCTCTAGTAACAACCGGGGGCGTTACGCTTGAAGAAAAATTGGGGTGGCGGAAGCGGCTCTGGCTCTGCTGATTGGAGGTGTCACGCCTGAGGGATTGTTTCATGCGCCACTGGTGTTGGTGGTTGAAGATATAGTACCACGAGATACGTTGATTGTGCTGGTAGGCGGCATATTGGTGTCGCTGGCAGGAATGTTGACACCAGGGGTGTTGTCAGCGTCAGTAACATCGGGATTTGTTGTTGAACCAAACCTAAGATCCACCATCTTGAATTTGAGAAAATTGAAATGAAATTGACAATTGATCTTGCAACCGAGAGATTAATCTCCCACAGTGGTCGCCAGTTGTTTTGGGGTAAAAAATAATTCTACTGTTTTTGGTAAATTTGGGTGTGTTAATGAGAAACGAATTCAAACCCTAAACAAATGCACTGCACGAGAGTACTTTTAGATTCGAGAAATCAATCTGTAAGACTCTGGCCTAAACCAAGAAATGGTCATTCCAGATTCAATTCGGTCACAAGGTGAAGAAGAAGGGTTGATCTTAGAGAAGGAAGCGAAGAAGGTGTTTGAGATCAGAATGTTGAATTATGAAGGTGTGGCTGTTTTATGACTTGTATCAGAATATAGTTTCTGGATACTTGTGTTGATAACACTTATCCTTTTGAAATAGATTAAAAACATATTTATATAAGTCACTGAGTGCACCCAGATCTCATAGGAAGTGGAGGAAGTTAAGTAGTGGAGAAGTGGAGTTGTGCGGAATGTGGTGATCACCGCAAGCTTAAATTCTACGAGGAAAGGGCGGTCACACTTTCACCCACTACTCTCATTCTTCATTGTTAACCGTCCGTTCTTTCTTGGCACTTTCTCGTAATGGGCGCGTTGCACGCCGCACGCTGTAAACCGCCAGACCACTACCCAAGTGAGCATCCACCAGTTTGTGACATGTTTGATGTCTTGAGTAAATGTAACGTAGCGGAAGCGTAATAATTTGGATCAAGGATCCAAAAGGTAGTGAAAACTAGTGTGAAATCAATAGATTCACAAAAGTTATAAGAAAACTAGAGAACAATAACTAAATAAAATATCTTTGATAAATCAAATAAGATAATAATGTTGAATGTGTAGGAATTCTACAAGGCTAGGCCTTCTTATATAGGCTTCACTATTTCCTAAAAGTAATAAAACTAGAAAAGGAAATCATACCAAACTAGGAAACTAATATGTTCTAGAATAGTTCTACAATAGGAAATCATAAATTAGGAAATAATACTAGAAATAGAATACGGTTTGACACTAATGTCAAAAAGGGTGACTTTGTCTAGATGTTCTACATCGGGCCCACCTTCTTGAAAAGAACTCGACCCCCCGAGTTTGGTGTTGGAAAGAGAAACATCATCGGCGGGAAAGTAAGGAAAGATATCCTTAACATTGAATGTGGAAGAAATGTTCATATTAGCGGGAGGTCGACAACATATGCATTGTTGCCGATCTTCGAGAATGCGGATAGGACCAATCTTCTTATACTTACGTCTTGTTGTATGTACCGTCGGAAAACGATCCTTGCTTAAGTACACCATAACCAGATCACCAACTTCATAGGATTGAAAACGACGTCGACAATCAAGATCTATCTTGTACTTGGCATTAGCGCCTTCCAAGTTTTTTCTTTACCTCATCATGTAGCACTTGTAGGGACTCTATCATGTGATCTGCCGCAACATTGGAACTAGGAATGGATGGTAAAGAGACGAGATCCAATGTATGGTTAGGAACCTTGGAATAAATAATCTGAAAAGGTGCATAACCTGTAGACTGATAGACACATTTTTTGTGTCTGAATTGTCCTCGATCTTTGGTATTGTTGGAACTCGATTTTTGTACTAATATTGTGTTTTTATGTATTTTAGGCATTTTTGGAAATAAATATTTTTTGGAAAATTCGGCTCGAAAAGTTGCGCGGAACACCCCGGAGGACATTTGATATTCGGACTCCCACTTTGGATAAGGGGTAACCAATTACTAAGGGGCACCCAATTGATATTCGCACCCCAGCTATTGGATAAGGGGTGACCTTCTTCTCCATTTCAAAAACGAAAATTGGCTGGAAAACTAGTTTTTCAGCGTAATTAGGGTTGCAATTTTGGGAGGGATTAAAGGAGACTAAAGGGCTGAAATTGATTGGGTATCTTCCTCTGGCCTATAGTGGGCTGGTGTCGAGTGTTGGTCGTCTAAATTTGGTTGGAATTGTCGCGAGAAGAAAAACAGAGAGCACACGCAGGAAAGAAAAAAACACGGGATTACGGCGTGATTCGACGAGTTTTGCTCGTGTTTGGTCACTTCAAAAACGTGTAGGAGTTAAGTAAGGAAGCTTCAAAGACGTATTTACATCATCGAAGCCGTGTAGAAGTAAAACAGGGAAAGAAAATATTTTCTTTAAACACCGAGTGATGGGAGGATTATACGCAATTATAATGTGATATTTTGTCGCTGTCGAGTATAAAAAGGATCAATGGGACTCAGGGAAGGTTTACAGAGAGTTTGGGAGGTTTTAGAACGCGAGAAAAGCAAAAAATCAAAGTTGCAGAGACAACCATTTTTCTGCTGCTGCATCTCTGAAGAACGTGAAGAACGGACTCTTGAAGGAAGTCGTTCTTCTACAAGAATAAATGCGACCGTAACCAAGCGTCGTAATACGGAGGGGCAGACTTAAAAGAAGTAACGGTTTTATCATTCCTTATAATGAGTGTTTGCAACATCTATAACTGTTGCAAACCCGATTTTCATCTTATTCTCCTTTGTTCATCATTTGTAAACCATTTTTGAGCAATAATAATGAATTTTGAGCGTGTTTCCAACATGATGAGCGGCTAATTCTCCCACAACCAAGGCAATGAGGAAGCTATTTACGCATGAATAAGCGGTAACCATTTTATTTGCTCTAATTTATAATTTATAATTCACTCAATCACTGCTTTTGCAGAGTTTTAAATTGTTCGCAAAATTCTTTTCATTAGTTGTGATTCAATTAGATAGGCTATGCTTTGTATTAAGATAATCTATGCTTAGGGATACAATTAATTTTTGAGAATTTGTCTGATTATTTGTGAATTAAGAAACAAGGGATTTAAAAGATAATTAGAGTTTAGGGTTATTTACCGTATTTCATTCATGAGTTATAGTGGAATCAGTGTCTTGGTTATTCTCTCATATCTTGAAACAATTTTGTGTTAATTTTTCTCTATTATTATTTTTTATAAGTCTAAAATCTTTTGCTTTCACAAGTCTCAACGAACCTTATTACTACAACATTATTGAGTCTCATTATAGACCGATTAGGAACTGAATTATAGGCGAACTCAGCTTGAGCGAGAGATAGATCCCATTGTCTAGGCTTGTCTCCGGATAAACAACGAATAAGATTCCTAATGATCGGTTTACTACTTCGGTTTGCCCATCTGTTTGTGGGTGAGATGTGCTACTAAACTCATAATTTGGTTTGGAGACGAGTCCAAAGTGTCTTCCAAAACCAACTTAATAACTTAGTGTCTCGATCGAAGTAATGGTCTTTGGAATACCATGTAAACGGACTATCTCACGGAAGAAAAGATTTGCCGTAGTCACAAAGATCCATAGTCTTCTTGCAAGGAATAAAATGTGCCATTTTTGAGAAGCGATCAACAACCACAAAAACAGAATCATGAGCTCTTTGGGTTCTTGGTAAACCTAGCACAAAATCCATTGATATATCTTCCCAAGGAGCATCTGAACTGGAAGAGGAATGTATAATCGTATTTTGTGCATGACCCTTTACGTTGACAAACCATACACCGTCGCACAAAATCATGGACATCCTTTTTGAGAGAATTCCAAAGTAACGAGCTTCGATTAGAGATATAGTCTTATCTCGCCCGAAATGGCCGAGAAAGACCACCGCTATGTAACTCCTTAATAAGGTGTTCACGAATGGAACCATCGGGGAATGCATAAGCGGCTACCTTTAAAAATAAACCCATTATGTAAAACAAAATTACCCAGTACCTTGTTGTGCGGAGGAACATTTCTTCCATAGTAAGGAAAAACGGATCGTTAGGATATAACTCTTTAAGGAGTCAAAGGCAATCACTAAAGACGGATAGTAACAAGGAGTAATTCACGGGCACTATGATTTGTGAAACGGCTTAGTGCATCCGCAACCTTGTTGTTCAAACCAGACTTGTGCTGAATAGAGAATGTATGTTATTGCAAGGTAGAAATCCAACTTGCATGCATTCTATTGGATGGTGATTGATTCTGAATATACTTGAGGGCTTGGTGATCAGTATACAAGACAAAATCCTGTGTATTAAGTAGTGTCTCCATTTTCGTAGTGCACGAATCACAACATAGAACTCTAATTCATAGGTAGACCACTTTTGACGAGCTTCGGTGAGTTTTTCGCTAAGAAATTCAATGGGTTTACCTTCTTGGGACAAAACAGCACCAACTCCTAATATGGAAGCATCAGAATGTACTTCAAAAAGCTTGTTGAAATCAGGTAGTGCAAGGATAGGAGCAGAAGTAAGTCTTTCTTTTAGTAATTGAAAACTTGATTCAGCTTCATCTGTCCATAAGAACCTTTTATCCTTCCAACCGTCGAGTAATAGGAGATGCGATAGAGCCGAAATCCCTTATAAATCGACGGTAAAAGGAAGCTAAACCATGAAAACTTCGAGCTTAAGATGCTGTCTTCGGAGTAGGCCAATCACGAATAACTGTGATTTTGGAATCATCTACTTGAATATGGTAGGCCCGAAAAGATGTATAAAATGAAGCCTACGGTGATACCGCAAGTGCACGGTGTCGTGATGTAGCACTGGGCACGTACGGGTCGAACCACAGAGACTTGTGGTGCCCTTATGTGATCTAAGGCTTTCTTCAACTGAGTTCTAAGGTGTGAGTAACAAAGGTTGTTTTTGCCGAAACGGCTAAGATTGAGTGGAATAAACCTAAACTAAGGTATAACATTGAAAACAAATGTGTCTTTGGGGTGATCAAATTCACCACTAAACCCCTATTGTGTGCTCAACTAGTTTGATGTCTTGTTCTTATATCGAGACAAGAGAAGCTTGTCTTGGCTACCACTTATCTAAGAGTTTCTCCATATAAAGCTTCAATTATCATTTGAGTTCTTGACCTAGAGTACTGGTTGTCTAATGAAGAACAAGCCGGTCAAGAGAATCGGTGTAAAAAATAGAAGCAAGAGCTGAACATTCTCAACTCAGTTTTAACCTAACTACGGTGCATCCATGGCTTTGGCATGCCTTTGAGAGAAAAGGATTGAGATGTTAAAATTGAAACTATCTTATCAATTAAACATTCAAGAACATCTTACACACAGTTTAAACACAATTAGGAATTAGGGTTTCATCTCAAACCCTAACAACTAAATCAAAACATAAAATTAAACATAAATTAAACCTAAATGACTGCCCTGGCTAATCCAGGCGTGCCTCTAACACACAAACCCTCACTTCAATTTATACATGCACAGACTCAACAACCGAACCCTAATTTACTTAAAAAAATAGGAATTAAATGCAAAGTAATTCAAACCCATACTCTGTTCGGCTCTCGAATCATCGACTTCTCTGCTCCTGCGCGGCTCCGAGTCGCCATGCATGGGTTGTTGTGACCTAACCCTAGTTCTCATCTATCTCTAAATTAGCTTCTAGGTGTATGGAGAAGCTAAGGGAGAGATAGCTAAGCCTAGAGAAGAGGAGGAGAGTTGTTGGTAGCTATGGAGGTGACGGGGAGATGGAGTTGTTGGTGTTGCTGGTCGGGGAATGGGGGTGGAGTTGCAGAGAAGATGGGTTTTTGCAGAGGAAAGAGAAGGAAGAAGAGAAAATGGGTAAGGTCGAGTGGGTATAGGGTATAGAGAGTTTCGTTGTGAGGCATGAACAGCGGGGGATGATGAGAACGCTGCACCAAAGCGTTGGATGAAGGCGATGGAGATCCGACGGTCGAGGATGGTTGACGGTTTTGGTGTGCTCTGGTGTTGCACGGGATCATCGAGAGATAGATGTAAGCGATGGAGCGACCGTAGGATGCATCTGGGTGAGATCTGGACGGCTCGTGGTGGACGGGCTCGGATCCGGGTCGCGGGTCTAGCTCAAGCCCATGTCTTGAGATGAGTTGCTACTTGTTAGGTTGCAACTGTTGCGCGCGGGCTTTGGCTATCTGCTCCTTAGATGCTCGCCTCCGATTCTTCGCTCTTTTTGGCTCCTCAATTTCTCCAGACTTTATTTATTGCCTAAAAACACAAAATTAATTAATACAAATATTTATTCTTGAAAACACATAAAATACAGAATCTGGGATAATATCTGATTCTTGAGCACAAAAGATGAGTAAAATGCCAATAAAAAGGTGTGTAAATATGCACTATTTAGCACTCATCAAATACCCCCAAACCTGAATTTTACTTGTCCTCAAGTGAAACAGAAATAAAGAAATCCTAACTATACCACTGTCGTAGGTCTCTCGAATGCATTTAGCGTATGCACTAAGCCTTTAAACCCCTAGGTGTCCCTAGTGGACGAGTTATAGTCTCGTGAGGGTTTACCAGAGGTGTACCCACAAAACCTTCTCCAACTTCAGAGTATAAAAGAGTCTCAAGCCTCCTAAGAGCTATGAGAATATAGAGTTTCTGCATGCTAGTAACAGAAGTTAGAACTATCGAAGAACGCATTCTCATCCTTAAGTGCTGAGCGAGAAGTAACCATACCATATGAAAGAACTCGGATTCGATTGTGATCATAAGTCTCAACTCTCGCCTCACCATTAGGGTTTTATGATAATTGCACTCAAAAAGATTGCTTTTTAGTCTCTCATGTGTGCAGCAGAATAAAGAGAGAAATGCACACGTTGTAGGTAAGAAGGATAACCTTCCGAAATAAAATGGAGAGACTCCACGAGGTGTGGACAAAAAGAATCTTTTTCCGATGATCTCTAAGGAAAGGAAATCAACCATTAGCAAGGGTGGGAGTACTCACTCACTTCTCACCCGATCGGCAATTAATATCACTCTCTCATAAGAAACCATAGAAACGTCTTCAATCTTCGGGTCTTCGGTCTTCAAATGTTGATGACGAACTTCTGAACTTTACAAAAACTTAATAATTTTTTTTTTTTTTTTTTTTTTTTGTTACAAACACTAACAAAAATAAAATTTAAATTTTCACAAACTTCATTAATTCTCATCTTTTTTTCCTTTTTTTTCTTTGTTACAATAAAAAAACCAATTTTGGACTATCTCATTAACTTTTTTTCAATATTGTTGATTAAACCTTGACTATATCAACGGTTCAATATTGAAAGATGATGTGTTTCTATGGGTCTTGCTGATTGAGAGAGAGAATGATGCTAACTACAAATCGGTATTTAGAAGGAGTTTTCATCTTTAGACGTCACCCTCATGATTGACAAAATTAGCACTCAAGAGATCAAAATTAGTCTTGAAAGTGGTGCGAAGTTGGGTAGATCACCATTCCTACCGGAATTGACGTACGGTGACACACACTCAAAAGCTTTTCTAGAAAGTCACAAAGAGTGAAGGTCGGTACCTCGCTTGATGTAAAATGGGTAGTCTCCACTATGGGTGATCACAATTCTACTACCGAATATCTAAACAAAGACCTAATTCGCCTCCAGGTATGGTTAAATCCAACTTTAACGCTCTAATCAACTAAGGAACCCGATTGTGTTCTCCGGTACTTCCAAGTTCTGTTATTTAAATTGAGAATCTCTATGTAAACATAGCTAAAAGCATGCTAGTGACTCTAAAATCTCTAAAAGTTGGAGGTTTTTACAAAAAGAGTTTTTGAAATTTTTTTTATTTTTTTTTTTTTTTTTTTTTTTTTTTTTTGAAAATAAAAGGTAAAATAAAAGGCTAAAAACTCTAAAAGGTAAAATAAAAGGCTAAAAACTCTAAATGCAAATGTACCCCCAAACCTAAATCAAACATTGTCCTCAATGTGTCACAGATAGGAAAAATTTGAACAGTCACGTACCACAAGAACTATGCTGATAAGATAAAAAGGGAAGAGATTACCGGATGTCGGCGGGAGCAAGGTTGAGCTTCATTCGTCAAGGCAAAATCCAACATTCTCAACGGAAATCATATCGGATTAGCACAATAAATGTACAAGAAGACTCAACCGATCAAGAAAAGAAAATTTAACAAGTCCTAAAAAGTTGAGGGTTAACCCAAAAAAAAAAATAATGTACAGAAACATCAACATGAAAATGGGCTTTGGTTTATGTGGGAATTTGGTTTGAATGGGCATTTTGGTTTATATGGGTTTTTGGTTTGTTGGGAAAGTACAAACCCATTTGATGTTAAACAACCCAATGAATATGGGCTCAATGGGATTCATTTGGTTTTGTTGGGAGCTTTGGCCTGAGGTTATGAAAATGCACGGCCAGGTAGAGAGCCAGATGCACAAAAGAAGGCTTGACAGCCCGTGGTTGGGTCGAGTTGGGCTCGGTTTGGTTATGTGCCTGGCCAAAGGAGATGTGGGCTCAACTTATGTAGCCCGCTTGCTCACTTTGATCAAGAGTCAAGTATTAGTACTAAGCCCAGTTGTTGTGGGTTTATGTTTGGTTTTGCAAAACCCAGATTCTCGGTTTAGGTTTTTGCGGCTCGGTTGTGTGAGCTTATTTGTGTGCATCGGGTTATGTCTTTGAGACACAACTTTTGGTAGGCTATGTGCAAGTTGGTCGTGCCAAGCACAAAAGAAACATAAACTCATAAAAGAAATGACCCAATTTCCCAAACTTGAACACAGCACAAGAAACTCATTCACAAAGACAGACAATTTAGAGCAACTCACAAAGACGGCTCGACTACGGCTCAACTCATGACTTCAGGGCTGGAGTTCGGCTCAGTATTGCACAAACACTACAGGCGAGATGGACTTGGCTCACTTAGCTTCGTGGGTGGTTACCTAGCAAGGTAGCTAATCATGCGTGGGAACTGGGGCAGCTAGTTTGCAACTTCATGCAATGAAAGTGATTCATTTAACGGTGGTCGAGCATAAGTCATCAATGCATGATTAGTTTGATACACAACTCATTGTGATGACAGTTCATGCAATACAAAGTGCAAGTGCAATGTCATAGTTCTCGACTAGCATGTGCATACTTCAAATGTCAAGGACCCACTCACATGAATATCATAACTAGCAAGGGATGCTCAGGGGAATTACAGCTCAATACAAGATGCTTGTTATGAATTCACAGTGCTCACATGAGAGTTAAGCTCACCAATTTGCACAGGGGAATTAGCATGCAAGGGATGCAAGGCAGTTATTCTATCATGTTCAGGTTGCACACAATCACAGGTCATGCTCAGGAGACCAAGCTGCAGCTTAGGCTCTACAGGGCAGAGTAGGGTAGCAAAATAGCTCGTTTCAGGCAAGGATACCTCACAGTTTCTGTGGAGTCAACCCACTCAGTTGACTTCACTTAACTTTCACAGACTAAGCTTACGACTGCTGACTTCGAGGGGAGCTAATAAGGCATTGACTCATGCATAGTTGGCTAGGTCTCGATAGTTTGCGAGTCGAGTTTAGGCTCGGGGTAGTCACAAGACAAAGATAAACAAGATTATGTGCACCACACGGTATTTCGGGCGGGATTGGTTTGTGCTAAATACTGGTCGAGCAAGTACACACACAGGCTCTAGTGCGGCTCCCAGCACAGATAAGCTATAGCACAGCACAAGCTCAACAGCTCAGGGGCTGGAACTGTGCACAGGGTAGACTAAGGGTTTCAGCACAGAAATGGGAATACGCAGCACAGGTTATGACAGACTCAGGTTACAATCACACAACACAAGTTCAGCTTACTTTCAATCATGCACAGATTAGCATACTAGCACATAGCATACATGGCAAATTCACAGGTCAATGCAATGTTCGAATACTAACCTCAAGTCCTGCGTTTTTCTTGTCTCCCTTGGGTTGGCGACACAGAAGATAAAGCCGAGGTTATGACAGACTCAGGTTATGCTACAGGGCTAAGCAACAGAGCTCAATGCTAACTCAGTTCTCAGTGCTACAGGATATGCACTGAGAGTATCATGGACTGAATGGGACTAAGCTTTACAAGTACACTAAGCTACAGATGCTGATTTGTGAGATCAATTAACTAAGATGAGAGCTATTAACTACAGCTACAGATGAGATGCAAAGATTATAACAAGTTACAGCTAATTTATACTAATGCAGGGTTAAGTATGACAATGCACGGTGAGTATGTACAGGGGATAGAATGAAATTTCAGTAAAGCAAGCAATGAATCACAGGGCACACGCCAAGTCCCCGGCAACGGCGCCAAAAACTTGGTAGGCCCGAAAAGATGTATAAAATGAAGCCTACGGTGATACCGCAAGTGCACGGTGTCGTGATGTAGCACTGGGCACGTACGGGTCGAACCACAGAGACTTGTGGTGCCCTTATGTGATCTAAGGCTTTCTTCAACTGAGTTCTAAGGTGACAGAGTAACAAAGGTTGTTTTTGCCGAAACGGCTAAGATTGAGTGGAATAAACCTAAACTAAGGTATAACATTGAAAACAAATGTGTGCTGGGGTGATCAAATTCACCACTAAACCCCTATTGTGTGCTCAACTAGTTTGATGTCTTGTTCTTATATCAGACAAGAGAAGCTTGTCACTGGCTACCACTTATCTAAGAGTTTCTCCATATAAAGCTTCAATTATCACCGAGTTATCGACCTAGAAACTGGTTGTCTAATGAAGAACAAACAATCAAGAGAATCGTGTAAAAAATAGAAGCAAGAGCTGAACATTCTCAACTCGCTTTTAACCTAACTACGGTGCATCCATGGCTTTGGCATGCACTTTGTGAGAGAAAAGGATTGAGATGTTAAAATTGAAACTATCTTATCAATTAAACATTCAAGAACATCTTTACGTTTAAACACAATTAGGAATTAGGGTTTCATCTCAAACCCTAACAACTAAATCAAAACATAAAATTAAACATAAATTAAACCTAAATGACTCGCTCCTGGCTAATCCAGGCGTACCTCTAACACACAAACCCTCACTTCAATTTATACATGCACAGACTCAACAACCGAACCCTAATTTACTTAAAAAAATAGGAATTAAATGCAAAGTAATTCAAACCCATACTGTTCGGCTCGAATCACCGACTTCTCTCTCCTGCGCCCGAGTCGCCATGCATGGGTTGTTGTGACCTAACCCTAGTTCTCATCTATCTCTAAATTAGCTTCTAGGTGTATGGAGAAGCTAAGGGAGAGATAGCTAAGCCTAGAGAAGAGGAGGAGAGTTGTTGGTAGCTATGGAGGTGACAGGGAGATGGAGTTGTTGGTGTTCTTTGGTCGGGAATGGGGGTGGAGTTGCAGAGAAGATGGGTTTTTGCAGAGGAAAGAGAAGGAAGAAGAGAAAATGGGTAAGGTCGAGTGGGTATAGGGTATAGAGAGTTTCGTTGTGAGGCATGAACAATGGGGATGATGAGAACGCTGCACCGAGCGTTGGATGAAGTCGATGGAGATCGACGGTCGAGGATGGTTGGCGGTTTTGGTGTGCTCGGTGTTGCACGGGATCATCGAGAGATAGATGTGCGATGGAGCAACCGTAGGATGCATCTGGGTGAGATCTGGACGGCTCGTGGTGGACGGGCTCGGATCCGGTCGCGGGTCTAGCTCAAGCCCATGTCTTGAGATGAGTTGCTACTTGTTAGGTTGCAACTGTTGCGCGCGGGCTTTGGCTATCTGCTCCTTAGATGCTCGCCTCCAATTCTTCGCTCTTTTGGCTCCTCAGATTCTCCGGACTTTATTTATTGCCTAAAAACACAAAATTAATTAATACAAATATTTATTCTTGAAAACACATAAAATACAGAATCTGGGATAATATCTGATTCTTGAGCACAAAAGATGAGTAAAATGCCAATAAAAAGGTGTGTAAATATGCACTATTTAGCACTCATCAAATACCCCCAAACCTGAATTTTACTTGTCCTCAAGTGAAACAGAAATGAAGAAATCCTAACTATACCACTGTCGCAGGTCTCTCGAATGCATTTAGCGTATGCACTAAGCCTTTAAACCCCCTAGGTGTCCCTAGTGGATGAGTTATAGTCTCGTGAGGGTTTACAGAGGTGTACCCACAAAACCTTCTCCAACTTCGAGTATAAAAGAGTCTCAAGCCTCCTAAGAGCTATGAGAATATAGAGTTTCGCATGCTAGTAACGAAGTTAGAACTATCGAAGAACGCATTCTCATCCTTAAGTCTTGAGCGAGAAGTAACCATACCATATGAAAGAACTCTGATTCGATTGTGATCATAAGTCTCAACTTCGCCTCACCATTAGGGTTTTATGATAATTGCACTCAAAAAGATTGCTTTTTAGTCTCTCATGTGTGCAGCGGGAATAAAGAGAGAAATCGCACACGTTGTAGGTAAGAAGGATAACCTTCCGAAATAAAACTGGAGACTCCACAGAGGTGTGGACAAAAGAATCTTTTTCGATGATCTCTAAGGAAGAAATCAACCATTAGCAAGGGTGGGAGTACTCACTCACTTCTCACCCGATCGGCAATTAATATCACTCTCTCATAAGAAACCATAGAAACGTCTTCAATCTTCGGTCTTCGGTCTTCAACTATTGATGACGAACTTCTGAACTTCACAAAAACTTAATAATAATTTTTTTTTTTTTTTTTTTGTTACAAACACTAACAACGATAAAATTTAAATTTTAACAAACTTCATTAATTCTCATCTTCTTTTCCTTTCTTTTCTTTGTTGCATAAAAACCTTGGACTATCTCAACTTTTCTTTCAATATTCCGATTCTAGGTTCTTTGACGATGATGTGTTTCTATGGGTCTTGTTGATTGAGAGAGAGAATGATGCTAACTACAAATCGGTATTTAGAAGGAGTTTTCATCTTTAGACGTCACCCTCATGATTGACGAATTAGCACTCAAGAGATCAAAATTAGTCTTGAAAGTGGTGCGAAAGTTGGGTAGCTCACCATTCCTACCCGGAATTGACGTACGGTGACACACACTCTAAAAGCTTTTCTAGAAAGTCACAAAGAGTGAAGGTCGGTACCTCGCTTGATGTAAAATGGGTAGTCTCCACTATGGGTGATCACAATTCTACTACCGAATATCTAAACAAGCACCTAATTGCCCTCCGGTATGGTTAAATCCAACTTTAACGCTCTAATCAACTAAGGAACCCGATTGTGTTCTCCTAAGTACTTCCAAGTTCTCGTTATTTTGGTGAGAATCTCTATGTAAACATAGCTAGAAGCATGCTAGTGACTCTAAAATCTCTAAAAGTTGGAGGTTTTTACAAAAAGAGTTTTTGAATTTTTTTTTTTTTTTTTTTTTTTTTTTTTGAAAATAAAAGGTAAAATAAAAGGCTAAAAACTCTAAAAGGTAAAATAAAAGGCTAAAAACTCTAAATGCAAATGCAACTGTACCCCCAAACCTAAATCAAACATTGTCCTCAATGTGTCACAGATAGGAAAAATTTGAACAGTCACGTACCACAAGAACTATGCTGATAAGATAAAAAGGGAAGAGATTAGGATGTTCATGGGAGCAAGGTTGAGCTTCATTCGTCAAGGCAAAATCCAACATTCTCAACGGAAATCATATCGGATTAGCACAATAAATGTACAAGAAGACTCAACCGATCAAGAAAAGAAAATTTAACAAGTCCTAAAAAGTTGAGGGTTAACCCAAAAAAAAATAATGTACAGAAACATCAACATGAAAATGGGCTTTGGTTTATGTGGGAATTTGGTTTGAATGGGCATTTTGGTTTATATGGGTTTTTTGGTTTGTTGGGAAAGTACAGCCCATTTGATGTTAAACAGCCCAACAGAATATGGGCTCAATGGGATTCATTTGGTTTTGTTGGGAGCTTTGGCCCGAGTTATGAAAATGCATGACGGAGAGGTAGAGCCCAGATTTTTGATGGGGCTTGACGAAAAGGTTGGGTCGAGTTGGGCTCGGTTTGGTTATGTGCCCAGCCCAACAGATGTGGGCTCAGCTTATGTAGCCCAGCTGCTCAGTTTGGATCAGCAGCCCAAGTATTAGTACAGCCCAGTTGTTGTGGGTTTATGTTTGGTTTTGCAAAACCCAGTTCTCAGTTTAGGTTTTTGCAGCTCAGTTGTGTGAGCTTCAGCTGTGTGCACTGGTTATGTGCTGAGACACAGCTTGGTAGGCTATGTGCAGGTTGGTCAGGCCAAGCACAAAAGAAACATAAACTCATAAAAGAAATGACCCAATTTCCCAAACTTGAACACAGCACAAGAAACTCATTCACAGCACAGGACAATTTAGAGCAACTCACAGCACAGCTCGACTACAGCTCAACTCGCAGCTTCAGGGGCTGGAGTTCGGCTCAGAGTATTGCACAAACACTACAGGGCAGATGGACTTGGCTCACTTAGCTTCAGGGGTGGTTACCTAGCAAGGTAGCTAATCATGCAGGGAACCAGGGCAGCTAGTTTGCAACTTCATGCAATGAAAGTGATTCATTTAACAGGGTCGAGCATAAGTCATCAATGCACAGATTAGTTTGATACACAACTCATTGTGATGACAGGTTCATGCAATACAGTGCAGTGCAATGTCATAGTTCTCAGCTAGCATGTGCATACTTCAAATGTCAAGGAACCACTCACATGAATATCATAACTAGCAAGGGATGCTCAGGGGATTACACGGCTCAATACAAGATGCTTGTTATGAATTCACAGGCTCACATGAGAGTTAAGCTCACCAATTTGCACAGGGAACCGGAGAGCATATCAAGCATATCATCTAATCTTGGAATTGGGAAACGATAGCGGATTGTGATCTTATTAACAGCTCTACTGTCGATACACATACGCCAAGTTCCATCTTTTTTTGGCACAAGAAGAGTTGGAACAGCACAAGGGCTCAAACTAGGTTGTATGAAACCTTTAGACAGCAATTCATCCACCTGTCCTCGAAGTATATCGTGCTCCTTAGGGCTCATACGGTAGTGTGGAAGATTAGGCAAACTTGCACCAGGCATGAGATCTATTTGGTGTTGAATATTTCTCATAGGTGGCAAAGAATCAGGTATATCAGATGGTAAAACGCATGCAAACTCATCTAGTAAGGACTGCACTTGAGTAGGAATAGTTGTAGGAAGGTCAGGAGTAGAAGGTTGTACAACTAAGGCATAGATCGTGCACGATTCTTGTGCATCGATAAGATGTCTGGGAAACCAACATCACAGTCTCTTCTTGTTGTAGACTTGGCTTAGGTTTCGCATACGATGGTTGCAATATGATTCTCGTTTCCATTGTACATGAATGAATACGTATTAGCTTTACCTCTATAAGTCACATCTACATCATATAGCCATGGACGTCCAAGTAATATGTGGCAAGCGAGTAATATCCACAACATCACAAACCTTTGTCTCGTTATATGCTCCAATTTTAAATGACACGAAACATTGAGAATCTACATTCTTCTTGTTGTTATCATCAATCCAACCAATGGAGTATGGTTTGTGATGTGGATGAGTAGATAATTGCAGCTTTTCCACCAATCTAGATGAAACAATATTTTGACAACTTCCCACTTGTCAATGATCATATCACATATCTTGTCTTGCACACGGCATTGAGTGCGGAATAGACGATTATGGGTTGGATAGTCAACACGAGGAATGGACAATAGATTTCGAATAACATAAGAGACATAATCACTTTCATCTCCTTCCTCCGCATATGATTGTATATCTTCGATATTTCTATGAACATCTTCACTTTCTTCCTCATACACAGCAGACTCTTCTTCGGTCATCAATGTACGCCCACTTCTACATTGGTTTGATGTATGACCTGGCTGCTTACACTTATAGCACTTGTTTTTGAGTTGGGTATGCATAAGGGTTTTGAGGTTTTGGTCTAATGGGTGGAACATTACTAGGTCGGGTGGAGGTGGAAGAGTCTTTGTGGTAGGTGGGTTTTGGGAAGAAGATGGTTGGGTGGTAGTGGTAGTGGTAGTGGTAGTGGTAGTAGGAGAAGTACGGGACTAGAATGGAGAAGGTTGTTGCCTATTAGGAAAATTTTGAAATGAAGGTTTTCTAGGGTATGAGAATGAGGATTTTGGGTATCGTTGTGGAGAAAGCATGAAAGATTCTATCTTTAAAGCATTATTAATGACAAAATGAAGAGAAGTATATTGTTGAGTAGCTAACCTTTCTTGTATATTCAAATCAAGTCCATTGATGAACCGCCCGATTGTTTGATCAACCGTCTCATTCACTGGTTCCGAGATAACAAACGGGAAAATTCATTACATACTCTTGACCGTGCGGTTGCCTTGGCGACGGTTTGCAAATTGATGAACAAGGTTTGTATGTAATCCGGAGGAAGAAATCTTCTCTTCAACAAGTTGTTTCATGACTGCTCGTGGATTGAACTTGTTGCAATCCTTGATTGGCTCGTTCTATTTGAAGATGATCCCACCATGAAGAATCTGGTCCAATAAACTTGAAAGCAACAAGCTCTACTTGTTGATCTTCGTGTATGCGCATATAAGCAAGGAAGCGATCAACTGTACACAACCAATCTAAGAAATCTTCAATGTGTAAGAGTCCATCAAACGGGTTTATATCGGCTTTGGGGCGATAGTTTTGTGGATTTCCCATGTTCCTTTCTTTGGCGCGGTGGTGGAGGATAATAATATGGCTCATAATCTTCAACATCAATTGCTTGTTGTTTTGTAGAAGATTTGAGCAAGTTTTGGGGAGTAGAGTAAGAGCCGAAATCTTCGAAGAATTCAAATTGTGGGGTTGTGTAAGGTGGACAAGAAGAGTATGCTGGAGTGGATTGTAATGGATGATAATATGATTTATTTAGGGAGGCGTAATTGCTGGAAGAAGGTTGGGAAGAGGCTGGGGGGGGGGGGGGGGTTTGAAGATGAGTAGTAGAGTTGGGAGGGGTGGAAGTATGGGGATGGATAATTTCATCTTGGGTCTTAGATTTTTCTCCAAGTACCTTCTTTCCTTCTTCTTTCTTTCCTTCTTCTCCCATGAACTTAATAAACATACTTTCGATTTTTTTTGTGATATCATCGAAACTAGTTCATCCATTACTGTGGTTAGATTCTTTTCAATATTGATTCCCATTGCTTTCACATCAGCTTCTAGGTCTTTCCTCAAACTAGTTCTTAACTCTTCAATCTTCTTATCACCCATGTTAGTAGAGGCTCTCAATCGAGGCTTTGGTACCACTTAACGTAGCGGAAGCGTAATAATTTGGATCAAGGATCCAAAAGGTAGTGAAAACTAGTGTGAAATCAATAGATTCACAAAAGTTATAAGAAAACTAGAGAACAATAACTAAATAAAATATCTTTGATAAATCAAATAAGATAATAATGTTGAATGTGTAGGAATTCTACAAGGCTAGGCCTTCTTATATAGGCTTCACTATTTCCTAAAAGTAATAAAACTAGAAAAAGAAATCATACCAAACTAGGAAACTAATATGTTCTAGAATAGTTCTAGAATAGGGAAATCATAAATTAGGAAATAATACTAGAAATAGAATACGGTTTGACACTAATGTCAAACAGGGGTGACTTTGTCTAGATGTTCTACATCAAAATGGGTCAAGTCGTGAGACTCGCCGCTAAAAGCAGCACATAGTGCTTTTAGGTCAAATAATAAAATTATTTGTGAAATCAATGCGTATAAAGCATCGTTTGTTTTAAACATCGCCTAAATTAGTCGTTATTCGATCGTCTTAGAAGAAGAGCGTGGCTGGACACCTTTGGCCAATCGTTTGGTAGCTCTAGGGACGAGCTATTGCTTGGTCGATCGCTCCACGTAGGCGAGTGACGGATGGTAGTCATTCTAAAATCCTACCGGTTGATCTAAATTAGATTTGGATCGCTCAAATCGGCTATCCAAGTTGAGTGGCCGAGACGATTTTCGGCAGTTAATGACTGTTGTTGAAGCAGCGTGAAGGACCATCTTTGGGCGATCGTTTGAGAGCCTTATGGGTGACCTACCATTTGGTCGATCACTTTATGTGGAGGAAGGGTGGCCGGTGATCACAGCGCTACCCTGTTGGCCTCGTGAAGACGAATCTACACCATCCATCTATGCTAGCGAAGTTGGATGGACGAGATGATTTATGGAAGTTGCCTCTGCCGTTGATTCTAATTAGGGTTTGAAGCCGTATGCGGCCAACCCTATTTTGGCTAAGCGATTTGAAGCGCAGTGGCGCTAGTTCAAGCGGTAGGTTGGCCATGCAAAGACAGTATTAGGTGTGCACATTGACATCTCTTGGGCTATTTAACATTAAATCTAAGCCATTCGATTTGGATGGCAAAGATGAGGTCATGATCGATTTGCGATAGTAACATACTGCCGCAAACACAAATTAGGGTTTCAAAGCAGCCGTGCCTACCCTTGTTCGATCGAATGATTTGATCGTCATTGACTTGTCATGAGCAAGTCGATATTGGGAAGAAAATTGGGCCACGCCGATGAACACCTTGGCACCTCTTTGATCGTTCAAGATGCGATCTAAGTCGTCCAACTAGGCTAGCTAAGTTGGACGGATGCGATGGGTTTTTGAGACCGTTTTTGCCGGTCTTAGCTCGTTTGACCTATTTTTAGACAGCGCGATCATCCATGTTTTGGTGAGCGTTCAGGATGTAGCAAATGAGCTAAAGGAATTTCGACCAGTCGGGATGTTAGCGGGACCACCGGTGGTCATCATGATGATCCCCTAGTTCCGCTAGGAGTAGGCTAGGCCTATCAAATTGTGTGGCAAAATTGTGTGGTCGTGATCGTTTCTTAAGACTGATATAAACAGTCTAGATTTTCCTTAAGGAATTAAAATGCGTTCGATCGTGCTAACTTTTTATTAAAAAGTGTGTGAACACGCTAATCTCTTTGTCAGAGGGTGGTGTAGCCTATGCGAGTGTTTTCATGCAGGTCTCAATACTGACACTTCGGGAGATTTATGCTACTCCGCTGCGAGTGAACATTAATCATCATGTCATGCCAATATTGAGCGTTCGGTTAGGAACATAGCATAGGGAAATACTAGGCAGGCCATGCATAAGTGAATAATGAAATAGTTTAAAATTTACAGAATATCTGGGATTGTTGCTTCATGCACCATTATGGATAAATTTCGTAAATATGTTGAATTGGTCAATATATATGTAAGTGAAAAGGTTTTTGTAATCATCACTTTCAATGGATTTTGTTTTTTTGCAGGATGACCGCGTATTAAAATACAGGGTTTCACGATTTAACCCTAAACCGAAAACCACCATCAACAGCGTGATTGATCACAAGAGATTCAAGTTGATTGTGTGCAGGTGTTTAATGAAGATCTAAGAAGATTTGAAGACACTGATTTGGGTTCATAATTTATGGTGTGCACAATACTTGTTTCAGTAAAATAGGATCCAACTATAATCGGTTTATCTTTGTGGCAGATTAGATTGATTAGTTGTGTAGATCGACATCAATACAATTCTTTGTGATTAAAAGTATTGATTGAAAAATCTTTACAATTACTTTGGTAGTTCATAATAAGATAGATCTAAGAACCTGACAAAGGAGTTTATATATTGATATAAACAGAAGAGTCTTTTGTCGAACTCACATCACTTGGTTGAAAAGAGTTGATGCCAAACAAATTTGTCGTTCCTTTACTGTTTGGAGTACGAACCAAAGGAATTGTTCCAAGTACGTGACTTATTTATAGGTCGGAGGCGTGGGAATACAGACGGAACTAGGTGACCTATAGGTATAGTTGCTTGGTATCAACTATACAAAGTTGGTTTTATTTTGTATAGCGGCTTAATCCTGAGAGTATTCAATTATGGACAAGGTCCTGGTTTTTCTCGCATTTGCGGTTTCGCGTTAACAAAATCTTAACATTTTCATTTACTTTTATTTTCCGCAATTATAATTGTTGTTATTATAATTTAAAGTAAATTACACAAACATTAATTCATATTTACTTGATAAGTAATCGTATTGTGTTTGGTTAAGTCCGAACCTTTTATCAAGTAAACATACTTCGTTGTTGTATTGTCTCGATCTCATATCCATAGACAATCACACGAAGTGTGAACTGATTTGTTGTATCGTCTCGGCTCAGTCCATAGACAATCACTTTTGGAGAAATGACTTATAGGTGGAAAATTTTTAGATTGAGGTATATTTGGGTACCCTCGTCTTTTCAATTGGTATCAGAGCAGGCAAACACGAAAAGATCTAATTATCTGTGTTTGGTGCAACCCAACCTATAAGAAATTGAATCTATGTCTAATTCAGTTAACTTTATGCAAGAGTATGACTACTCAAAAGTTGAAGATGTTACTACTTCGTTGACTCATGATCCAGGAGTTGCGAAAACATCCGTGTCCATATTTGATGGAAAGGAAGATGCTGATAAAGAGTTGGTAAAGCTCCTAAAGCCTATAAAATCTCTGTCGACTAAAGTGTTGATATTAAAGACAGAGACAAATCTTCTTAAACAGGAGATCAGAGATAAAGACATTCAACTGAATATTCTATCCATCGAGAATATGGATCTCACTTTCAAATTAGAAGCTCTTGGTAAATCTCTTTCTCAATAAAAGGAGACATGTCCTATGACTCTGACTAATGATGCTGTTGATTTCTTCTGATGTTGAGGAACTAAAAGTCCTTGCTCGACTTTTACAGACTGTGATAAAACCGGTTTAGTCACTTCTGAAATAGATCAAGATGATGGTAGTTTGCCTAACTACATCAAGTCATAAGAGGATAAGAAACCATCTTTTATATCTACTGATGATCAAACGAAATCTTGTCCGAAGGAAACTTTGAACCGATTCCGTGAACGTGATATTAAGGAATATAATTTTCACTCACTTGACAGGAAACTTATACTTCTTCAATATACGGTGGTAAAAATATTGAAAGAAGTTTCTTGTCTTAAAAAACTGAAAGGCCATTCCTCAGTAGAAAGACAGATCATACCACTACCCTATAAGATCAACTCAAAAGTGTCAGAGGAAAGAGTTGATAATCGCTTCTGGAAAAAGGTTCCTCCTCACCCATATCGAAACAATACTCATTTTGATGAAGAACAACTCCATAAGAAAGGGAAAGAGAGAATCTCTGCCAAAAGAAACAATCATGATTTTCCGATAATTGTTTCAGATAATCACACTGATGTGAATCATAAGGAAATACTTAGAATGAGAAAATCTTATGAAAATCTCATTGATAGAATTAAGAGAGATTTAACTATCCCTGAAAATTCTCACATCAGTACATATTATCCACATGATCATATCTCGAGAGTTAGAAAAGATCATTATTCTGGGAGAAGATATTTTGGGCAGAAATTCCCAAGGAGAAACATGAACTATGTTTATGATGCTCGTTGTAAGCTAGAAAAAGCTTACCCCGATACAACTTAGTTGTATCAATACTTTGCACTCTCATTCTCTTCCGTGCTCGTAATTTTTGGATGAGAAAAGCACATAAAATCAAGCGCACAGGTTCATGGTAGCTTCTATTTTCAATAATAAGAGATATTTTAGAGAATATCTTCCCCTCAATAAAAAGAGAAGTTCGAAAATATGTCGTGTAAGCACATAAAATCAAGGTCACAGGTTCATGGTAGCTTATACGTGCTCGTAATTTTTGGATGATAAAAGCACATAAAATCAAGGGCACGGGTTCAAGGTATCTTCTATTTTCAATAATAAGAGATATTTTAGAGAATATCTTCCTCTCAATAAAAAGATAAGTTCGAAAAATATGTCGTGTAGTTTCGAAAACCCTGTTTTTCTAAAAACTATATATATATATATATATTCTTTATGAAAAATCTTCTCTTAGGTTTATTTCCTTCCCTTAGTAAAACTTTTTGAAAGTATGTCTCCTATAACTCGCAGTGTTACAAGGAGTAATAAAAGGGAAGCACGAAAGGTGAGAAAATGTCAAGGTTTTGTCTCAAAATGAAGAATCAGGAAGATTGTCTCAAGAATCGGTTCTGATCCTAACTCTGATCAATCTCAAGAAGAGTCATGTCATTTTGCTATAATGATTCAGATCTTACCAAGTGGTTTCCCACAGATGGTATGCGTGAAGTTATGCATGAGTTTGAAGAACTCATAGGAAATCTCTTTACTTTGGTTGAAGATCGGGGTGAACTAAAGGTTAAAATAGAAGAGATGAAAAATGAACTTGGAGACTTAAAACTTCAACACTTTGAAAGGAAAAACAGAAAGTGGGTGCTTGACAAGTCTCTTGAGACATGCTTCAAAACTTTGAACATTGAAGAAACCTCAGTGAACAATAAGAGCACCACTAGAGATTAAGTTATATGTTGTAATACTTAATCCAGAAAAATAGACATCAATTTTTGATTTCTTTCAATGATTGTATTAGGTCTATTATGAATAAAACTATTATTATTAATAAAATTATTTGATTTATGATTTTTCTTGTGATAGTTTTTGATTTACATAGCATGTGCTTGAATGATTTATCTTATTGCCATGTATGTTTATGGGATGTTTGATTTCGGTTTTACTACCTTGATATTCGATCTCATAATTTTGTGAACCATTATGGTTTGGGTGACTATTTGATTTAGCAGGATTAAGTTCTAACCCATGTTGGTAGGCTTTATCAAAGGATCATGAGGGGTTCTGATAGAAACAATATGTGAAAAAGTTATAATATGTTGAATCATTTGGTTTAGCATAAAAGCATATGTGTTTCGGGGTTTTCAACTTTTTCTTGCAATAGTTAAAAACCGGTTTTCAACCTTTCTCTGGTAAAGGTTGGTTGTTGTTATTCTTTTGTTTTGCATAAGGATGACAACATAATGATATTTCGATATCAATTCTCCCTGGAAGAAGATGCAAACATATTGGAGAAGATGATGCGAAATTTGAGGTAACGAGTTTGTTAGTTAATCGTTTTCTGTTTAAGAAAAGCCTGATTTTATTTCATATATTTATTGCTTTGCTTAACAAAATTTCGGTACAATTGATGTTTTATTCCATTATGTGTGTATGGATGTGTGTGTGATTCAATTGGTTCCGGTTAAGAAAAACTATTGTTATCTTGCTTTATTGTTTGTTATCAATCTTTTAGGCTTACAAAATTTCGGTGCTTTAATGTCTATGTTGTTTCAATTGCTTCCGGTTGAGGTGAATAATTATGAAAGTTGATTTATTTGGTTTGTATGAATTGTTTATGGCTTAACAAAAGAAAAGGTTTACGGGATGAATTGTTTAGTCCAATTCGATTCCGGATAAGAGAAACTAAGTTAATTCTGATCTTAGTTAGACTTATCAAAGTGGAGGTTTTGGTTATTCAAGTCTGATCGAATGCCTTAACAAGAAATGCTAGTTAACTAACCTAGTACTTGTCTTGTTTAAAAGTTAAAGGTCTAAGTTATATGGATAATTAGAACCTGATGAGAAAAATAGAATTATCTTTATTTTGGTTTTATCGAACAAGCGATTGTATTTGTACAATCGGTTTAGCAAAGGAACTAAGGTTCTTAGTGGATTTTTGGTTTGCTAAACTATTAGGGAAAATTGCTTCTGGCAATTGTTCCCTTCGTAACATATCAAAACAAAATTACTTTGTAGTTTCGGTTTTGATATTGGTTATCAAAAATGGTGTGTGTAACCCTCGTGCTTAACTCTATAGGTTGCAAATCTTGTGAGATTTGTAAGATCCTTTCGGTTTGTCCTTTATTTTTTCGTTTCTTTGTCATTTTGTGACAAAAAGGGGGAGAAATATATGGAGTAAACAAGTGATATTGGTATTGATTTATATTGATTGGTATCACTAAGGGAAAGGATATTGGTGCTTAAACGTTTATCTAATGAAAGAGTTAAAGCATAGACTAAGGGGGAGTAACATATCATATGATACTTGTAGTTATATGGACTACAAAAGAAGTAACAAAGACGTGCATATTGAAAATCTACCTATCTTACCTTTAGGGAGAGTATTAGCTTTGTTATTATAATGTCAACAACGGCATTTATGGATTGAATGTATACAAGTTATTGTGTTGTTGAATTCGGGAATAAAGCGTATGTTTAATGAATTCTTGTAATTTGTTTATCCATATGATGTAAGAGTTTTGTCACTAAAATTGACAAAGGGGGAGATTGTTAGAGCATAGCTCGGTTGAACCCACCAAGCGTTGGTATGTCAAGTTTGGTTGTCATATTTTAGTGAGCCAAAACTCATTTTAAGAGTCGCTTGATTATGTACTAGAGTCAACTTCGTATAGGTTAGCTTGAAAGTATTAGGATATGAGACATTACAAGTAGTATTGCGAAGACTTGAAGAAATGAAGAAGTAAGGAGCTAGAATGACAACATCATCTTTACACTTGAGGTTGGTGATATTTGACTTGAACTGTTTCATTCCCTAACGTATCTTTCAAGTCGTGCATATTGAAAACATAACTGCGAAGCATAAATGATTACACTCTAGTTAGACATAGTATTAAGGAATACAATACGAGGTTTATTGCTTAACTATTATACTTTGTAGATAAGACATCAACATAATCGTTTGAATGTTATTGTGATTATGTATGGGTATAAGGTGAAGATTTCATCCTAGGAAACAATGTTTTACATTTGTTTTAAGGAAGTAAATTCATGAACTTTGTTAGAGAACTGCTCGGTTGAACTTTGTTACAACCTTTGGGATCATTGGAGTACTTGGAAGTGACGAAGATTTCGAGTAATTTTGAAGATTAGGCATGTGAAATAGGAGCTAAAAAAGTTTATTTATTTATTTTTGTATTTCATATGTATTGATAGTTTTGTCACTAAAATTGACAAAGGGGGAGATTGTTAGAGCACTGCTCGGTCGAACTCGCATGCGTTTCTATCTCAAGCATGTTTGTCAATCTTAGTGATCAACACTATAAGTTTTAATTTCTAGTATTTTATAGCTAAGTCTCGGATTAGGATAGAAAGTGTAGTTGAGCTCAAGAACTCCATGGCGATCATCATACAAGACGAAGAACTATTCAAGGAACTGGTGGAACTTCATCGACTAAAAGGTATGTGGAGACTTGAACTTATCTATCACTCAAAAGTCTATCTACTCTATCTCCTATCTTGAGACAAAAGTAATTTTGCTATATAGACTTTGGTTATACACATTTGTTATTTCGAGCCGAGTTTATCTCGCCTATCTATTTCTCGAAATATGTGTTGGTAAGCTTTCGCTTTGACCAAGTTTATATTTACCTAGTGACGAAAGTCATGTTATGTTTCAATCACTATGAAAATGGCTTTGACGAAAACTGGTTTGTGAATAAAAACTATATAACGTCATCTAAGAATGTTTCAATGATTGAAATGAGAGTTTAGATTATATAACCATTGTTGGATATAAGCATTGTGTGGAAACGCATACATGTATAAGTCGTTATTCCTTGAACCAAAGTATGCTTACTTTGTTGATCAGGAAAATCAGAACAAGAGTCCGCGAACCCAGTCCGCGTACTGTCAGAGGTTCTCTTCCCGAGAAATCTGCTGGAGTTTGTAAACTTGTTACAAGCTTATTCCGGGTACTTAAGTCCGCGTACCTAGTCCGCGTACTTAGGTTGGTTATATCTAAAAACGATTATTTGTGAACTTATACTTATATTAACTAAGGAATGCAAGTTTGCAACCCGTGGCTATAAAGTTCATGAATCGATTCAAGTGAATCAAATCGTTTTTTCTTCGATTGTGTCTTGTATACTTCTATAAGATCTAAGCAATTGAAAAAATCTCTAACTAGTTCATTTGAGTCATTTGAACTAGTTATGGTGAAGAAGAATATGGTTAATATGAAAGTGCTCATATGGCTAACCATTTGGTTAACTATTGTTGAACCAACAAATGTACATGTTTGGGTACAGTTACACAAACCTAAAAAACGTGCATTTCATTTGTGTGTAACAAGCTAAGTTTTCGATCCAACGGTTGACAGATATTAGCTTGAATCTAATCAGGTTTTCATCTGACGGTGAATATTAAATGCTTTGTTACTAAGCTAACATTGATTGCAAACTCTAATTTGAAAGACTATATAAGGGAGAACTCTAGCAACTGGGAAACCTAATCCCCACACCTCCTGTGTGATACTAGTTGTATAAGCTAGAGTCGATTCTCCTTTAACCTTAGGTTTCTACCGAGACCCTGTAGGTTAACGACTTGAAGACTTCATTGGGATTGTGAAGCCAGACCGATATTACTTTCTTGTACTTGTGTGATCTGATCTTGCTGTTGCTATCGTATTGAATACAATCGTAACGATTGGCTTGAGATTGATATCTCCGATAGGCAAGATATAAAAGTAGTCACAAACATCTTCGTCTCATCATTTGTGATTCCACAATATCTTCTTTCGCCACGTCGATTAAGATTATTATGAGGTGATTGATAATACTAGGTTGTTCTTCGGGAATATTAATCCGGGTTATCAATTGGTTCATGTTCACCTTGATTTATCAAAAGACGGAACAAAACTCGTAGGTATTTCTGTGGGAGACATATTTATCTATTACTGTAGACTTTTCTGTGTGATACAGATTTGTTTATAAAAGTCTTCGACTTTGGGTCGTAACTACTCTTAGTTGTGGGTGTGATCAACTAAGGTAATCAAGTGCGTAGTATCCTGCTGGGATCAGAGACGTATGGAGTGCAACTGTACCTTGGATCGGTGTGAGATTGATTGGGGTTCAACTACAGTCCAGACCGAAGTTAGTTTGTAGTAGGCTAGTGTCTGTAGCGGCTTAATACAGTATGTGTTCAATCTGGACTAGGTCCCTGGGTTTTTTTTGCATTTGCGGTTTCCTCGTTAAAAAAATTCGTGTATCGTGTTATTTCTTTTCCGCATTATATTTTGTTATATAATTGAAATATCACAGGTTGTGCGTTAAGTTCAATCAATTTGAATATCCAACCTTTGGTTGTTGATTTACATTGATTGACACTTGGATATTGGTCTTTGGTACCATCCAAGTTATTTCTCTTGTATTCAATTAGACTCGCAGATTTCTATTTGCTTGAGTAAGAATTGAATCGAGAAAGAGAGATATAAATCTTTGATATACTTTACTAATATTGAGTCTAGTTGATTCTCTTGAAAGTATATTGGAGTTAGTCCATACAGATTGCTATAATCGTAATATTGGGTGTGGTTGTTGTACCCCCGCTTTTTCAAACTTGTTTTGTGAATCGAAAGGGAAATCGCCAGGCATTATTGGTATTGTTATTCATTTCATATCTTTTGAACTACCAATATGTGTGATGAGTATAACCGCTCATGACTTATTTATGTTCTTGGTAAAACTATTCACAAAGGCCTGACTTTTGCATTGGTATGACTTTTATTAGTGAAACCGATTTAAGTAATCACCTGAGATCGTATGATCGATTTAGTGTTATTGGTATGACCGACTCTGGGTAAAGGGGAACCGATCCTAGTAATAGGTGCAACCTATCACAAAGGGGAATCTATCCTTGTATGAGGTGCAACAAGTTTTTAGTAGAAAGGGGAATCGATCCTATGGACATGTGCAAAATGTTTTTAGGAAAAAGGGAACCGATCCTATGGACATGTGCAACAAGTACAAGTTAGATACCATATATATATATGGGGGACCGATCCTAGTACCTAGTCAACCAAATTTTGGTAACTAGCGTGACTATGCAAAGTACTCACATGGAGGTAGAACCAAAACTTGTTTTGGTAGAACCGTGAAACCCATGATTTGTGATTGAGTTTTCTTGATCAATCACATAGTTCTTAAAAGTCTTATGAACCAATTCTAAACTTGTTTGGAAGTGTGTTAAATCGGTTTCAAGATTGTAAGTATGAAAGAGGACTAAAGTAAAGATGTCGACATACTTTGAACATGTGCAGTAACGCTAATCTTTAATTGTTCAAAGTTATTCCTTAATAGCTAAAGGAAGACAATCCCGGATCGAATAAAATAAATTGAGAATCTTTTTATTTAAGGTTTTTAATTTTATTTTTGGAAAATGAAAATTAGTAATGTGCATTTGCTAGTTGGAGATTTTCTAAGAGATTTTCGGTCATTATTTGGACAAAATATTTCCAAGAATTATGGAAACCGAATTTGGAATATATTGCATATCTTGAGAATATTTTCGGTTTTGGAAATTCCTTGGTGTCCAAACTTCCTTGGTCTATAAATATCAAAGTTTGCATTTCGAGCAAACTAATCCTCGGAGACAACAAAACTATCTCAGTTGTTCTGTTACCGGTGAAGCCGCCTATTCGGAGAGGAGAGTAACCTAATTAGGCGTAATCTCTTACGGCCGCTCAGTTTAAAGACTTCTTTGGGATTGAGAAGCTCTATTAGTACCGCTGGTGGGAAACTAGATAATTGCAGTTTATCTTTTGTTTTCGATTGATTTGACTGACTAACGGTGGTTGAACTTTGATTGCACCTAGTTTTTTTAATGCTTGAGAATCTTCTCTTTGATATAAGATTCAATCAAACTAGATCGAAGTTTCGACGGGGATCTTTAGACTGTTTGTAGATCTAAAGACATCTTGTAATAATCCATTGTTAACAGACTCCGTTTTGTGCGTGATTGATCACAAGAGATTCAATTTGATTGTGTGCAGGTGTTTATTGAAGATCTAAGAAGATTTGAAGACAAAGAAGACTTTGAAGATTTCTTATTTAGGCTCATAATCTTTAGTGTGCACAATACTTGTTTCGGTAAAAGAGGATCCAACTATAATCGGTTTATCCTTTTGGTAGATTAGATTGATTAGTTGTGTAGATCGACATCAATACAATTCTTTGTGATTAAAAGTATTGATTGCAAAATCTTAATAATTACTTTGGTAGTTGATAATAAGATAGATCTAAGAACCTGACAAAGGAATTTATTGAGATAAAAAGAAGAGCCTTTTGTCGAACTCACATCACTTGGTTGAAAATAGTTGATACCAAACAGATTTGTTGTTCCTTTACTGTTTGGAATACGAACCAAAGGAATTGTTCCAAGTATGTGACTTATTACAGGTCGGAGGTGTGGGAATAAAGACGGAACTAGGTGAACTATAGGTTTAGTTGCTTGGTATCAAATATACGAAGTTGGTTTGAATTTGTATAACGGCTTAATCCTGAGAGTATTCAATTCTGGACAAGGTCCCGGGGTTTTTCTGCATTTGTGGTTTCCTCGTTAACAAAATCTTGCTGTGTCATTTACTTTTATTTTCCGCAATTATAATTGTTGTTATTATAATTTAAAGTAAATTACACAAACATGAATTCCTATTTACTTGATAAGTAATCCTATTGTGTTTGGTTAAGTCCGAACCTTTTATCAAGTAAACATACTTCATTGTTGTATTGTCTCGATCTCATATCCATAGACGATCACACGAAGTGTGAACCGATTTGTTGTATTGTATCGACTCAGTCCATAGACAATCACTTTCGGAGAAAGAACTTATAGGTGGAAAAGTTTTAGATTGAGGTATATTTGGGTACCCTCGTCTTTTCATTTTCAATTGTGTACTTTTGATTTTATAATTTGTATTTTACTTTTTGTAATTTTAAAAGTACTATTAATTTCATTTTAGAATTTTTATTGAGTTTGAATTTCATATATTTTATGTACGAAAATATTTTAGAATGAAAAGCCTGGTCCTACACGAGTGGCGGTCCGGAAATTTGGACTTGCTAGCTGGATCGGATCCGACCCACAAGGTCGAATCAGTGTCTGCTGGAAGTCCGAAAATCCGGGCTGTCCCAAAATGTCTGATCACTATGATTCAAATGAAGATGAAAAATAAAGTGTTGCGCTCCTTGCTGAAAATATTGATTTTCATAATTGTAGCAATACTCACATGAATCTTGATATTTTTCCTGGAGAAACTTCTTCAACTATTTTGGAGGATAAAATGGATTTTTCTCTACCTACTGGAAATCTTATATCTAATGTTTCAGGTACCACAATTTGTCTAGCAGCTTGCTCCGCTATGGTGTCTGAACCATCCTCCACCTTGACATGTTCTTAATGTACTATTAAGGGTCAAGGACTCTCTAGTTGTTTCAAGTACAAGCATAAAGTAAGATATGTCAACAAACTTCAACGGAGAGCAAATCGATTAGCAAACAAGATTTAAATTGTTCAGAAGTCGTCTGAGGTATGTAAACTCAACTCTTCTCCAAAGAAGTTAATTTCTAAAGAAAAAGTTAGACCACTCAGAAAAGAACACGGTCTAAACATTCTGTGAAAAGGGATTTTAGGAACTCTTTCTAAAAGATTCATGGTAGACAGATTATTGTTCACCGCAACATAGGTTAGGATCGTTTCAACCTTAACTCCACATATACGTAGGGATTAGTGTTAGAGCACTTCTCGATCGAACTTGCAAGCGTTGCTATCTCAAGCTTGTTTGTCAAGTTTAGTTGCCAAAACTATAAGTCTTGATTTATAGTCTACTTATAGCTAAGTCTCGGATTAGGATAGAAAGTGTAGTTGAGCTTTAGAATTCACAACGTTCATTAATTGAAGACGAAGAACTACTAAGGGGAGCTTGTGGAACTTCAACAGCAAAAGGTATGTGGAGACATGAACTCATCTATCACTCAAAAGTCTATCTACTCTATCTCCTATTTGAGACAAAAGTCGTATAGCTATATAGACTTCAATTATACACATTTGATATTTCGAGCTGAGTTTAACTCGCTTACATATTTCTCGAAATATGTGTTGGTAAGCTTTCAATTTAACTAAATTCATCTTATATTCTTGACGAAAGTCAAAAGATGATCATGTGAAAATCGCCTTGTAACATCTTACATGATTTTTGTGAGACATTCATTTGATGTAAACTCAAAATATTTCGTATTGATCATTCGATCACTTTAAAATTGCTTTAAAGCTAATTGTTTTTGTGAGACAGCTATTGTCGTCTTCTAAGAATGTTTCAATGATTGAAATGGGAGTTTAGAACAAATAACCATGATTGGATATAGCACAGTAGGCGTACTTGTATGCTAACTGTTGCAAGTTATTCCAAGTCTGGAAACCATAGTATGCATACCCGTATGCGTACTGGTTGGTTAATGAAAGTCTGGGAACTTAGAGTGCATACCGATATGCGTACTGGCGTGAGTTTCAAGTTCCGGGATTTAACTGAGTTTGGAAGGTATGCGTACAAGTTCGCATACTGGTGAACCTAAACTTAGTCCGGCCACTTAGGTATGCATACCCATATGCATACTTGTATAGGTTATGTTCTAAAATCGATTTGTTCATGAACTAATACATTTGTATAATAAGGAATGCAATCTTTTGCAAACCATGGCTATAATGTTCATAAATTGATTCAAGTGAATCAAAATCGATTTTGTTTCAATTGTGTCTTGTATACTTCTATGAGAATATAAACAATATAACTAGTTTTATTTGAGTCATTTGAACTAGTTATGGTTAAGATAAACAAGGTTGATATGAAAGTGTTCATATGGCTAACTTCAGTTAACTATAGTTGAGCCAAAAAAGGTGTACACGTTTAGGTACGGTTACTCATATCTAAATGAGGTCACTTTTCATTTGTGTGTAACAAGCTAAGTTCGATATAACGGTTGAAAGATATTAGCTTGAGTCTAATCGGAGTTTTCATATAACGGTGAATATTGAATGCTTTGTTACCAAGGTAACATTGATTGCAGCACACGATTTGAAGACTATATAAGGAGAACTCTAGCAGCGGAAACCTAATCCTCACACCTCATGTGTGATACTAGTTGCGACTAGAGTCGACACTCCTTTAACCTTAGGTTTGTCTAAAACCCTGTACGTTAACGACTTGAAGACTTCATTGGTATTGTGAAGCCAGACCCAACTATTTTTTCTGTAGTTGTGCGTTCCGAGCTTGCTGTTTTCTATCGTGATTGATTACTATCTTCTCTAAGATTTGTTCGAGGTTTAATCTCCGATAGGCAAGATAAAAATTAGTCACAAACATCTTCGTCTCATCGTTTGTGATTCCACAATATTTTGTCTCGCTACCATATGATTAAGATTATTGTGAGGTGATTTATATTTCTATGCTGTTCTTCGGGAATATAAGTCCAGTATATCAATTATTTCCTGTTCACCTTGGTTTATCAAAAGACGGAACAAAACTCATAGGTATATCTGTGGGAGACAGGTTTATCTATTCAATAGACTTTTCTGTGTGAGACAGATTGGTTTATCAAGTATTCGACTTTGGTTCGTAGCAACTCTTAGTTGTGGGTGAGATCAGCTAAGGGAATCAAGTGCGCAGAATCTTGCGTGGTTCTAGAGGCGTGAGGAACGCGACTGTACATTAATCAGTGTGAGATTGGTTAGGGCTCAACTATATGCCAGTCTGAAGTTAACTTGGAGTAGGCTAGTGTCTGTAGAGGCTTAATACAGTGTGATGTTCAAATGGGACTAGGTCCGGGTTTTCTGCATTTGCGGTTTCCTTGTTAACAAAACTTCTCGGAGTCTGTGTTATTTCTTTTCCGCATTACATTTTTCATATAAATGAAATATCACAGGTTGTGCGTAAGATCACGCAATTGTGAATCCAACCTTTGATTGCTGATTAAATTGATTGACACTTGGATATTGGTTTTTGATGCCGTCCGAATTATTTCTTATATTCAATCGAGCTCGCAAATTCCTATTTTTTTGATTGCAGATTGAATTAAGAAATTGAAATATAACTCTGGGATATACTTTTCTTAAGATTGAGTCTGACTGTCTAGTTGATTCTCTTGAAAGTATATTGGAGTTAGTCCATACAGATTGCTAAGCGAAATATTGGGTGTGGTTTTTAGACCCCCGCTTTTTCATTGGTCACTGTGAATTTCTTGTCATGCCGTTTGATCTTACGAACGCTCCATCAACCTTCCGGTCCTTGATGAATGATGTCTTCAAACCATATCTCCCTCCAGTGAGTTTTCTTCTGAATTTAAACAAAGCTTTTATGGTGGATTGTGATGCTTCTGAATTCGGAATTCGAAGTGTCCTTATGCAAGAACAATGGCTTATAACTTACTACAACCACACTCTGAAGGGTACAAATTTACTTATGTCGAAAGGAAGTGATTGGTTTGGTGTTAGCGATTAAGCAGTTGAGTCAGTATTTGTTGGGTCAAAAATTTATTTTTCGTACCAATCATCGAAGCCTGAAATATATGTGGGAGCAACACATTTCTAAGATAGCACAACAGAAATGGCTAGGCCAGCTTAAGGGGTATGATTTTATTATCTAAGAGAGAAAGGGGAATGCAAATTGTTTGCCAATGGTTTAAGTGTCCTGCAGATGCTATTTGGGAAAATATTGACGACTTCAGTAATCATTTTCCAGATTTTTCTTTTAACAACAAGAGCTTTTACTCACAAGGAGAAAAATATTGATATGTGCTGGAGTTATCGGTATTGCTCGAGCTATATGTCTTATGAACGAGTTCGAAAGGCGCACTCTTGATTTTGCTCTCGAGGACAAGAGTAGTTTTTAGGGGCGGAAAAATGTTATGTGCTAGAGCTTGCACATTAAGTATTTGAATAAATGTCTGACTTAGACGTCAATTAGAATATCACAGTTCAGTTGTAATTTCTTACTGTCACTTATAGATTGGGTTAGGAAGTTATTACGTAATGGTATAAATGACATCATTGTAGGAATGAAACAAAAAGATTGATAATATTAATCTTATTAAGAACTTGTTTTTTATTTGTTTTTTCCTTCTCATTCCAACATGAATTCCAAAACCAAGAAAGGTAATGAAGGTAATAACATGCTTCCCGTTGTCAAAGAGGTTGAAAAACATAATAGAACCTTTAGAACAAGAGGTTGGGCAACACGACGTCTATCCAAAATTATGCCGAAAGATTTTAGGAGGGATTTTGGATGCGTATCCTGCGCGTACCAAGACTTCTTCCTCGCACAACTATTGGAGCCTAAAATCAGTCGGTTTCCCAATCCTAGTTGGTCCGTACTTTCCATATAAGGGGATCTAAAGTATTATATATATATATATATATCAGGAGAGTTGTTTTAAGGTCTGTAGTCGTCGTAGTGTTATTTTTTTGAATTCTGTACGCCTGCCGTAGGCTTTTTTAATGATTAGAATAAACATTAGAGAGCCTTAAACCCGCGACCTTTGTGTGCTCAGAAATCTTACTTACCCTCGGTGATAGCAAGAATTGGTAGAGGGCGGCAAGTGTGATAGCAATGTCCCTCTTATTGGTTAGGGGTATCCTATAGGGGGTGTAGATTGACTAGATTACCCTTTTCATCTTAAATCAACCGAAATCAAATCAATTTTTTTAAACCTAATGAATAAAAAAAAAAATCAAATCAGTTTTTTTCATCTTCTTCTTCATCTTCTCTACTCTTCCATCAACCGTAACCTCCATTAAAATCGAAAATTTAGAAGTCTTGATTAATCGGCGATTTGAAAAATGTTTGGAAAAACCCAGTGAGGGTTTAGTTTATCGGGTTGGATTTAAGTTAATTTTGTATCAAAAATTAGGGTTTTGTATGAAAATTGAAATTGAAATTTCTGGGTTTATGTGAGTTACGGTTGGTAATAACTCAATTAAGAACCGTGAATCGGAGATTTTGAAGAACATACGGTTGGTAATAGTTCAATTACCAACCGTATGTTCTTATATCTTAGAATTTTCTTGATTACGGTTGGTAACTATTTTAGTTTACCAACAGAATCGAAATTACTGATTGGTTTCGAGCATTTAATTACCAACCGTAATCGAGTTACGGTTGGTATCTAAGTATTTAGTTACCAACCGTAGAATCGGTTTTACGATTGGATCTTCCCCAAATTTAACTTGATTCGGTTGGTAACAAGCAAAATTGCAACAAGTAAGTTCTTACGAAAATTCAAAAGTTTTGATTTTGTTATGTACTTTAGATAATTTTGAGCGAGAAAAAGCTAATGGGAACTAATTTAGAAGTATCTGGTCACTTGGAATCACTCATTTTGGTTGAGTGAATCAAAATCTAAAGTTTCACAAATATCACATAAGTTTTCTTGTTCTTCCTCTAATTTTTTTTTTTTATAACTCTAAAAATCGATGTTAGAATTATAATAAGTGATAATTAATTATCAACACTAATCTTGATTATCATTACTAATCTTGATTATTAACAATAAGGGCTAATTAGTCATTTCCAAATTTATAATTAATAAAAAGTCTTGAATTTCTTGAATGACCTTTTTATTTTATTAGAGTTCTGCCCTCTACCAATTCTCGCGCCCCTCTACCAAGAAGTATATATATATATCAGGAGAGTTGTTTTAAGGTCTGTAGTCGTCGTAGTGTTATTTTTTTGAATTCTGTACGCCTGCCGTAGGCTTTTTTAATGATTAGAATAAACATTAGAGAGCCTTAAACCCGCGACCTTTGTGTGCTCAGAAATCTTACTTACCCTCGGTATCAGGCAGGGAGCGATAGAATTTTGAGTTATCTCTTTTTCTTGAGTCCTCTTCCTCTCAAAGAAGAAACAACGTCTTCAAGGAATCAGTGGCATTTCATTCAAAATCCATCAGTGGATCTGTAATAACAATTTGCGGTACAGGTACGAGATTTTTCTCTCTTGTTTTCTTTTTTTCGTCTCAAATTTCTGGTTTGCTTGTGCAATTGATTGAATTTGTTGATGATTAAATTCAGTTGATCTTCTTCGCTGTTAAATTAAAGTGCCAGTATGCTGATCGGTTTGGGCAATTAGATTGTTTCTCTTGTTTTCAATTTCAATTTCGATCTTGACCTAATCGTCTTTGTTACCGATTGATCAATTGGTGTATGATGTATTGATGTCTTAGATTCTTATAAGTTAGAAATGGGTAGTATCCTTTTGAATCCATGATTTAGCATCTTGAATCTTGAATTCCCCAATAACCTGTATTGAAATTGTTGAGAGAATGAAAAGTAGGGTTCATCCAAAATTTACGTGTGTTTACATTTGGATTGTAATGTGTTTGTTGTTTTTTCTAATTCCTGTTTTGTTCTATTTTGATAATTTAAATAACTCCATTCTTTTTCCTGATTTTTTTTTTTTTTGAATTTCCTTGGGTAATCTATGCAATGGTAAAGTAGAGTGTTGCTTTTGATAACTTCCATCAGTTCATGATTTGGTTGAAGTTTTATAACTTGTTCAGTCGGGTGAAGTTTTACGCTAAATTGAAATGGTGATAATAACTCTTTTACAGAAACGAAGGGAGTATTATAACTTCATTAAATTTATCACGGCAGTCCCCTGTTTTGAGTAAAACTTTCTTGTTCAGAAGTTTAATTAAACAAGAACTAAAGCTTTAGACCCTAAATCTGTGTTCGTCTTATTTATGGGTAATCTATGAATGGTAAAGTAGAGTGTTGGTTTTGATAACTTTCATCAGTTCATGATTTGGTTGAAGTTTTATAACTTGTTCAGTCGGGTGAAGTAATAGGCTAAAATGAAAATGTGATAGTAACTCTTTTACAGAATCTTAAATTTACCTCGGCAGTCCCCTGTTTTGAGTAAAACTTCCTTGTTCAGAATTTTAAGTTAACAAGAACTAAAGCTTTAGACCTTCAATCAGTGTTCGTTTTATTTATTGACTAAAGACTATTACATATATTTATTTATAAACCTTATAAACTAGTCAAAGACCAGATTCTTAGACCTTCTAAAGTTTTTTTCTTTTTTCTTTAAGGTTATACACATACAAAGAGACACAGGAAGATTGAGACTTTTCAGGGCTTGGGGTTCATGATAATACCCTTACCTAGGTATAAAGATTGAAGGAGAAGTATGAACGGAGATGGTTTCCCTCCTCGTATTGGTTGTGCGTTTAAATTTCCTCCTCTTGTTCGTCATAGCAAGAGGGTTGAGCCTCATGCTCTAGCTGATGATGAATTAATGATATGTGAGATATTGAGCAAACTCCCTGTTAAATCGCTCATGAGGTTTAAGTGTGTATGCAAACGTTGGCAAGCTTTGATTCAGAAAGATCGACACTTCGTTGATCTACACTTTACCCTGTCAAAAACATTGGGAAGTAGGGTAGGTGTTTTCTCCCTTCTCATCATGCCACATACATATAGAGAACGATGTTTATTATTAGCGGAACTGAGAATATTGTCTGAAAATGGTAGTGGAGGAGGAGTAGCCATTGTTCACACGAAAATACCTCATGTAGATCGCCGTCATGCATCTTGTCTACCACCTGTCAATGGTTTGTTTTGCTTCATAGACATTCGAGCATCTTGTGTTTGCTTACACAATCTTAGTACTAGAGAATCAACACCTTGGATTAAATCAGCAATTAAACAACAACATGAAAATGAAGGTAACATGATAGAAGTAATAGGTGAGCATGGTGATCTTGTAGTGTATGATGTAACATACATTAATCTGAGTTGGGATTTTGGATATGATCCTACCACCAAGGAACACAAAGTGATTTCTATTTGGGTGAGAGAGAGATCCAACTTGCAATTTGGAAATAGTGAAGATTGGCTTTGTGAGGTTTTGACCGTAAGAAACAATTCTTGGAGAATTATTGATGCTGTCCCACCAATTTCACCCTATCATCTTTCGAGTGCCAAGTCTGTTTACGCCAACGGTTCCATATTTTGGCTGCATCCTGGATCTGATGGATTTATCGACAATGTTAGTGAACCGATGATTGTTGAGTTTAATGTTAGTGCTGAAAATTTTAGAGTAGTATCTATACCTAATTTTATCATCGATGACATTCGTGTGCCTTATGATTCTGGTAATGCTTTAATGGAAGTAGATGGACATTTAGTTCTGTTAGCTAAAAAGATATATTGTTCTGATGATTCTGATATTTGGATAAACAATCAAAGCACTTCTATGAAGATGGGCATATTGTATAATAACCCAGAAAAGAGGGATTATAGTTGTGGTTCATCTACTAGTTATGCTGAAGACATTAATAATTATTATTGGATAGAGGATTCTTTCTTGATGCCGCCATTTGAGTGGAAACAAGAACGGTTAGATTGTGTTGTACCCATTCCAGGAACAGACCTGTTCATTGTAAGATCGTTCGATGCTTGTTCCTTCTACTATTACAACTGGAAGCAAAAGAGTTTCAGCAATAAATTCACGGTCGACGGATTCAACTCGTTTATCAATGAGAATGACAAGTATAAACCCTTTGATTTCCGTTGTTATGCCTTTGAAGAAAATCTTTTGCCTGTAAATTAGTTAGTAGGATCGTGTGATTTCATTGCTTAAATTTCTTTACCTTATTTATTGTGAGCGCCGTTACGAATTGCTAGCAAGGTTTGATAACGGTGGGTATGAGAAGTAAAAGAGCTGCCTTACAAATATCACAAGATCCACCGTCAAAGAGCAGGGAATGATCATTGTTTGTGTACATTTTGTAAGACCTAGTTCAAATGTCTGAATTTATGCAAGTTAAAATAAATTAATATCGTTTCTATATATGGATTTTGTCTTCCCAAGGATGTATCCATTGACCATGTCTTTTAAAATTTGTTTGTTTACATCCAAGACTCCAAGTCTTGCGGAAAGAGTGGATTTCTGAAAAAGATTCAACTAACCTAGTGGAAAAAATGGCAACCATTCTTTGGTTCATATGGAAATCTGAGATACTCGGTAGTCTTCGAGAAAATATCTCCGACCAGATTAAATGATCGGCCAGATAAATAGATTTATGCACTCTACTCCCTCTAAAACAATTCAAAAGGAATTAACAATCAAAAGGTGAAGCCGGTCAATTATAAATGGTATGGCTTAAATATAGATTGGATAATATTTATAGATGCTTCTTTTATGAAAGAAGACCTGCCTATGGGTTATGTTTTTATTCTTTACTCAGTGGACCACGAGTCATTTATGCACATTTCACGGGTTCGGAGAAGGCGTCATCGGCTCTTCATGCGGAATCAATAACCTTGTTAAAGGCAGCTACTTGGCTGAAAGAAAATATATTGTCAAGCGTCTCAATAGTCTCCGATTGCAAAACTCTAGTTGACACTATAAACTGACAGAGTTGTAGGTGAAGATAATAAGTGATTCCTTGAATGTCTTTGAGTACAAAGACCATTGTTCTATATAAAGGAACAACTTAGGTAAAACACGAGAGTGCGGTAAATAAACTAAACCCTAAACGGTGAAAGTAAAAGATAAAGAGGAGTTTGATAATAACACCTCGATTACACATGTAAAAGCAACATAAAGACGTATACGTCTAACATCCCCCTCAATCGATGCGAGTAAGAACAATGCATCAATTGGTTTGTAAGGTTGTAGAAAGTTCTTTGCGGGCGACCCTTTAGTGAAGAGATCGGCCAAGCTGTTGAGAGGAAGGTATAAACTCGACAACCACTACACCGACTTCCATTAGGTCCCTAATGAAATGATGATCAACTTCAATGTGCTTTATACGCGCATGGAAATTTGGATTTGATGCCAAAATCGAGCTCCCATGTTATCACGGTAAATATGAAAAGGTGTAGTAGGACCGATCTGCAGGTTCTTGAAGAAGGCCGAGACCCACATTACCTCGGCGAGACAACACACTCAAAGCCTTGTATTCGCCTCGGTAGAGCTTCGAAACAGTTTGTTTTCTTAGATGACCGAGGATATCAAGGAATCTCCCAAGAAAACACAATATCCGAGGTTGGCGCCTAGTATCGGGGCAACCATTGATCCCAGTCGAGTATATCCCAATAATAGTGCTAATATCACCGGCTTGAATAACTTGATTCCGGATCAATGGAACCTTTTAAGTATCTTAGCACTCTCTTGGCAAGTAATAAATGAGAGGTTGTAGGAGAGTGCATAAACTGAGAAATATAATTAACAGCATAGGTAATATCTGGTCTAGTGAGAGTAAGATATTGAAGTCCCCCTACCAAACTTCTGAACTCCAAAGGATCTGTAAGAGGCTCACCATCATGAATAGAGACTCTCTTGTCAGTTGTAGCGAGGTGTAGGACATGGCTTGCAGTCTTGCATTTTGGCTTTAGTAAGTAAGTCCACAGTATACTTATTCTGTGTAAGAGTAACACTGTTCCTTGAGGAAGAAAAAACAGCTTCTATGCCTAAGAAATAAAAGAGATCACCAAGATCCTTCATTGCAAGCGAGACCCCATATCCTTGATAAGAGAAGTAATAAAATATTGAAGAAGCGCACTGTAAGAATGATGTCATCCACATAGAAGGAGAACAAATAATGATCGGAGTCCGGCATGATAAATGAACATGGAAGGATTCTGCTGCAGACATGACAAAAACCAAAGATCAAGAAGATATCCACTAAACTTGTCAAACCAAGCTCTTGGAGCTGTTTAAGCCCATAGAGACTTATGAAGAAGACATACATGATCCGGCTTGGATAAATCTTCAAACCCCTTTGGTTGTTTCATGTAGACTTGCTCGGTCAGTCACCATGCAAGAATGCATTGGATACATCAAGTCATTTTAATGCACCATTTGTTTGTTAAAGCAATGGTGAGAACAATCGATGGTAGTAGTTTTAACTCTTGGACTAAAGGTAGCATTGTAATCAATGCCATCTTGTTGAGAACAACCTTGAGCAACTTGATCTTGATTTGAACTTTGTCTATACTACCATCCGAATTCAATTTCAATTTATAAACCCATTTCTGCCTAAAATGTTCATGTCGGGAGTTGATCAACCAATGACCAGTATTGTTCTTTAACAAAGCCTCATACTCTTGTTGCATAGAAGAAACCCATCTTTCATCTTTGATAGGCGACTTGTAGGTCCTAGGTTCTTTAGGAAGCTCAACAATAGTAGTAAAGGCGGTGAATGGGGTGTGGAATAGTAAAGTTGGTAACAAAATCGGCAAGTATTTTGGTTTAACTATTCCATCTCTGGATCCGTAACCATAGGATGAATAGGTGCAAGAGAAAGAGGGGTGTCAGTTCTTTGAGAGAGCAGAGTGCTCAACGAGGTGGAGGTTCAAGTGGTGGGTCGATTGTATTTCAATAGAGATGTCGGGTGAAGGCTGAGGTGGATGTAGAAGGTAAAAGTAATCGAGTCTTGAGTCGACACGGGTGCGGCGAAGGAGGGAGCTTGGCTGGTAAAAGTCTGTAGGACATGAGCAAAAGGATAAGTAGTTTCATCAAAAACTACATGTCCGGATATATAAGTTTTCTTTGTCAAGAGGTCATAACACTGTACCCTTTATGAAGAGAACTATACCCAAGAAAAACACACTTAGATGATTTAGAGCTTAATTTATCCTTCTTATAAGGACCCAGTAAGGATAACATGTGCACCCAAAGACCTTCGTAAAGGAGTAGTCGGGCGACACAGTGAAATAGAACTTCAAAGGAGAAGTATAATGTAAAACCTTTGAAGGTATTACGTTGATAAGATAAGTTCTTTGTAGTGAAGGAATCAAACCAAAATTCCTTAGGTAGACAAGCTTGAGCGAGATAGGGTGTTTCAACGAAGTAATGTCTTTGATGTTTCCTCTCGGCAAGACCATTTTGTTGAGATGTGTGAGGACAAGAGCAAGAAATGCCAATACCGGCTTGATCAAGAAACCGTGCGAAAAGTCCTTTCATAAGCTCATAAGCACCATCACATTGAAACCACTTGATCTTAGCGAAAAGAAGATTCTCATTCTTGTCTTGAAATGTTGGAAACAAGGCTAAGCTCTCGGTTCTATCCTTCATAGGAAAAATAAAGTGAAACCTGCTATAATCATCAATGAATAATATGTAGTATCTATACCCCAATGTAGATACAACAGGAGAAGGTCCCCAAATGTCACAATGGATGAGTTCTAAAGGAGCAGATGCAGACCTATTTGAAGGAAGAAAAGGCAATCTCTTACTCTTGCCTAGTTGACAAGAATGGGCACAATGAATCATACTTCCCACGATGAAAATTTAATATACTTTGTGAAGTATGTAAAGTATTGACAATATTATGAGTTGGATGGCCTAATCTTTTGTGCCATAAAGAAGGTGAAGCAACTATAGAAGTATGAGCTTACTAATGAGAAGAATGAATAGGATACAAGTCTTTGATTCACAACACCTTGACTAGAACTAAGTCGGTCTCCAAATACGTAATTTCATAACCCCAAGTGTAAACCCAATTTTACAATTATGCTCTCCAAAGAAAAACGACAACAGAGATAAGATTTTAGTCAGGCGAGGAACAAACAACACATTAGATAGAGTGAATTTCCTTGTAGGGGGTATGAAGAATCGAGCGCCAACTAGAGTAATGGGTATGTGAGACCCATTTCCCACCATTACTTGCTCAGGTCCAGTATAGGGTAAAGGATTAATGAGCCGAGAGACATCATTAGTCATGTGACTAGTATTCACGAGTCGGGAAGCCAAAAATAGCAGCGGGGAAAAGAAGAGTGCTCGGATAAACAAGATGTATTAACTTGTATAGAAGTATTAGCTTGATGTTTCTTGTATTTAGCACTATTCCTAGATGCAAAGTGTATCCGTATTGACATCCGCTTTGAGTGACCGATTTTCTTACAAATCTGACACTCAACAAGAGTATAATCAACATATGGTGTAACAGAAGCATCAGATCTGCTAGAGGATTCAGATGGTCTTGAAGGTCCTGGTCCAGATCCGGAAGAAGGACTATTTTTAGTGTAAAAAGCAGAAGTAGTGATGATTCTAAGGTAACGAGAGGTCTCAAGATGTTGATCTTTGAGCCACTTTGTTCATGAGTGATCAGTTTAGACTTTAAATCAGCAAAGGTCAAAGGAGATTCACGATTGTGAATAGAGATCACAAAGTTATCATAATCACGTCCCAAACCATTCAAAACATACATCACAATGTCAGAATCAGCTACTTGCTCATTAATGGAAGCAAGAGAATCAGTAATACTTTTAACCTCATGGAGAAACTCAGTAACAGGTCTACCTCCCCTCTTTGTTGTTTGTAGCTGACTCCTAAGCATAGATCGACGAGCTGAAAACTGATTTGAGAACTCCTTTCTAAGATATGTCCAAACTTCCTCAGCTGTAGCACAACCCAGAACAGAACAAGATAACCCATCAGAAAAAGTAGAGTTCAGGCAGCTGTTGACAAATCTATCCCACTTTCTCCACTTAAAGAAAGATGGGTTTGGACTAACACTTTCTCCTTCTTTGATAATAGCAGATGGGGGCTTAATGGTACCATCAACATAACCAAACAGATCTGTACTGATAAGAACAGATTCCATCTGATTTCTCCAGACAAGAAAGTTTGTTTCATCTAATTTCATAGAAATAAAGTGAGTAATGTTTGTAAACGGAAAAGTTGTAGCAGTTTCATAGTGAGGTTGTGATTCAGTAGTCATGACTGAATCACTGAAAAGAAGTTTGGAGATGTGAAAGATGAGAAAGTAAGATAGTTATCACGAGAAAGTTGTTGATAAGGTATCAAGTATTGATGGTGAAGTGAGATGTTAGGAAAAAAAAAGTGGTTGTGAAGTACTGATAAAAGTAGATGAAGAAGGACGATAAGGTGTAATGATATTTTGAGTGTGTGGTTCGTAATGAGATGTAGAATAAGTGGTTGTAGTGTGATGAGAGACGTGTGATAAAGGGATAACGTGAAGTGTAAATCTATGGTGATTGCGGAAGCTATGATCAAGAACAAACAAACCCTAGAGTAGTTTGTTCAAGAGGATCAACACCCTCGTGATACCATGACAGAGTTGTAGGTGAAGATAATAAGTGATTCCTTGAATGTGCTGAGTACAAAGACTGTTGTTCTATATAAAGGAACAACTTAGGTAAAACACGAGAGTGCAAAGAAATAAACTAAACCTAAACGGTGAAAGTAAAAGATAAAGAGGAGTTTGATAATAACACCTCAGTTACACATGTAAAGCAACATAAAGACGTATACGTCTAACATAAACATGGTGAGCACAAGCTTCTCTTGGCCAGCCGAAAACACTTTACAGGAGATCAAGGTAATTTTGAAAGACCTCCCTCAAGCACAGGTAAAGTTTATAGTACGGAAGCAGAACTCAGCAGCGGACTACATGGCTAAAGAAACAAGGATAAAAAAAAAACCTCCAGCATATGTCCTCCAAATTGCAACAAAAAATTCAGAAAACTAGCATTCTCTCTAATGTTTTTGATAACAATGAAATTGTAAATCCTTTGTACTATATTTGCTAGTTAATAAAATTACTTTTACCATAAAAAAAAAAAAACAGTCTTGCGGTATTATGTTTCCTATAGTAGCATCCAATTGTCTCAAAAAAATGCATATGGATTTTGTTCGCAATCTATCGCAGTCTTTGGCAAAACTAAACCAAAAGAGTAACTGGGTGCCCAAGGAGCAATGGCAGCCAAAGCAAAATCGCAAAGCTGTTCTTGTGTTTGTGCTCTTCACCTATCTGCTATGCTAACCGGAGCAGATGCATGGTTTGTGCTGTTCACCCTGTATACCAATAAAAAATACAGTTACACTGCAGAGAAGATACACACAGTAAACGGAAGACCTCTTATACCCAAAAACAAATGAATAGGGTTTAGACTTGTTTCACCTTTGCTTAAAAAGGGAAAAAGAAGAAAGAGAATGGCGTTGTTTACACCAAGTAATGGCGCAATGGCGTTAAAAGAAGTAAAAGAAGCAGTGGCGCAACAATTTTGATGCTGTTTTGGCATTAGAACCACCGCATATAGTATTTTTGGCCCGAAGGGATGGCTCGAGGCTGCTGTAGTGGTAGTCATTAATCAAAAGGAAGACGTGCCATTTGGCGAGTCATTAATCAAAAGGAAACCGTGCCATTTGGCGACTCGATCATTAGGAAAGCATCAAGGATTGGGAAGATGCAAGAAGACGATGGATTATTAATTGGTTCAAGTGGGAATGTTATAAACACCCCTACTATTCATGGGTCCATCACAAATGTCCTTATGGGGCTTTACAAATACCCCTAATGACATTATTGAAACAGAAAAATAATTCATATAATCCCATTTTTAACCTTTACATTTTATACTTCAGCTTCTTCTTCGTTTCTCACTCGAGAAAAATCAAGGGAACTCTCACCATCTCCGTCGCCACCACCATCTCCATCTCCGTCGCCACCACAACCAACACCACCATCGTCTCCATCGCCATTATCACCATCTCAATAAGTTATCACGTATCTCTCTTCTCTTTCTCTAAGTGAATCGCCACCAACAACAACAACAACACCCCATCGATCCACCTTCAATTCCACCACCAGATCTGTTGAGATTATTAGTCCAACATGGTTGGGTTATTTAAGATCCTGCGGTTTATAATCTATTAGGGCCTCTCCACTCATTGCCAATTGGTTTTGAGTTGGATGCCCGTATTCTAATATGGTATCAGAGCAGGCTATTTGTGTTTGAGTCGATTGACCGCACCTTTACTCGCGTCACACCGATTTAATTGTCCACGTGTTTGTAAGACCCGCCGAGGCTACACAGAGGGGGCGTGTTGAGATTATTAGTCCCACATGGTTGGGTTATTTAAGATCCTGCGGTTTATAATCTATTAGCGCCTCTCCACTCATTTCCAATTGGTTTTGAGTTGGATGCCCGTATTCTAATAAGATCCATCAACAATTCTCTCTTTCTGTCACCTATTTCCAGAGTCAAATTATGAAACCGAATATAAAAAATCATCGGGAGCAGCGGTCCATCTTTCTTCTTCGTTGAAGATTCGGGTGAGATCCCAATTTTAAGTTTTGATTTACAGTATTGATTCTCATTTTAAACTAAATTTAGAAGATAAATGATTTCAATATCATATTGAGTGATCGAGATTGATTTTTGGTTTTGTTTAACTTTTGAGATCGAGATTCGATTTTGAATGAACAATCAGAGTTTGAATGAAGAATTCAGTGTCGAGAAAGATACATCAGTCATGGGTACTTGTTGAGTTCGATTGTTGTGTAAGATAGCAGAGATGAATCAGGGATTTGTTGAGAAGAATCAAGAATTAAGGATTTGATTTACATAAAATGAAGAAATTGAAGCTCTCTAATGAAGCAATTGAAAGTTAATGATCAATTTTATGTTGGGTTGGAGTTTATTTGTGATTGATTCAAGAAGGAATTTGAAGATGTCGGTGGTATACGAGATGGAGTTGACCTAATTGATTGTTGTTGTGCAACATGAAAATGGAAGCGTGAAGTTGCTAGTGATGGGCTACTTGGTGGGAGTTGTTGTTGCAGACAACAAGAATTAGAGTTGATATTGCAGACAACAACAATTAAAGATGAGAGATGAGTTAGGTCTGAGGATGCATGGCTGTATTTACAGTGTTGGTGAGGAACTTGGTGATTGTTTTTTGGAGATTTAGAAGATGGCTTGTGATGGAGATGTTCTTGATGATTCGGATGTAGCTGTACCTGGAGCCCTCTAACAATATATCATACGATGCATGGTGTACATGTATTTGTTTTTTCGCTTTTACTTGCACCTTTGCTCTCCTCCATTCACAATTGATGTCATTTGGTACAAAAGAACAGTCAAATAATAATGTTGGATTGGTTAATAAAATAATGAATAGAACAGTCAAATAGAAAATTAAAGCGATGGATATATATATATGCGTACGAATGCGTGTGTGTATTAGATGGATGGAGCATACAACTGTTATGTTACGAATGCGTGTGTGTATTAGATGGATGGAGCATACAACTGTTATGTTTTCTATTCGGAGGTTGTATTGGTTTTGCTCATCTTTTGTATGTGGCGTTCTCTATGATAGGTCGTGTAAATAAAGGCTAGAACAGAAGATTCTGAGAAGTAGCTTTGAAGATGCAGCCTTGGTTCCTCACTAGCTTTGAAGCCTTGCAGGTGTATTTTCAACATTTTTGGAGATAACCATTTTGCTACTGAAAACATCACCCCAGCTTGTTTTGGTAAAGTGACTTCGAAAGTAACATGTATCTCCAATCTCCAACTTGAAGTGTTTGCCTGTTGTTGCTTAACGTTTGAAGTTTTATTTGCGTTTGTTGTTGTAATTTGTGATTTGTATCCTTCGGGATCAGCAGGTTACCATGGTTGTAAACATGTTCCAGTTATGTAATTAACTACATTTTGTTAAAAAAAAATTAATTTTTTTTAAGGATTGCAGGTTGTCAGGTTGGCCAGTACATGCTTGCATAAAATATGAAAGTTTTTTTTAACATGTAGTTTAGTTGGTTAACTAATATTTGCACTAGGATTGTTTGCTGTGACATTATGGAAGAGTTGGCTGGAGTTGGTACTTTGAGGCCTACATGAAGGATAAGTTTGTTGTTGTAATGGAAACTGAGATGGGAATCAGATGAAGGTTGTTATGGTGAGTGAAGTATATGGATGCTAAGAAATGTAATGGTGAATAAATGTGCAAAGGCCAAATGCAGGTTGAAAGCAAAATGGAAATCAGATTGAGAAATGGGTTCAGGCAAGAGAAATGGTTGGTGCTGATGATGATGTTGAAGTATCAACCAACCAGTTCAACGAGATTGAAAGAAGGTTTTCCAGAAACCAAAGCCTCCCTAGCTCCCGCAACAGCACCTGAGTAACCTGATACTTTCCATATTTGCTTATTTTACTAACCTACATGGCAAAACTTTAGATGTTCTTTGTTAGGGGAATGAGTAATCTGCAATATTAGTTGGGTTGATGGTGCTTTGCGATCTTATGCCCTTGCTGGTAAATAACTATCCCACTTAACAGTTCCTATAATAAACTCGGAAAACGGTATTAAATCTCGTATGTAGTTGGTAGATTTGTATTTAGTGTAAATCTTAGGTCAAAAATGTTTTATATTGCAAAGAAAAGTTGAAGAATAGAATGAATTGAAGCAAAGAAAAGTTGAAGAGTAGAATAAATTGAAATGATATTTTGTAATCAACAAAAATAACAAGTATTGGAAGAATTTATTTTGCTTTTCATTTTACACAAAATTGGTCAAAAAGACCAAAATCAACAATTTTTGGGTGAAAAAGACACCTAGGTTTTGATACTGTTTAAATAGCCAAAAATTAAAAAGATACTGTTTAAATGGACAAAAATTTAAAAATAGGCAGGATGTAACCAGTTTCATCCTGTCCATTTTCAAATATTTTTTTCTTATTTTTTATTTTGCACAGGATGCATCCAGTTTCATCCTTGCTATTTTTTAAGTATAAGCCAGGATGAAATCAATTTTCATCCTTGCTATTTTTTTTGGCTATTTCACCCGTACTTTTTTTTACTCGTCCATTTGAACCGTGTTTTAAATTCTTTTGGACAAATGACCCATTTTCTCTTCATTTTAAGTTTACCATTCTAATTTATGGACTTCTTCATTCATAAGCAGGGTTTTGCCGTACAAGCTTCACATTACTTTTGACTTCTTATAAGTGCTTCATCTTTTGTAAGAAATAAAAGCACTTCTACTTTTTCCCGTACACCGTTTTGTTACGTTATGCCTACTAAAATTGGAATCTATACTAGTGGAGCTTCACCATCCAAAGACGATGGCTAGTAAGTGTTAATTTATCTGCCTGATCATAGGCTTGCTATAATATAAATTATTGACTAAATTATGCATGAAGTTATTATATATGTTATTATTATGATTTTTATATTTATGTTTATCTTAATGAATGAATGCATATATAGTGAATGGATGGGTGGTACGGCTCTTGCAATGGTACTTAAAAAGGAAAATGCAATAGTAGTAGCCGCAGATCGCCAATTGATTAGAAAGCGAAAGAGAGATCAGAGTACCTATGCGGATGGTGATTATGAAACAATCCCATGTATGTCTTCTTTTGATAAATATAGCACTTTAATTTATGAATCGTTTGTTTTGATTAAAAGTGTATGCACATATATCCCATAACTCCCCCGTTTTGTGCAGTTCAAGGTGAATTACAGTATATCCATCAATTAGATAATAATACTGCTTGTGTCGTGGTCGGTCAACGATCGATTGCAAATAGTTGGTTTGGGTACTTAGATGCAAAGGTTAGTTGTCATAAAAAATAATTAAAACTGGTCAGTTCCGATTTTTTTTTTTTTTTTTTCAGTAGAAAAAAAACAACAATTGAAACCCACCTGTTAACAAAAATGATTACAAAGCTATGGCGGCAACCCAAACAATGAGTAAAATGGGGCACCAACACCTTCTCGAATAGCAATGCTTTAGCCTATGAAAAAATGAAACTACCAAAACCACTACTTGCGTCGTTGTTAACTAAACAATTCTTTGTACGCTCAGAAAAAACATAAAGTATCTTCTCCAAGTTCCCTAAGGTGGAGAAAGCTAGAACGCCCAGACCATATCCATGAGAGACACACTTGTCCAAGTATTTAGAGCGTTTACGTAAACAAAGACTAGAGATAGCTTTGCAGAACGAAGGAGCGAACACCATCACCCGTGAAAGGAGAGACCCCGGTAACATCCATGCACACATCTTGACCATTTTCCCAGTTAAGGACGAGAATATCAGCAGGCCGTAAGGCTTTGTCATCGTCTGACAGGAACCCAACATGTATAAGAGTAAGGATAAAGTTAATGCGAAAGCAACAACACTTTATTAGCTAGTCTTCGACACTTGAGCGATTTTCAAAAGGACCACTTCAATGCCAAAGAAACAGCATCAGATGTTCTGTTAGTGGGATGGAATGAACAAGCTGAGGTTTGTCATATATTGATAGCTATGCACGTAATTAACATCTGTGACATCATGTTCTTAAATGTTCTTGAAGGATGAGAGGGACAAAACGATGTTTCTGTTTTTGATTGTGAGAATATTTTGCTCTTAATGAAGCTAAACTTAAAATCATGGAATCTGAGGGGTTTGTCTCACCTCACGTTGATAGAAGAGGCGAATTCAAAACCCTTTTGAGGTTTTGGAAACCAGACGTAGTTTGTTCACTGGGAACTAAAATTAGAAGGTGGAACAGGAGAAAAGTGATGAATATGGGGTATAAATGCAGACTACATCTAGTTTCAGTCTATAAAATTTTAATTTACCGATCAAAAACAAAAACAGAAAAACCGTTCTTTTTTTTAATCTTTGTAGCCATCCTTGTATTACATCAACCATGCTGGGACAAAGAAAATAAAGGACGGTGTATACATGGTTGGACGAGGATGGTGTGACACTGCTAAGACACTTGATGCGTAAGTTTTGCATTATCTTTCTTTTCTTAAAGACATGTATAGTTATTTGTGAAGTTATAATGACACTTGAAGGACCAGTGTGTCAGGGCTGCAGCCCATTCAACTCTTGGTTTCTATCCTGTTACTTGTTAAGTGCCATATTTTACAATGCCAAAGATTGCTTTGTTGATAATTTGGATGTTGTAATCCATAGGTGAAGTTATGTTGGAGTCGACGTTTTTGTTTTTTTGCAGTCTAAATAATTAGTTGTACCTTGTGTTTAGCACATACTGAAAATACAGTAAGACGAGGAGAAAATGTATAATTGTAGATCTCATCTTGCCCAGAAAATTAAGAGGAAACGGCTTCACAGCTGATTAGTTATTATTATGTTTTTTCTTATAGTTACGATCCAGATATGAGAACTTCAGATGCGAAAGAACTTGCTGAAAAAGCACTATTCATATCACATACATTGAAAACTTCTGGTATCGGCATGGATGGTACGCCATTTTCAATGAAACAGCATTCTCTTGTTTTCCTCTTGTTTTTGCTATATTTGATATTTCTATTACAGTTATTAAATGTATTTCTGTTGCAGTTTGGACTCTGAAACCTGGAGGTATCTCAAAGAAATCGCAGCGTATGGAGAATTTGAATCACAAACACGCAGATGTGTAAGTTAACAATACTCTCCTATTTCTGCAGTTGTACTTGTTCTAGATTGTTTGAAAGCCCTGATCATAAGTAGTAATGGAAGAGAAACGAGTCAGCCTTGGTAGTAGTAGAAATGGATGGAGCATGATTCAACTTTGGTACAAATCATTTCAATTGATGGATTCATTTCGTGTTGCATCACCCAATTTTTAGCTTTGATTGGATGGTTTTTATGCAGGATTGGTGGTGTTAAGGTATGAAAGATGTGAATAACAATATAGAAGATGTTTTGGCTTAGAACATTATGTTTAAGAAATTATTATAGTTTGTTTTGATGCCTTGGGTGCTTCATGATTGATTTCGATAGATTTGAAACTTAGGTTTGTCAAACAACTCTCTGACATCTGACATAGTTGTCCTTAGTAGAGAAGAAAAGGAAACAATTTTTATTCATTCTCCCACAGTCCCACTCTCACTGGTTAGTCGTTCCTTACAGATTACACGTGTTCTATTGTAAGTGGTATTCTTGATTTTCCGCCAAATCGGTTATGTATATGACTTATTAAGCTCTCAATGGTATCAGATATGAGATATTCCTTCTAGCTGCATTCGATCAAGCTTGTGTATTATCGAGGATGTTGTTTCTTCTATCATATCATGCACTCCGAGTCTCCTACTGTCCACAGAGTGGACCCATGTTTTTGTTTCACCGAGGTTAAAGCAAAAGAGCAAAAAAAAAAACTTAAAAAAACACTGTAGCCCACAGGCAAACTCTAGCCGATGAGGTAACCAAATTTTTTTTTCCCCCTTTATTGCGCCAGATTCTTTTGGAGCTTGTGTTTGACTTCGACATTGACACATTCCTCTGGTTGCGTCTTGTCCCGAAGCATTTATTCGTACTCGGTGTTTTCCATTTTTCCGCTGCTTGCGATTCGTACACTTTGATGTTTAAAAGAAGGCAAAAACTACTACCAACTCCTTTCCGCTGCTTGCGATTCGTACACTTTGGTGTCTAAAAGAAGGCAAAAACTACTACCAACTAAAGAACAGAGACAGCGGAAAGAGCGTAATGGGCAAATTTGCCCATTCCCTCTCCTCAAGGGATAAGACAAAAAGGCACATAGGATCAGCAAATGAATTTGAGCATTAGGCATTAGCCCATGTCGGTCAAAGTTGAGCCGAGCGGTTTAATACTGGTCCCAAGTTTGTTCACTGCATAATCTATTTTAAAATTCAAGTTTGGTTGTCCACTGAATAATATTAATATATTTGTGGAAATTGTATAAATACCCCCTCTTTTCTAGGGGTCTATACACAAATACCCCTTAAGATGTTTACAAATAGTCAAATACCCCTAAGGGGTTTAATTTAGGTTTTTAGGGTCTAATTTTCGGCACATCTAAAATTATATTAAGTCAATTCAACCTCCTGAGAGGTTGGGTTCATTTTCATTGTCAAGAACATACTAGTTCATTTTCATTATCCAAAAAGTACTAGTTCATTTTCATTATCCACTTAAAATATACCTCTTAGGGTATTTAAATAAAATGGAGGGGTATTTATGAAGACCTTATATTCTAGGGGTATTTAATTAATGTTCCCATAATATTTTGAATTTGACAACCAAACTTCAAATTAATGATTTAATACAACTTAGGACCCATTCAATATATTTTTCTAGCTCAGACAAAATTACCCTACTAAATACACCAAAACAAGCATCAAACTCGCCCCCATCCCTTGAACTACTACACCACCTCCGACAACCAAAAATGACCAGAACTTCAAGCCAAACCTGCACCACCAACAACCGTCACCGACAAGCCCTTCCTACCACACCCGAAGCCAACAATCTCAATTGCAATTTGAACAACATAAAGATCAAATTTGAGAAAATCAAGATCCCTTCATAAGAATTATGACTTTCATGTAGGTTTCTATTGATTTTGTTATGTATTGAAAGTTTGAAACCGTAAAAATGAAAAACAGGATAACTACATTCAAACCCTAAAAATGAAAAACAGGGTACCGAAACCCTAATACTCAAAACAAAAAAAAAAAAAAAGTTAGCAAATGTTTTCGAAGTTCAAAGAAAACCGATTTTGATATTGAGACTTAATTGCATTTGACATTTTTTTTATAGAAGTCCTTTTAATCCTACGACAATTTATCATTGTTATTATACAAGAACAGAGAGGAAAAATCATCAATGGATGGATTAGTTTCAGAAATTTAAAATACCTTGTTAGTTTTTGGAACGAGATTAATATATATATGGATTGTCCCGAATGTGAGATTATTAGACAAATTGTCGACCAATCTTAATCAACGAGTATTCGTGAGCTTTAAGGAAACATGTGATATCCAATTAAGTTTAAGAGTTTGTAGCCAAAAGGTTTTCATTAAGTAGAAGATAGTTTGAAAAGGAATTACGTGAGTTTTAAGGGATCCAGATTGAACAATGGATGCTTTTCGTATATATAAACAAGAATATAAGAAACAAAATGACTAGAAGCTGGTCTTTCTCTTTGAGCCACCCATGTTTCTTACCATAAATATAAATAGGACCAGTGGAGATGACGGTGGTGGAGTTTAGCAGAGGATGGGGAAGGGAGTTTTCGGGGAGGATGGCGGTGAGTTTGTGGTCATTGAGTTTATTGAGTAAGGATATTTTTGTCCGAGTTAGAAAAATATATTGAATGGGTACTAGTTTACATAGTCGACTACGATTTTTGAGCTCCTCGGATCACTTTTTGCTCTCCCTTTAACAAAAATCATTGACTATATACTTCTGTTTTTTTTTTCTTTGAGTAAGCATATATTTATTTATAATAATCCTGAAAAGAGTTGAGGTATTGCATAATGCAATTAGGTGGTTCATCATGAACCCGCCATCATTTAAAAAAGTTTGAAATTGCAAATTGAACTAAGTCATGGGCAATAGAATTGGCGTCTCTAGAAGGCAGTAGTAAAACTAATTTCGCTTTAAGTCCTTGACGCGGTCTTGAATTGAAAGAACAGTGGAACGAATACTCCAAGGAATATCGTTCATGTTCCCTGTTATAGCTTTAGGAATGTCCTAGCATCCCCTTCAACAATGATTTTTGAAATTTGTAGTCTTCTTGTTGGATACCAAGACCATATGCTTTAGCCTCTGCCACCGTTGAGGAGAAAGAGTCAAAACAAATAGCTCCACTTCCCAAATGCACGATGGAAGAATCTCTAGATATATTGCAACAACACCTTTGCCGTTGTTATACGGGCCGTCTACATTAATCTTAATGTAGAACGGTGGAGGAAATTCCCATTGGATTGTGTTCTGCTGGTGGATAGGAACTGATAAGTGCTTAATTTACATGTTTAGAGTGTCAATTCCGTACTTGTTTTAGCTATGTTTATTGCATATTACCTTGTATTATGATTGTTTTCTAGTTTATGTCTTTTGTTAGGTGAATCATCCGAAAGAAGTGGAAATAGTTATAAAAGTGAAGTTTACAAGTAAAGAAGGGACAAAGACCAATTGGAACTCGTTCAAATTGAGGATTTCTAGTCATCATTTTGTAGACGACGAGAAGACGAAGTTAATGACGAAAGAACGAAGTCATTCTGACTTCGTATGAAGAAGTTATGAGCAAAACAAGAACTTAGAAGACTATGAGGGCAAAATAGTCATTTTAAAGGTCAAGTGCTATTGGCACCCCCACTGTATGTTAAGGGACATTCATTCTTTCAAGGGGTTGGACTGTTACAAGGGAACTGATAAAGACAGTCATGTCATTAATGGGGGAGGCTAGAATTCAAATCTGTATTAACTGCATCTCTAGCCAATTACTCAAGGCTGCCATCTTCTTCTTCACCTCCAAACGGACCGCCCGTGGAAAGCATTGCAATTCCCGACTAGATTACGATCGGCAATGGTTATCGAGTTGGAGTGGATCAAAAAGGGCTCGAAAATCGCAGAAGGAGGTGTTCTTTGTGGTTTGGTTAACAGTGGAGGTTGCTGCCATTCGTGTGAAGTCGGAGATAGAGATAATGGCAGTCGTGGAGTTCGAGAAAGAAGGAAGGCCGGGAAGAAAATTGGGATGTTGTGATGTACTCAGTGATGATGGAATCTCGGTTGCTGGCAGAGATGATCGATGATGCTGCTAGTATATCTACAATATAAAGCACAGTTTGTTTCTGAGTGGTGGCCAGATTTATTCAGGCAAAGATAAATCACAGTCGTGGTTGTGCGGACCACACCCATAACTCCGCACGTGCGCCAAGGCTAACTTTGCCTATATGAGTGGTGGTCAGGATTTATCCTTGGCAAAGATAAATCAAAGATCGTGATCCTCCGTGCCACACCTTTACAAGTCGCACACGTGGTGTTCATTCCAATATTATGAATTAAAAATGAATACTCAAGTCAAGATATTGAATTTTAAAAAATTATAACGGGAGGTTCGAACTCATGACCTATTGTGTCATAAGAGTGGCCTCTAACCATTGTTCCACCTTGGTTGGAATTGATAAAAAGATAAATCAATTAATTGGTTGTTTGTTCAACTTAAATATTAATTAGTATAAGTATTTTATTAATTAGTATAAGTGATTTGTCTAGAGAGAAGATAAATCTATGGTTATGGTTTGTTCAACTTAAATATTAATTAGTATAAGTGTTTTATTAATTTAGAAACATTAATTTCTCATGATAAATGATTTATTAATTTTACATCATAAATATCCCTTAATTAATATTAATACATATCTCCATAAATAAGTAATAATTTTGACAAAAATTATTTCAATAGATATTAGTGGTGGTGGTGGTAGTAGAGGAAGAAGTAAGTGGTGGAAGCGGTGGAATGTGTTACAAAGTGGTGGAGGCGGTAACATTAGTTTTGGTGGAAGAAATAGTGGCGCTTTGATGGTTTTAATGGCGGTGGTATTAGTTTTTTCTTTTTGAATCAAAAATAATAAAAAAATTTACATGATGGGTAACATTGTATTGTGAAAAGTATAGTTGGTTGTTTTTGACACGATCAAAAAAGGCGGATAAAAAATACTTTTGGGATGATACCAAATCATATAAGACAAAATGGTTGTTTTTGGTGCCATCGCTATCTTTGGTAACCGTTCATACGCATGATTTTCAAAGTATTAACAAAAAACATATAGTTGAATAAATTAATTGACGACCTAAGTTTGTTAAATCTAAACTCTATACATGACGTGTGGGATTAAAAGTTATAAGTGTGCCCAATATTCTACGAGGGATGGAAAATGGTGGTGGTGGAAAAGAAGTAATATCTCGGTGGTTTGTGGTGCTCGGTCGGTTTTGATGAGTAGTAATTGACTATATTAATTATGTCTTGCTACAAAAGGATAACACTATAAATTAGAAATGTGGTTGATCGTCTTAATGCTAATATAAACTCTGTTAAAATACATGAAAATTAAGAAGAAGAAAAAACATTTGGATGTCACGTTATATAATAAATAACACTAAAAACTACATATTTAGTATCAAGGTTTCTCCGTCCAATAGATAAATCTAAGGTTGTATTGAGATCCCGTAAGCATAGGGCGAGTTGGTCTTGGATTTTTGAATGATAATGAATATAATGAAACGCTCCCTCTCGGTTTGTCCAATGAAACCGAAACCTTCTAAAAAAAAATAATCAATCGAACAACACTTAGATGGAACGCATCACCACCAAGTGTAAACTTCTCTCGAATTGCTACATATCCATTGAAATTTCTACAAATTAATCTGGTGATTTCCTCCTACCGCTAAGTGGGCATGCAATTAAATCTCTAATAGTGATTTTAAAGGTATTTAATAATTATAAAATTCTCTTATAAGTTTTGTTTATGCAAGTATTGATTTAACTTGGGTTCTTTTATATTTTTGTGTTAAGTTGATGACTTTTTAATTTGAATACATGTTTGGTTAACAAACTTTGATACATATAGGGTATTTTCTTTGTAGAACCGATGTTAGTCTCTCATTTTTCCCGTTATCACATTGTTTCGATCCCGTATTTGTAGACATTATTTGACTAATATTGGGTATTTGTTTAATCTCAAGGCCGATTAAACCCAATGTGTGTTGTATACATTGAAGGTAGGTGTCGGCTCTACCTTGAGATTAATAATTTTTCTTCGGAAGGTTAGTTGAATTTATGTAGATACAAATATCAATATGACTATGCTCTTTAAAACTCCAAATTACTTGAGTAACACTAGATGTGAGAACGTCATTCATGCACTACTTAGCATAGTTGGTGTGAAATCTTTTTATCCACGAATTTCTTCAATATTATGTTATCAATATGATTGAGAAAGAATCTTACACATGTTTTGATTTACTATTATAAGTTTATTTTTTCAACTCACATGTGTATATCTCACCTTCCAATAGCCAAGGGTTCTTCATTTTTATAACTCTCACATTTTGCAAAAATAAATAAATAGTGTTTATCTATAGTAGGGAAAATATTATGGGTTTTTGCTTCACTCCTTAGAGCCTTAGTTATCAATAATTTCGAACAAAAGTATTCATAAACATCATGGAGTTGGATTGGCAGTTTAGGTATATGTCTTTGTTAGATGAAATATTCTTTTTGAAGTTTGAAATTATGGTATGATGGAACAATAAATAGGGAAAATTTTATTTATCGTATTTTTTATTTTATTTTCATGTTGGCACAACATTATTACTCCGTCCCAGATAATAAATTGGAATAACATGCTTAAGTACAAAAAAAAAAGATCAGTAACCCATTTTGTTTCCCAAAACCTATTTGAATATCAAAATAATTACTCACGAATAAAATGAAGCAAGAAAAATGTGAACAATACCGTATTAGAGACAAAACATCCCGTGCCGTTACGGCACGGGTTAAGATCTAGTATATATATATATAGGAGATACTCGTGCTCGAGTATGATCATGATCTCGATGGCTAGTAAACAAGATGGCTCTTCTGCTGCCATTGCTTCTCAAGATGAAGAATGGGTGATCCATATCGATGGAGGTAGGTCGATGCCACTGTGAAATATCAGAGAGTGAAAGAGAAGAAAAGTTTTGATTAATTTTGTTATTCTCAATACACAGACATGGACTATTCAGACACATTAAAGTGTATTTATTACAAACTTAAGTCATACAAACTATGACTTGACTTGACCAATAATACTGACTAAGACCAAGACTTACTTTGACTATAACATTCTTAATAGCGCCCCTCAAGTTCATACTAGAAGACACAGATAATGAACTTGAAAGAAAAACAAAAGAATCAGAATAACAAGACACGGTTTAATGAATATCAAAAGACTGTGAAGCAAAGCCTATAAAATGAGGTTCATCATCATCAATATCTGATTTAATATCTTCAGCAAAGATGACAAGAGTGACAAGTTGATAAACTGAAACTCCCAGCAATTGTTGTAGTAAAGAAAAGAATGCAGGAAAACAAAGCCCTTTGGTGAATAAATCTGCAAGCTGATTTGGAGATGCAACATGTTGAATCTTCAGAAGTCCAGAGAGAACCAAACCCCTGACCATATGATATTGAACTTCTATGTGTATTTCCCTGGCATGAAACACAGGATTAGATGCTAAACAGGATGGCGTATATTGTCACATTCACAAGCTATTGGGTAATTCACAGAAAGATGCAATTCCTTAAACAGATTTGACAACCATTCTAACTCAGAAGCCACAACAGATAAAGACTTGTATTCTTCTTCCGCGGATGATCTTGACACAGTGGGTTGCTTTTTATTGACCATGAGATCAAAGAATTCCCCATAAAAACTGCATAACCTGAAGTAGACCTTCTAGTATTAGGGAAACCAGCCCAATCGGAATCAGTAAAAGCTGTAAGTAAACTTGTATCCCCTTTCCTTAAGGTAATACCTAAACCAATAGAACCTTTAAGATATCGTAAAATCCTTTTAACCAATAGTAGATGAATATCTGTAGGAGCATGCATGAATTAGGATACATAATTAATACCAAAAGATATATCAGTCTTGTAATTGTGAGATACTTCAGAAGCGACAACTATAGTTCTATACTCTGCTGCATTTTCTAATAAAACTCCATCATGAATAGAAGCTCTTGATTCTTTCACCACATGTGTGTTACAGGGCTTACAATGAAGCATATTTGCTTTAGTCAGTAACTCTAAAGTGTATTTTTTCCGTGTCAGTAATATAGAATCCTTAGTCCTAGTAGCTTCAATTCCCAGAAAATAACTCAAATCCCCCAACTGCTTCATAGAAAACTCAGTACTTAAAGTTTGAACCAAAGTATCCATAAGGACATCAGAACTACCATTAAGTATAATATCATCCACATAAAGTAAAAGAATCATCACAGCAGAAGAAGAAGTATAGATGAACATTGAATAATCATACACTGACCTTTGAAAACCAAATTTAACCAGAAAAGTGGTAAATCTATCAAACCAAGCTCTTGGTGCCTGTTTTAAGCCATATAAACTCTTTTTCAAATGACAAACATGATCTAGAAAATTTGGATCAACAAATCCCTGAGGCTGTTTCATATAAACATCTTCATTCAAGTAACCATGCAAAATGCATTTGAAACATCCAATTGCTTAATACCCCAATTGTTTGTGACAACTAACACCAAAACTACTCTCACAGTTGTGGACTTCACTCATTGGACTAAAAGTTTCAAAGTATAATCAAACACCATCTTGTTGATTATATCCTAAAGCCGCTAATCTTGACTTGAATCACAAAAGAGTACCATCTCGCTTTCAACTTAATTCTATACACCCACTTACATCACGTGTGGTTCTGGTTTGACTAGATCCCATGTATCATTATCTTTTAGAGCTTGATGTTCTTTGATCGTGTGTCAATCCGTCAAATATAATTTCACTTTCTCAACCAACTAGATATAAATATAGTATGCGATAAGAAAGAGTTCGTATCCTGGAGAGAGGCTTTCGTTGTTATAAAATTTCATTTCTAAGTAACCACGGGGTATGTTTGTTGTATCTAAGCAAATAAAAATAATTGAAAGCAAAGTAAATAATTTGAGAAATCAATAAGGAGAAGATATTGGTCACTTGGATAGTATCATTCACAAACATGTATTATCATCAATGATTAGAATTGGTATTTTAATCTCGTATTTATTAAGAGTCCTAGGATACCTTGATCGCAAGTATAACCCGTTAATTCCTTGTTTTCATCACAACCACATTAAAAGATGCATATGTGAATTCTTCGTAGAAAGCAACCTAAAGTGTAAAAGCACAATTAAGTTTAACTCCCTAAAAGCATTAAGTTTTATGGAATAAGACTCATCAATGCAAACGAATGTGTAAAAGCACTAGACGTTTTAACAAAAGTTATGATTCACTTGTGACTAGTAGGATATATCACTACAAGCACTACCCACAATTATGCTACTTAGAATCATGGATAAACAACTTTTTCGTATTGAAAACCCTAATAAAGCTCTAGAGATGAACACAAATCGGATTGATTAGGACTCAACCTAACAAGTTTTCAAATCTTATAACACTATTAATTGTGAATCACAAACAATAATTACTGGGACAAAACTAATTCATTGAATCAAAAGCATGTTGAGAAATCAACTTTTATCCCATAACCAATAATATGCTTAGCTACTCATAGCTATGGAGTTCATCATAATCAATATTCAATAATAAAATAATGAAGAAGAAGAACAAAGCAAACCCTAGAAGCGTAAACAAAAACGGCTCTCCCCAAAATTCCAAGAATAAGATATCTATAAGTTGTAGAAGACCTTCCCTTTATAGCTTTTCTCCAACTTCTAAAATTAGGTCTAGTCTTCAAAGTCCATTAGATGAAAATCCACCAAGCCCATAAGAAGGAGAAACCCATGTAGAAAATATGACCCAAAAGGCGTCGCCGGAAAACTGGTATTGTGGCCGGAAATCGACCGGAGAAGTGGCAGGAAATCGGTTCCGGTGACCGGCAAAGTCCGCCCGGTCAACGGGTCAACTCGGATTCGGGTCAACGAGTTAACTCACCGAGTCAAACCGGTCATCGGTGAGTTAGGATTGTGAGTCGACCCGAGTCACTCAGGCATGAGCTAACTCAGGCCGACTTGGTTCCGGCCTTCTAAGCCATTGCACAAAGTGTTTCGTGATGCACCATCCTTGTGCTTCACAAAACACCTATCCAGCCCATGATGGCTACTCGCCTCACCGCACCTTCATCTCCTCGTGCCATCACTTAATACCCACCAAGTGCTCACGGTGCAAATATCAAAGAACTCCAATTTGCTCTTTGACTTTTAGTTCCAGGTCAACTCAGTCACTCGAGGCAAAGCCTCCTATCCCCGCACTTCCACAATCACCGCATCATTCTTGCACTACTTGAGCATTCTCCATTTCGACCACAAAGCTGCAATTTTCATGGAAACATAATACCCTCGCGAACTCCATCGAACCCATTGCCATTTTGCTCAAGCAACAACACCATTAGTAATGTTGCCAAACCCCAAGGGCATCCATAAAAATCTCGTGAGCACACAACAAAGACTACCGGTTTGAGCTCCACCACCATTCACACGTAACAACATCTTATCTGAACCATCAGGTGTCACATTGGAACAACACCATCTATCCTGCACCAGCTAGCAAATCCTGGCATCTCACCCTGTGACTCATTGTCAAGCCTGCAACATTCCCTGTGACTCATGAAAACTACCCAGCTTCTACCATCACCCTTATTAGGTCAACCAACACCTGAAATCAATTCACCTTAGTTCAACTTGCTCTTCCTGTTAAGCACTTCCTTCTATGCTGCAACTTCTCAAGCCATAATCCAGCTCTGCCATGATCCATTGCAATCTTCACTGTAACAGCACCAGCCTCTGCCTCAATTAAATCTACCATGTCCAGCTACACTTGAGCCACCACAGCCTACCAACCAAATCCTGGCTGCCAACTTCGACTCAAAAACCCCCATTATTCATGGCAAACCATCACCATCTTCTGCCAGTTTCCTTCTCTTCATTTCCATCTCAGTCATAACTCCATCTTCAATGCCAGACTAGTTCCACCTGCAACAACACACTCCATCTTAATCTTCTAATTCACCCCATACAAACCGAGCACACCATATTCTCTGCCATCACCACGATCACCGGTGCCGCAGCCAACACCATTCTCTGTTCTTCATTATCAAGCTTCATTCTAATGGCAATGGCTGCCATTATTTCTTCCATGTTGTTCCTTGAGTTCTACTTCATCTTTCAAAGAATCGAACTTTCCATTGCTGCCATGAACCGCACTTCAGCTAACACGAGCTCCATGTTTCTCTGTCTCTTGACCTGAGCTACATCCAAGCTCTTCTCAGCTAAAGTTCCAGTCCAACTCAAAACCTCCTTCTTCATAGCATCACCAGCTACCCCAATTGTAAACACTGAGCAATTTCATCTCATACAGTGCCCATCAGCTCACTGCCATTTCTTATTGCTGCAAACAACCACTCTCTTCCACAAACCCTACTTGACTGATTGAGGGTCTTAATTTCCACCTGATCTCGTAAATCCACCATCTTCGCAAACCCATTATTCATCTCGTAGCCACAACCTAAAATCCCCCCGTAATTTGCCTTGACTCGTTTTCCGAACCCTTGTTCGATTCACTCTTAATCCACGAGACTCAAACCCAAATTCTCCATCTCAATCAGAAGCAAAGAGCTTCTCATCCTATAATTCCACCACAGACAACCACAAACCCTAGTCCTGTTCTTCCATCTCCTGACCTCCGAAATCGATCAACCACTTCCAATCCACAAAACTCAATTCAAACCCCGATCTAACTCTTCTCGCTTGTACTCACAGTCCTCAAATTCAAGAACCCGTCTTCTTTTCATCTCATTTCACCTCATCTTCTCAATCTACTAATTGTAACCCTAATTTCACAACTAAAGCTCTAATCAATTCCTCGCTTCTTCAATCAACACGTAACATCACATCATTCGCCAACTCGAATACCCTTCATCTCGATTCCTCAACAGCTCCATCATCTCACCGTGCTCTCATTTCTCGATTCGAACCTCCTAGCCGCAGCCACAGCCTACCATGGTTGCTCTTTGAGTTAGGGAATGAAAGTGAAAATTGAGAGAAATGACTCTCGAGAGTCTTGAACCCAAGCTTTTGGTAAGAATGTAAATTGATGCAAGCACCGATCGATGGATATGGGCTACCCGATGGCAGCCCATTAGCTCTCCTTTGAACCGAGCTAGCAGCCCCTTATCGTTGATTCGACTCCACATAGCACTTGTCGTTGAACACTTTCGCTCTCCTTGCTCCTTTCCGCTCCGATGCACGCTTTCTCCTTCTTTTGCTCATAATGACTCCATAGTACCTATAAGACTTAAAACAAGCGTAAAATACATAATTTACAAGAAAAATAGCAAAGAAAGCATAAACTCTAGATAGTAAATACGGTGTATTCTACACCTATCGATTTCCCACACTTAGACTTTGCTAGTCCTCGAGCAAATCAAACAAAACAAATTCTAAAAATACATACAACTCCGTGTCGTCGAGGCTACGGTCACTTTTAGCATAAATAACAAGCCTTTAAACCCCTAGGTGTCCCTAGTGGACGAGTTATAGTCTCGTGAGGGTTTACTAGAGATATACCCACAAAACCTATTTTTCCAACTTACTAGTTCTCCGTAATGATAGTATCCAACGCGCTAAGAAGACATAGAGATTCCGCACACTAGTCATAAGAAGTTAGACACATAAATGAACACAATCTCATTCTTAAAAGTTGAGAGAGAGATAACCATCCCTTCTCAACTAAAATTCTGGTTCGGGAGTGATCAAAAGTCTCGACTCTGCCTCACAAGAAAAGGTTTTATGATATTGCTCTCAATAAAAAACAGCTTTTTATGGGTCACACATGTGTCCAGGTTGGAATGAAGAGAGAATCCTGCGACACGTTGAATGGTAGGAAGGCAAAACCCTCCGAATATTTTGAAAACCCACATCTTTTTTATATTTTTGAAAACCCATTTTTTCTGACAATCTCTTCGAAAGGAAATCAACCATTTAACGAAGGTGGGAATATGCTTACTTACCTCGTTATCCGTTCGGCGTGCAGCTAGCACCACTCTCACATCATCCATAGAAACGTCTTTGGTCTTCTATCTGTCTTCATCTTCGTCTTGATCTTCAACTCTTGATGATAACTCTCGAACTCCGTAAAATCTCGACAATATAACTCTTTTCTTCAAATTCCTTGTCGCTTGAAACTTCATTATAGATATTCCTTCTTTCCATTGGCTTTATTGAAAGAACACAAAACTAAAAACAAACTATACAAACCCAATTTTTTTTTTTTTTTTTTTTTTTTTTTTTTTTTGAATAAGAATTAAAACAAATACAAAAATAACATTTTTCTATATCTTTTTTTTTTTCTATTTTTTTTCGATTTTTTTTTTTTTTTTTTTTGAGACAAGAGAAAGTAAAATACAAATAAAATAAAAAATAAAAATGTAAGTACAATGCCATGGTGTAAGTACTTTACCGCTTGAATCTTCACAACTTATATGTCTTGATATCATAAACTTCGAACTCTCATCCTTGATAATTTTCGCTCTTGTACTATAGTCTTCAACTTATAAAAATTCCCGCCCTTGTTTTGTTGCTTTACTCAAATCTGAAATCGCCCATTTCAGACCGTTGCTTGTAAACCTCGAACGTGTTCAACTTTCCTTCAAATTTGTGATGCTCCTCTTGTTGATGATGATGGTGTTTCTATGGACCGTTGGTGTAGAGATAAGGTGGATGGTGCTAACTGCGAACAAGATCACAAGTGATATGTAAGTTAGCAATTCGATGTCACCAACATGGTTGATAAAAATAGCACTCAAGAGATCAAAATAGTGCTTCTATGGTGGGAAATTGGACAGCTCACCATTCTGCCTTTTTGGAATTTACGTACGGTGACACACACTCTAAAAGCACAAATTTAGACAGTACAAAGAATTGAAGGTTGGTGCCTCACATTATGTAACATGGGTAGTCTCCACTATAGGGATCCTTTGTTCTAATACCGAATTCAATCCGCACCTTATTTGCCATCGGCATGGTTAAATCCAACTTTAACTCTCATACAATTAACAAACCCGATCATGTTCTCTCGTCATCTCTAAGTTCAACCACTAGTATGAGATTCTCGATGTAATCTTAGCAACATGTATACTATGTGACTCTAAACTAACCATAAGTTGGAGTTTTCTTATTCACTAGTTCACAAAAAAGTTGAAAAATTGCAAAAATTTACAACATAAACCACTCCCCCACACTTAAACTTTACATTGTCCTCAATGTAATTGAATCGTCCAAAGCAAGTCAAGGTGGGAAATTTCAACAAGAAATCAGAAAAAAAAAAATTAAAAACAAGACAAGAAATACTAAAAACAAGAAAAGAAATAAATACAAGACAAGAAATACTCATCCTTTGGGTTGCCTCCCAATTAGCGCTTGGTTTAAAGTCGTCACCACTATCTCCTTGCTTTCTAAGACTCCTCCGTGAGGGAGTACATCCATGAAGTTAACTCCTTCCACCACTTCGGAAGTGAAATTCTCATAATATGGTTTCAACCTAATGCCCATTAACTTTAAGTTCTTTCCCGTAGCTATGCTACGAATTTCCACCGCACCATGAGAAAACACATTAGTAACAATAAAAGGTCCGATCCATCGTGACCTTAATTTACCCGGAAATAATTGCAAGCGAGAATTAAACAAAAGCACTTTTCGCCCAATGCAAAATTGTTTCCTAGAAATCATGTTATCATGGAATGCTTTCGTCTTTTCCTTATAAATTCGCGAGCTTTCAAATGCATCATCATGGAGCTCCTCTAGCTCTTGGAGTTGTAACTTCCTTTGCTTTCCAGCCCCATCCATATCCATGTTGCATTGCTTAATAGCCCAAAACGCCTTATGCTCAATTTCCACGGGTAAGTGACAAGGTTTACCATACACAAGCCTAAAAGGAGACATTCCAATAGGTGTTTTATATGCTGTTCTATACGCCCACAAAGCATCATTAGGTCGCATGCTCCAATCTTTCCTTGTTGGGTTCACCGTCTTTTCTAGAATAGATTTCACCTCCCGGTTAGACACCTCGGCTTGTCCATTGGTTTGGGGATGATAAGGTGTTGCAATCTTGTGCGACACATTGTACTTCGTCAACAAGCTTTGTAGAATCCTGTTTTTGAAGTGAGAACCCCCATCGCTAATTATGGCTCTTGGAATTCCGAACCTTGCAAAAAGATTAGCTTGCACAAAATCTGAAACCACTTTAGAATCATTAGTAGGGGTGGCCTTAGCTTCCACCCATTTCGAGACATAATCAACCGCAAGTAAGATATAAAAATTCCCATGGGATTTGACAAAAGGTCCCATAAAATCAATACCCCATACATCAAAAACTTCAATAAATTGAATAAAAGTTTGTGGCATTTGATTTCGGGCACCTAGATTGCCGGTTCTTTGGCACCTATCACAAGTTGTACAAAATATATGTGCATCCTTAAACAAAGTTGGCCAATAAAAACCACTTTCAAGTACCTTGTGCGCGGTTCTCTTACTCCCAAAATGTCCTCCGCAAGCATAAGAGTGACAAAAAGACAAGATAGAGTTAAATTCAGATTCGGAAAGCACCTTCAGGATTTACTTGGTCACTACCATGTTTCCATAAGTACGGATCATCCCATATGTATTGGTTCCCTAACCTCTTAAGTTTGTCCCTCTTAAGACGAGACAAGTTCTTTGGGATTTGTTTAGAAACTAAGTAATTAACAATATCTAAGATACCATGGTTCTCCAAAGGCAATTGAGAATAGTTGCTCATCCGGGAATTTTCACGCAATGGGATAGTCTCCTTGTCCACAGCAAGTCGGCTCAAGTGATCCGCAACGGTGTTCTCAATTCCTTTCTTGTCTTTGATTTCAATATCAAACTCTTGCAAGAGTAATATCCATCGTATGAGCCTCGGTTTTCGCCTCTTTCTTTGTAAGCAAGTACTTAAAGCGCGCATGATCGGAAAAAACAACAACTTTTGTACCAATTAGATAAGAGCGAAACTTTTCTAAAGCAAAAACAATGGCTAATAACTCTTTTCAGTGGTTGTGTAGTTTTTTTGGGCCTCATTTAACGTTCTCTAGAAGCATAATAAATAGCATGAGGAAGCTTCCCCACACGTTGCCCAAGCACCGCACCAACCGCATAATCACTTGCATCACACATGAGTTCAAACGGCTTACTCCAATCCGGTGGTTTAATGATAAAATGAAATCAAAAGTTCTTTCAAACGATTGAATGCCGCCATACATTTCTCATCAAAATTAAAAACCACATCTTTTTGCAATAAGTTACAAAGTGGTGATGCTATCTTGGAAAAGTCCTTGATGAATCTACGATAGAAACCCGCATGACCAAGAAAAGAACGTATTTTTCCCTCACCGTAGTGGGAGGGGTTAGAGCACGAATAAGGTCTATCTTAGATTTATCGACTTCCAAGCCTTTAGAAGATATTATATGGCCTAAAACTATGCCATGAGTTACCATGAAATGGCACTTCTCCCAATTTAGCACAAGATTTGTTTCAACACATCGTTCAAGGATTAAAGACAAATTGTTCAAGCAAAGGTCAAAAGAATCACCAAAGACACTAAAGTCATCCATGAACACTTCGATTATGTTTTCAACATATTCAAAAGATACTTACCATACACCTTTGAAAGGTAGCTGGAGCATTGCATAAGCCAAAAGGCATCCTTCTATAAGCAAAAGTACCGAAAGGACAAGTGAAAGTGGTTTTCTCTTGGTCCTCCGGTGCTATCACAACTGATTATAACCCGAATAGCCATCAAGAAAGCAATAGTAAGAGTGTCCGGCTAAACGTTCAAGCATTTGATCAATAAAAGGTAAAGGAAAGTGATATTTTCTAGTGGTGGCATTCAATTTTCTATAATCAATACAAACCCTCCAACCGGTTTGCACACGAGTTGGGACAAGTTCATTCTTATCATTCTCCACCACCGTCACACCTAATTTCTTTGGTACTACTTGTACCGGGCTTACCCACTTGCTATCGGATATGGGGTAGATAACACCCACTTCCAAAAGCTTGAGTATCTCCTTTTTCACAACTTCCATCATGGGAGGATTCAAACGACGTTGCGCGTCCCTTTTAGGCTTTGCATCATCCTCCAAACGAATTTTGTGCATACAAACGGCAGTGGCTAATACCCTTGATATCGGCAATTGTCCATCCTATGGCCGTCTTGTACTTCCTTAGCACCCTCAAAAGTTTTTGCTCCTCGTAAATCACTAAGCTTGTTAGAAACAATCACCGGTAACTCTTCATTATCACCCAAGTACAAGTACTTAAGGTGGTTCTGGGAAGAGGTTTCAATTCTAAAATCGGAGATTTAATAATTGAAGGTACAAGCTTTTCATCACTGCATGGTAAAGAAATAAAAGAGATATTATGAGTTTTCGGGCATCCTTGGAGAGAATTAAGATCACCAAGGGCTTCCTTGAATTCATTACCACACTCTACACCATTATCCATGGATGTAGTTAACACGGTTTCCAAAGCATCATCACCGTTTAATTCAAACATTTGTTGTGCCAATGAATCCATAACATCAATGGAGAAACAAGAGTGGACATCGCTAGGATATCTCATCGTCTCAAAATGTTGAAACGTATTGTTTCTCCATCAAACTCCATGGTTAATGTTCCCTTATCCACATCAATTATGGTTTTCGCCGTTTTCATGAAGGGACGCCCAAGAAGCAATGGAAGAGACGAGTCCGGTGAACCTTCATCCATCTTTAACACACAAAAGTCCGCTGGAAATACAAGTTGATTAACCTGCACAAGAACATCTCAACAATACCCATTGGGTAGACATTAGAGCGATCGGCTAATTGCAATACAATTTCAGCCTTTTTAAGAGGACCAAGATCAAGTGAATTATACATTGACGCAGGCATAACATTAACGGATGCGCCTAAATCCAACATAGCTTTGTTAAAAGTGGTGTTACCAATTGTGTGGGAATGTCAAAACTACCCGATCCTTGCACTTAAGTGGGAGTTTGTGTTGCAAGATTGCCAAGCATTCTCCCCACACTAAGCACTTCATTACCTTTGAGCCTTTGTTTATTGGTACACAAGTCCTTCAACACCTTTGCATACTTTTGTGGAACTTGCTTGATAGCATCAATGAGTGGTATGTTCACATGGATCTTTTTAAGAACGTCTAAAATCTCCTTTCTAGTTCCGCCTTCTTAGAACTTGCGTAAATTTGGAGGAAAGGTAAAGGAGGAACATAAGTAGAAACCGGAGTTTTAGAGTTAGGAATAGGTACCTCAGAAGTTTGGGGAGAATCCTCATTCTTCTCCTCCAAACAAGTTCATGGGTGTGTCCACCTTACCCGAATCAGTAACCTCGGGTTGCACAAGTTGTGTACCACTTCTCAACGTAATAGCATTGACACCCTCTTTTGGGTTGATAGGTTGAGAAGGGAGTTTCCCACTATTTTGCGCCTTCAATTGGTTCAACTCAATAGCCATGGAACCCATTTGTGTTTGCAACTCTTTAATAGCACTCTTAGTCTCTTGTTGACTCTCTTTAAACATGGTAGAAATACCTTGCATCATTGTTTGAAGCTTTGAATCAATATCAGAACCTTGATTTTACATCGATTGTTGTGCTTGAGGTTGCTGAAATTGTTGTTGTTGTGGTTGAAATCCACTCGGACGGTTGAAAGTAGGTTGTTGAACGGCACCTTGCTTGTTAGCATAGCTAAAATTGGGGTGATCTCTCCATCCCGGATTGTAAGTGTTTGAGTAGGGATCATACCGCCTTTGTTGATTTGGAAAGATCGCATTAGCTTGCTCGTCTTCATAAGATTGAGAAGAACTTGGTATAACCGCGGATGCAACTTGTTGCAACATTGCTGTCATGTTACCCATTTGTTGACGAAGTTCCTCCACCTCGCTCACTTCACTCACCCTTCTTAGAATCACATCCGAAACCACGACTCAAGAATTGTTGTGAGTTCGCTGCCATATTTTCAATCAACTCTCTAGCTTGTGCCACCGTCTTGCTAACTAGTGCACCACCACCCGCAGTCAATAAGATTCCTATCACTTGATTGAGTCCTTCATAGAAGTATTGGATGATCATAGCGTCACTAAATTGGTGGTGAGGACAGCTTGCAACCAATCTCTTGACTGCTCCCAACATTCATATAATGATTCTCCCATATTTTGCTTCATCCCACAAATCTCTGCGAATTTGAGTAGCCTTTGATGCAGAAAATATCTCTCTAAAAAGAGTTTCTTCAACCCATTCCATGTTGTGAAACTTCCGGGAGGTAAATAGTACAACCAATCCTTAGCACTATCCATTAAAGAGAAACAAAAAACCTTCAACATTGCACCATCCGCCTCAACATTCGCCTGGAAGCATAGCCGTGACAATGGTGTGGAAGTCCAAAAGATGTTTGTTTGGGTCTTCATTCACCATGCCATGGAATTTTGGTAATTCTCTAAGCAACCCCGGCTTAATCTCAAAAGTAGAGTTCGTTTGAATACACCCCTGTTGTGTATCAAGCCTATGAGAAGCTAAGTCCTTGAGTGAACGATTTGCATCACCCATTGCTTCTTCTTCCTCACCGTGTGGTTCGTCTACGAATGGAACCTCTTTTCCTTCTTCTTGTTGTTGGAAAATCTCTTCTCCTACTTCCAACTCGTGCTCGTCCGTTGTGTCTTGACTTGGTTGGAGTATTGTGCCACGTCGAGTAGCTATCCCGCACCTTGGATAATTCCAATCCTTAGAAGCCAGAGATTAGGTACCTGCAAACAATTCTCCAAAACAAGTGAGAAACAAGACAAGAACCGAAAAGCAAAGATAAAAGCAGAAATTGTAAAAAGAAACTAAAAACTTAATAACAAGCCGTATGCCTCCCTGCAGGCAACGGCGCCAAAATTTGATCTTGTGTCAATCCGTCAAATATAATTTCACTTTCTCAATCAACTAGATATAAATATAGTATGCGATAAGAAAGAGTTCGTATCCATAGAGAGGCTTTCGTTGTTATAAAATTTCAGTTTCTAAGTAACCACGGGGTATGTTTGTTGTATCTAAGCAAATAAAAATAATTGAAAGCAAAGTAAATAATTTGAGAAATCAATAAGGAGAAGATATTGGTCACTGGATAGTATCATTCACAAACATGTATTATCATCAATGATTAGAATTGGTATTTTAATCTCGTATTTATTAAGAGTCCTAGGATACCTTGATCGCAAGTATAACCCGTTAATTCCTCGTTTTCATCACAACCACATTAAAAGATGCATATGTGAATTCTTCGTAGAAAGCAACCTAAAGTGTAAAAGCACAATTAAGTTTAACTCCTAAAAGCATCAAGTTTTATGGAATAAGACTCATCAATGCAAACGAATGTGTAAAAGCACTAGACGTTTTAACAAAAGTTATGATTCACTTGTGACTAGTAGGATATATCACTACAAGCACTACCCACAATTATGCTACTTAGAATCAGGGATAAACAACTTTTTCAGATTGAAAACCCTAATAAAGCTCTAGAGATGAACACAAATCGGATTGATTCGGACTCAACCTAACAAGTTTTCAAATCTTATAACACTATTAATTGTGAATCACAAACAATAATTACCGAGACAAAACTAATTCATTGAATCAAAAGCATGTTGAGAAATCAACTTTTATCCCATAACCAATAATATGCTTAGCTACTCATAGCTATGGAGTTCATCATAATCAATATTCAATAATAAAATAATGAAGAAGAAGAACAAAGCAAACCCTAGAAGCGTAAACAAAAACGGCTCTCCCAAAATTCCAAGAATAAGATATCTATAAGTTGTAGAAGACCTTCCCTTTATAGCTTTTCTCCAACTTCTAAAATTAGGTCTAGTCTTCAAAGTCCATTAGATGAAAATCCACCAAGCCCATAAGAAGGAGAAACCCATGTAGAAAATATGACCTAAAAGGCGTGAAAACTGGTATTGTGGCATGGAAATCGACGGAGAAGTGGCAGAAATCGGTTCAGTGGCCGAAAAGTCCGCCTTGGCCACGGCCAACGGTCAATCGGATTCGGTCAACGAGTTAACTCACTTTGAGTCAAACGGGTCATCGGTGAGTTAGGATTGTGAGTCAGACCCGAGTCAGCTGTGCATGAGAGCTAACTGGGCTGACTTGGTTCCAGCCTTCTAAGCCATTGCACAGGTCTGTTTCTGTGATGCACCATCCTTGTGCTTCACAAAAACACCTATCCAGCCATGATGGCTACTCTGCCTCACTGCACCTTCATCTCCTCAGGCCATCACTTAATACCCACCAGGCTCACAGTGCAAATACCAGAAACTCCAATTTGCTCTTCCCAGCTTTAGTTCCAGTCCAACTGCAGCTCAGCTCAGAGGCAAAGCCTCCTATCCCTGCACTTCCACAATCACTGCATCATTCTTGCACTACTTGAGCATTCTCCATTTGATCCACGGCTGCAATTTTCATGGCAACATAATACCCCGCGAACTCCATCGAACCCATTGCCATTTTGGCTCGAAGCAACAACACCATTAGTAACAGTGCCAAACCCCAAGTACAGTCCATAAAAATCTCAGAGCACACAACAGCACTACCAGTTTGAGCTCCACCACCAGTTCACACAGAACAGCATCTTATACTGCAACCATCAGGTGTCACATTGGAACAACACCATCTATCCTGCACCAGCTAGCAAATCCTGGCATCTCACCCTGTGACTCATTGTCAAGCCTGCAACATTCCCTGTGACTCATGAAAACTACCCAGCTTCTACCATCACCCTTATCAGGTCAACCAACACCTGAAATCAATTCACCTTAGTTCAACCTGCTCTTCCTGTTAAGCACTTCCTTCTATGCTGCAACTTCTCAAGCCATAATCCAGCTCCGCCATGATCCATTGCAATCTTCATCAGAATAAGACCGCCTCCGCCTCAATTAAATCTACCATGTCCCGGCTACACTTGAGCCACCGGCCCTACCAACCAAATTCTCGCTGCCAACTTCGACTCCCAAAACCCCCATTATTCATGGCAAACCATCACCATCTTCCTCGCGTTTCCTTTCTCTTCATTTCCATCTCAGTCATAACTCCATCTTCAATGCCAGACTAGTTCCACCCGCAACAACACACTCCATCTTAATCTTCTAATTCACCCCATACAAACCGAGCACACCATATTCTCTGCCATCACCACGATCACCGGTGCCGCAGCCAACACCATTCTCTCATTTCTTCATTCTGCTTCATTCTAATGGCGTGGCTGCCATTATTTCTTCCATGTTGTTCCTTGAGTTCTACTTCATCTTTCAAGAATCCTCGAACTTTCCATTGCCATGAACCGCAGACTTCGCCTAACACGAGCTCCATGTTTCTCTGTCTCTTGACCCGAGGCTACATCCAAGCTCTTCTCGGCTAAAGTTCCAAATCCAACTCAAAACCTCCTTCTTCATAGCATCACCTGCTACCCCAATTGTAAACACCGAGCAATTTCATCTCATACAAGTGCCCATCACCACCGCCATTTCTTATTGCCGCAAACAACCACTCTCTTCCACAAACCCTACTTGACCGATTGAGGGTCTTAATTTCCAGATCTCAAATCCACCATCTTCGCAAACCCATTATTCATCTCAAGAGCCACAACCTAAAATCCCCTGTAATTTGCCTTGACTGCTCTGAACCCTTGTTCGATTCACTCTTAATCCACGAGACTCAAACCCAAATTCTCCATCTCAATCTGTAGCAGCAGCTTCTCATCCTATAATTCCACCAAGCCAGACAACCACAAACCCTAGTCTCATTTCTTCCATCTCCCGGCCTCCGAAATCGGATCAACCACTTCCAATCCACAAAACTCAATTCAAACCCCATCTAACTCTTCTCGATTGTACTGTGTCCTCAAATTCAAGAACCCAGTCTTCTTTTCATCTCATTTCACCTCATCTTCTCAATCTACTAATCTAACCCTAATTTCTCACAACTAAAGCTCTAATCAATTCCTCGCTTCTTCAATCAACACAGTAACATCACAGATTCGCCAACTCGAATACCCCTTCATCCGATTCCTCAACGGCTCCATCATCTCACCGTGCTCTCAATTTCTCGATTCGAACCTCCTAGCCGCAGCCCACAACTACCATGGTTGCTCTTTGGGTTAGGGAATGAAAGTGAAAATTGAGAGAAATGACTCTCGAGAGTCTTGAACCCAAGCTTTTGGTAAGAATGTAAATTGATGCAAGCACCCGATCGATGGATATGGGCTACCCGATGGCAGCCCATTAGCTCTCCTTTGAACCGAGCTATGACCCCTTTATCGTTGATTCGACTCCACATAGCACTTGTCGTTGAACACTTTCGCTCTCCTTGCTCCTTTCCGCTCGATGCACGCTTTCTCCTTCTTTGCTCATAATGACTCCATAGTACCTATAAGACTTAAAACAAGCGTAAAATACATAATTTACAAGAAAAATAGCAAAGAAAGCATAAACTCTAGATAGTAAATACGGTGTATTCTACACCTATCATTCTTCTTTCATGGAGACTTTCCACTTAGGATGTTGTATAGCAGTTTTGAAAGTTTTTGGCTCAGATGGAATATCCAATAAAGAAGAAAAAGCAACAGGAATGGGATGTTTCACTAAAACATAATGCACAACATGATCTTGAAAGATCTATGGTTTTGAAATTCCTCTCATTGATCTAGTTACAATGGAGCTCAAGGAGCATTGTAAAACATTAGTAAATGTAAAGCAGATAGAACATCAGTAGAAGAAATAGAAGTAGTTCGGATGGTAAAGACTTTGGAGAATCTGAAAAAAATAAAATTTTATACAGAAAAAATGACATTTCTTGAAACATGAAGTTTTCTATAGGATCATAGCATTTATTATAGGGAGGACCTTTATATGGCTACTTTTTGTAAAATCTAAGTGATCAATTACCACAAAAAGATTGTAAATGGTTAGGGCCGAAAAACCAAAAATGTCCCTCCCTTTTAGTCCAATTACTACTCCCTCCGTTCCATTTTAGATGATGTTTTAGGGTTATTTTTTTGTTCCACAATACTTGAAGGTTTTCATATTTTTCCACAAAATTTCCAATAACACCCTAACATTTTGTCTTGGAACTATAAGTTTAATTTTAAGTGCCCTAATAGTAATTAATGTTTGAAGACTTTTCTTAAGGGTATAGATGGAAAATTTTCATCTCTCTCTCCATTTCTTAATGTGCGTGAAAACTCCAAAAACATCATCTAAAGTGGAACGGAGGGAGTATAACTCCTTATGTATCATATCTTTTCAAGGGTATAATTGGCAACCAAACTTTAATATAACATATCTAAAACTCCGTGCCTTGGAATTTTACAAATTTTATCTCGTTGGAAAGGTTATGAAAAACTCTACGCAACGAGTACAAACAACAATATTAAGTTTAAAGTTTTTGCGAAAAATTCGGAGGTATTTATCATTTTAGGCACAATTTTAGAAAATTAAATGTATATCCATTATGCAAACCACCACAAAGGATACATAATACTTTATGTAGCAAAATTTTGGCTTAGCATCAACTAATTTTCCGTTGCAATTAATAAAACGATGTACTCCCTCCATTTCAAGAAAAATGATACTTTCATTTTAGGCACAATTCTCGAAAATTGAATGCATAGCCATTATGAAAACAACACAAAGGATGCATAACACGTCATGCAACCATATTTTGATTTATGGATCGACTAATTTTCCGTTTCAGAAAAAGTGATACTTTACTTTCATATCCCGTTTCAGGAAAAGTGAAACTTTCGCTCCGTTTAGGAAAAGTGATATTGCCTTCGTTTGGAAAAAATGAAACTTTCGTTCGTTTCAAAAAAGTGATACTTTTTCAAACGGGCGAAAGTATCACTTTTTCGAAACGGGAGAAAGTATCACTTTTTCCGAAACGGGGGCGAAAGTATCACTTTTTTGAAAACGGGTGAAAGTATCATTTTTTCTGAAACGGGACGAAAGTAATCGTAGACAAACCCCATCTTCAGATTCTTCTTCGGTCGGCCTTTCCACCGTGGCAACGGTCGTACTAGTAACCTATATGCCAAGAGCTATAGCCAATAAAGACACATCTAAATGATTTAGGTGATAGTTTATCATGCTTAGATTGACCCAAGAAAGGATAAAGCATAATTCCAAAACTTTAAGAAAACTATAATCGTGGAGACGTGTTATACATAACTTCGAAAGGAGATTTATTTTTGAGAATGGGAGTAGGAGTTCTATTAATGAGATATGTAGATAAGTTAAAAACATCAAACGAAAAGATTTTGGACAAGAAGAGTTGAAAAGTAATGTATTTCCCATCTCAAGTGATATGCCTATGTTTTCTTTCAAAGAAGTCCATTTTGCTCGAGTTTTTGGACAAGAAACTCTAATAACAATCCCATTAGCATTAAGATAATTTCCTAATGGTCCTTTGATAAGTTCACCTGGCACCATCAGTTTGAAAGGATTTTATTTTGTTGAAAATAAATTTTGAGTTAAGGTTTTAAAATGGACAAAACACTTCAAAACATCGGACTTGGCCCATTGGATAAATCCAAGAAATCTGCTAAAATCATTAATAAAAAGTATGTAATATCTCGTAACCTTGTAAAGAGCAACTGGAGAAGGTCCCCATTCATCACAGTGGATTAAAGATAAAGGAGTAAGAGCATGAGATAAAGAAGTTTGAAAATGCAATCTCTTACTTTTAGCAATTTGACAAGGATGACAAAGAGTCTAATTTAGAAGAAGAAAGAACAATATTTTTAGAAGAATGAAGTTGTTGAATGATGTTAGTAGAAGGATAACCTAATCTACTATGCCACACCCTGAGAAGCATGTAAAGAAGAAAAAGCATGATGAAGAGAAGAAGAAGATATTAGATAAAGATTATTTACTATTCTGCCTTTTGTTAAAACAACATCAGTGAACAAGTCTCTAATCTCATATCCTGTGGGATCAAGTCTAAAATAACAATTATTTTTCTGTACTAAATTGTCATATGGATAATAAATTTTGTTTCATATCAGGGACATGGAGTATGTTATGTAACTTGAAAGTAGAAGTAGGAGTGCATAAATTTGAATTACCAGTTAGAGAAATAGATAAGGACTTATCATTGCCAATAACATCACTGTTTTTTCCTTTGTATGATGAAATATTTTAAAGTAATGAAGAATCTCCAGTCATATGTGTAGATGCACCAGAATCAGATAGCCACTGAGTTGAGCTTGAAGGATAATCATTAGCAGACATAACATTCATATTAAATCCAGTAAAACCCTGTGAAGTACTTGCACTTCCAGTTCCACTGCCATTCCCATTTTTGTTGCAATGAAGAATCAGAAACTCCAACAAAACCAGTAGCTGATGGTGGATAATACCTTAAGTGACATTTACTAGCATAGTGTCATTTCTTTTTACAAACTTGACATTCTACCTGAGAAAAGTCCCACTGCTCTCTTCTTGAATCACTAGTATATGAAGAAGCACCTCTGGTATCTCCATTTGTAATATGTCCATTATTATTGTTTATAAATTGCATATTTTGTTTATGACCAACATTCTTAGTGTTACCAAAATTTGAAGTAGACCCATTCTTTCTCTTATTCCCATTATTCTGATTATACCCTGAACCATTATTACTTCTTCCATAATATGAAGAAGGATTTTGAGCATCAAAGATAACATTACTATCTTTCTCCTGATCAGTAATCCATTGTTCATGGGCAATGAGTCTTTCTTTTAATTCACCAAAAGAATAAGGAGTATCTCTATTTTGAGCAGAAATAACAAAATTGTCATATTCCCTTCCCAATCCATTTAGAGCATGCATTAACAGATCAGAATCACTCACTTTTTCTCCAATGGCAGCAGGTTAATCTGCAATCTCTTTTATCTTGTATTGATACACCATTACAGACAAATTCCCTTTCTTGATTCCAAATAATTGTGCTCTTAACATGTTTTTCCTAGCAAGATATTAAGACTTAAAACTTGATTCAAGATATTCCCAAATTTCCTAACAGAAGTTAACCCAAATACATCACCAGAAATAGTAGTTGTAAATGTGGCTTTTAAACAACTAACAACAAACCTATCCATTTTTCTCCAATGAATCCATCTAGGGTTCAAACTAAGAACTCCATCAATTAAAATTATTTTTGGTGGCTCTAGAATTTCACCATTAACATGACCATACAAATCAGTGGTAATCAAGATCGCCTCAAATTGATCACGCCATAACAGAAAGTTGAACCATCCAATTTTAACAAAACAAATTTGTGATGTTTGTAAAAGGAAGTTGAAAATTCAAAGAATTACCAGATGCATCAACGGAAGACATTGTAGTTGTGTTGACGTCGTTGTTGATGTTATTTACTCTCTTGTAACGCCTTTCGTAAACAATCATAGGAATATTGATAACCTAAATCGAAGATATAGCAAGAACTCAGATGTTCTTGATGAAATATTATTGAAAATTTGTTGAAACTGATAGTGAATCAGGCAGAAAAAGGTATTGTAAAAAAGGATATTAAGCTTGATTGAACAAATTGTTTGAAGAAATTTAGGTTTGGGTCAGAACCTATCTGATACCATGTGAAATATCAGAGAGTGAAAGAAAAGAAAAGTTTTGATTAATTTTGTTATTCTCAATACACAGACAGGGACTATTCAGACACATTACAGTGTATTTCTTACAAACTTAAGTCATACAAAATATGACTTGACTTGACCAATAATACTAACTAAGACCAAGATTTATTTTTACTATAACATTCCTAATAGCCAGTGACGATGAAGTTTCATAATTATTAAGATGGCGTTGAACATGAACATAATGGTGAGTGTCTGTTGTAGATGGAAGGAGAAGCTACATCGTGCTGCCATTGACGATGAAGTCTGAAAAGGTTGGAGCTCGAGAAAATCAGGGAAAGACATAGAATAAAACATGTTGCTGCCATGTCACGTGAGTGATAACAGTATTGATCGGTGATCGGGTTCGAGATGCTGTGAACAGAGTTAATGGAGTCGGAGGATGATGATGGTCTGTGTTTTAATGGTAATGGGTTGAGAAGAGCTCAGGAAAGATCGGAGAAGGTTTGGGTTGTGTTTGAGGAAGAGAGTAAGCTCGAAGCCATTGAACCAAGTGCAACTGCCATAAAACTACCGGGGTCTGTTGGGTGCATGAAAAGTGTAAGAAGGGTGGTTAGAAGTTAACTCAAGCACGTACGAGTTGCTACTGTGTTGGTTTGTTAGAGATTTAAGAGTTTAGGATGTCTAGGGAACTTGGGTCGGTACCCTAGTTGATAACTTGGGATATAATTCAGTCGGAAGAGAAGATTTTGATAAGTTTCAGAAGCTAGAAAACAACTACCAAGAGGTTCTGTTGCCGTCGATTTTTGGAGATGAACGGTGAAGATAAAACCGTGTTTAAGTGTTTGTGGCGGTTTTGGATTGTTCAATGGTTATCTAAATCGAGTTTTCAGGGTTCAATTTCTATAAATAGAGGCTCAAATCACCACCAAAAGTCATCTCCTTGACCTCTCTCAACCCGAGTTTCTGCACACCAGATGGCTAGGGAACTTGGGTCGGTACCCTAGTTGATAACTTGGGATAGAATTCACTCGGAAGAGAAGATTTTGATAAGTTTCAGAAGCTAGAAAATAGCTACCAAGAGGTGTTGTTGCTGTCGATTTTTGGAGAAGAACGGTGAAGATAAAACCGTGTTTAAGTGTTTGTGGCGGTGTAGGATTGTTCAATGGTTATCTAAATTGAGTTTCCAGGGTTCTATTCCTATAAATAGAGGCTCAAATCGCCACCAAAAGTCATCTCCTCGACCTCTCTCAACCCGAGTTTTTGCATACCAGATGCTCGACAAAATTCCAGAAAGAGAAAAACTATAGAAAATAAGAAGCTAAGAGCAAGGAATTAGGGTTTATTCCTTAGGGGGAAACCTTGGTATTTTGTAACGTATTTCTTCTTCTTGATTTCATATATTTTTCATGGGTTTTAGTAAATCCATGTGTAGCTAAATTTTATTGATTAAGGATGATTTCAAAGTCCCGATTTATGAAATCTTAATTATCTTTGCAAGTTTATTTTGAGTTTAATTTTCTTGTCGATTATCTCTATTAATTTTAGTGTCTAAGATTATTATTGGTTTATTCAATTGGCCATTTGAATTAATCTGATAGTAATTCTTCTACCAGTATTGGGGTTGGTGATACGTGTAATTGTCACTCAATTCTTTACACAAGTAGTAAATCACGAAAGCTGACAGAGGGATTCTGTTAAGCAATTGTGTATAGAGATGACACTAGTAAGAAGACCGAGCTTATGCCTCTGATGCTAGGATCAATCTAATTCACAAAACGTAATGCATTCGATGGGTTACACCTTGAGAGCTTATTCATGGTGGCTCAGATGAATAAAATCTGGTAGTCGAGCGCTTCCGTATCCAGTGACAACATGAATTCCGGGGATAGCAGAGCTTATTGCTATTCTACGGTTGGTGACAATAAAAATTCTACAAGAAATAAACAAGTACTTTTATTAAGTTTCCTTTCAGTGATGGCGAAGGATTCCCTAATCATCTTTTATTTACTTTTTAATTATCTTAAAACCAATCCCCCTTGTCTTTTATTAATTTGTTGAACTAAATAACCTATCAATTACACAGCTCTCTGTGGGAACAATCCTTACTACCGCTATATTACTAGTTAATTAGTGGGAAATATATCAAGTAATTTGTTGCACTTACGACACGCATCAGGAACTGAAGAACAAAAATTCAAGGCATGATGTAAATAAAAAACCTTGAAGTCTTGCAGAGCTTTGTGAATACAAAGTGGCACCGAAGGTTGAGTATTATTGAAGATTTGATCGTTCCTCATTTTCCATATATTCCACAAAATACACGAACCCAGATTTAACATGATACCTTGATCAGTCTGACCTAACCATTGCAGGATGATGTCCATCGAGAAAATACCATCTGGGATGTCGATGAACAATGGACTTGCCTGAAATACAACCTTTGAAAATTGACAGGAAAATAATAGATGATGAACTGTTTCTTATTTTGAGTTACAAAGTGGACAGACATTTTGAATATGAGTGTTGAACTTTGATAAGTTACTATAAATAGCCAGCCCATTATGAAGAACCTTCCAAATAAAAGTATGAATTTTTGGTTGAGTCTTCATCTTTTTCCAAAAACTTTTCCACGGAAAATAAGAAATAATTGAAGTTGTTGCCACATTGTCTGCAAGAAGTTTATAGCAAGATTTTATAGTAAAGATTCCTGAATTTGTTTTTAACCAAACGAGTTTATCCTCCACAGACTCATCTTGAGAAATATAAATATTGGAGATTGCTTTCACATGATCCACCAGAAATAGCTTTAATAATAGATCGACATTCCATGTCTTCAGACCTTGAACAAAAAGATCTGAAACGAATTCAACCTGTATGGTCGACTGATTTAGTCGTGTTGGTCTAAATACTGGTATATTTGGCACCCATGGATCATTCCAGATGTGTATTGTATTGCCCGACCCAATAAACCAACAATAATTATTTATAAAGATCTCTCTGACAGACAACATGTCCTTCCAAGTTTTTGAATTGCCAGGTTTGGATCACAATCCCAAAAAGAGATTGACTGAAGGTATTTGTCCTTGTATAATGGCACCATGTAGCATTGGCACTTGTTAAGAGACGCCAGACCAATTTTGAGACCAATGAGACATTAACTTGTTCCATATTTATTAACCCTAAATCCCCATCTTCCTTAGCTCTTGCTATTTTATCACAGTTAATGAAATGACATTTTCTTGCGCTTGTGTCATGACCCCACCAGAAAGCTCGTTGGATATGAGATATTTGATTTTCCACACCCTTCGGAAGTTTACTGGTACCCATCGAATAGATAGGAATTGCAGAGACAACATTCTTGGACAATATTGTTCTACCAGCAGAGTTAACAAAGAAATATTTGTAACCTGATAATTTGTTTCCAAACTTTGCTATTAAAGGCTCATGCATTTCAATACTGCAATCAGACTTCATAGGAAAGGATCCTAAATACTTTTCATTAAATTCCATTTCCCTAACGCCAAATTTCTGAATAGTTCTCCATTTGTTGAAAGTAGAGCAACCATTGTTGAAATGAATCGAAGATTTGGAATAATTTATGATCTGACCTGAAAAGAAAGAATAGGTATCTAGGTGTTTATGGGTAAAAACTGTTTCTGCCGTTTTTGGTAAATTTGGGGTGTGTGGATGAGAAAGAATCTATACCTTAAACAAATGCAATGCACGGGAGTACTTTAGATTCGAGAGATCAATCTGTACAATCCTGGCCTAAACCAAAAAATAGGCGTTCCAGGCTTGCTTCGGTCACAAAGTGAAGGAAAAGGGTTGGTCTTAGGGAGGGAAGCGAAGAAGGTGTTGAGACCAGAATAATTAATTCTAAAGGTGTGGCTATTTTATGACTTGTATCAGAATGTGGATCTGGCTTGCGGAATGTAAGTTATCAGTTCTTTTGATGTTTTCTAGATACTATGTTGTTGTTAACCAAAAACTTGTTGTTTGATGGAAATAGGCAACACCTATTTATATAAGTCATAATTGAATACACCTTGGTATCGTAGGAAGTGGGAGTGATTGAGTGATGGAATAGTGGAGTAATATGTAACTGCCAGAAACCACGACTCCACTATGAAGGAAGCGAGTTTGTTTACACCCACTACTTCTTGCCTCCACTAACTGCCCTGTTTTCTTGACACTTTCTTATGATGGACGTGTTGCATGCCGCACGCTGTAAACCGCCAGACCAATACCTTGATGAGCATCCCCCAGTTTGTGACATGTTTGATATCTCGAGTGTTTTGTGAAAAACTTGTAGCAGATTGGTACGTGTGGCAAGTCAAAGTCAAGAGACTTGCCATAGGAAAATAGCATGTGATGCTATTAGGCTTGCCTTGGGTGGCCGCCTAAAACTTGCCACACGCATGTCAATTCCATGGTGAATTTGGACGGCTGAGATTGTAGCTTATGAGAAAGGATGGCCATTGATTATGGCCACATCCCGTTGTATAGCAAAGTGACGCCATTTGCATAGTAAGCACTGGCGTATCCATGGCATAGCGGCATGCCAAATGGCGTAGCCGTGGTAATTTATTTTGGCATATTGGTGTTAGACCCAAATATGGCTCCGGCAACATTGGACATGTTGCCATATCAATCCCAATGTTCTGGAAAACGTTACTTGGCTTGGTTGGCATAGCAACTTTGCCTAAATTAGGGTTTGGTGTGCCAAAACCCTAATTAGTGCATATGGCATGCGGCATGTGGCGTGTGGTCGTGGCACATCGACGTTTAGTGAAAGTGGTGCCATAGCCACGCCAAAGGAACCATAGCCAAGCGATCATGTGGAAACGGCCACATGAGTGAGGATTTCCACAGGTGTCTATGATACAACGTCTTTTTTAGGGTTTCCCGGGTCCCGCACGGCTCGTGGCATGTTGTGCGCCCGAAGTGGCATAATTCGTACCACGACTTGAAATTAGGGTTTTGACCATGCAAGGTCGTGTTTCTGGTTAGGATAACCACATTGACGTCTGTTATGGCGTTGGCCATGGACATATGATGGGTTGGCACGTAAGTGCACTATTTATGGTATGTTGCCACGTTCGGCATGCTTTTGTGGCAAAGTGGCACGTCCGCATGTTGGGCATGCACGTTTGGCATGTCGATTAGCGCATTGGCGCAACTTTTGGGAAGCCATTTTTACATCCCTTTTTTAATACCGTGGCAGGTTTTGAGCAACCTGATTGGTCGAAAGAGAGGGCAGGCCAAACATGGGCGTGGACACACTTCTGGTGTAGGTGAGGCAAATTTAAAGCGACCTGATTGGTCGATGGGAAATAGGGCCGGAAAGTACGGGCCCAGCCACAACTTATGTGTTTGCGTGGCGGGTTTAAGGCGACCTGATTGGTCGAGGGAAATAGGGCCGGTTAGGTAGCATGGGGTGTGGCCAATGGCAAATGGCGCCGGATGGCCTAAGGCATGGCCACGCCTCCCTTTGCTGCCGTTCCTATTCTGCGGCTCCTCTACTTCTTGTTTTCTGTTTTTGGGTAGGATTTTGTACCTACTAATCCATGGCGTATTAATTACCTAGTTCGTCTAGGCTTAATTTCGACATGCAAGGTCTAATATACTGCGCAGGGCGCAAAACCCTAATTTTTGCAAATTAGGCAGGGTAATATCTGAATCTTGTGAATTATCACAAAATTGACTGAATTCTGTGTGTTGACACAGAATTCTGTAAGTTCATTGCCAGAGAGCAGTATGCTTTCTGACTGAATACTTTATGCAAGGACCTTAGCCTTGATACTTGGAAATTCGTGCTACTCTGCTACGAGTGAACACAAATTGTCATGCCATATCAATATTAAGGGTTCGGTCGGGGAACATAGCACAGAAAGCATTCAAAGAAACTTATGTTAATTAAATAATATAGGCAAGGCGCCAAATTTACAGAATATCTGGGATTGTTGCTACATGCACCATTCTGGATAAATTTCATATATATATATATATATATATATATATATATATATATATATATATATATTGAGTTGCTCAATAAATGTGCCGGTGAAGAGGTTGGACACTCATCACTTTTACATGGCTTTGTTTCTTTGCAGACTGACGGCACATTAAATGCAAGGTTTTACAAATTTAGCCTTGAACTAAAAACCACCATCAACACTAGGATATACTTCAACTGATGAACATTAGCTTCTGAATTTTTTCGGAAGAAGAACAAGTCGCCAGAGAACATAAGATGACTTATTGATGGTGTTCTGTTGTTGAATTGGTAACCACCGTAAAGGTTTAAACTTTCAAAAATTTTCATGAGGAGGGACATACCTTGAGAACAGATAATGAATAACGATGGAGATAATGGACAACCTTGGCGTAATCCCCTCCCACTTTTAAAATTTCCATAATGAGCACCATTCAAAAGGATAGAAAAAGTAGAAGTAGAGACACAACTCATTATCAGATTATCAGAATGACCATGTATACCCATTTGATGAAGCATGAAACTCAGAAAAGACCAAGAAACTCAATCATATGCCTTCGACATATCCAGCTTAAGAGTAAAAAACCTTTTTTCGACTTAGACTTGTGCATTGAGTGAAATAACTCTTTCGCAATAACAATATTATCAATTATTTGTCTATTTTTCACAAAAGCATTTTGAGTCCAAGAAATAAACTTATCCAGATAAGGACTTAGTCTAATAGCAATGATTTTTGCAACGAACTTATACAAAACATTGTACAAAGAGATTGGTCTAAACTCCATTGCAGTAACTGGATTTTCACTTTTGGAATTAACTTACTCGGTACTTCACCTAAATTGAAAATTGCTTGGATGAATTTTGTATTATCATCTCCCACTATGGACCAACATTTCTTATTGAAGACTAATGGGAATATATCCGGTCCTGGTGAGCCAAACAAATTCATGTCTTTCACCACCTTCCAGATAACTTCAGTTGTAGGAATTGAAGAAATATAAGTATTAGCAGTTGCATCTAAAGAAAAAAGAAGACTCTTGCAAATCAGAAGGGGGTTAAATTTTCATGTCTTCTTGAAATAGGATTTTTAGAAAAAAAGATTAATTCATCTGCTATAGCACTTGGATTGGTGAGCCATTGCCCATTACTTGCTTGTAGACTAGATATAATATTTTTTCTTCTTCGTTGTTGTACCTGAAAATGCGAGGGTAACCAAATATACCTCAATCTAAAACTTTTCCACCTATAAGTCCTTTATCCGAAGTGATTGTCTATGGACTGAGTCGATACAATACAACTAATCGGTTCACACTTCGTGTGAACGTCTATGGATGCGAGATCGAGACAATACAACAACGAAGTATGTTTAGTTGATAAAAGGTTCGGACTTAACCAAACATAATAGGATTACTATCAAGTAAATAGGAATTAACGTTTGTGTATTTTACTTCTAATTATAATAAAAACAATTATAATTTTGGAAATAGAAAAGTAAAAGACACAACAAGATTTTTTTAACGAGGAAACCGAAAATGCAGAAAAACCCCGGGACCTTGTCCAGAATTGAATACTCTCAGGATTAAGCCGCTATACAAAATCAAACCAACTTCGTATAGTTGAGACCAAGCAACTAAACCTATAGTTCACCTAGTTCCGTATGTATTCCCACGCCTCCAACTTGTAATCAGTCACGTACTTGGAACAATTTCTTTGGTTCGTATTACAAACAGTAAAGGAACAACAAATCTGTTTGGTAACAACTCTTTTCAACCAAGTGATGTGAGTTCGACAAAAGGCTCTTCCGTTTATCACATAAACTTCTTTGTCAGGTTCTTAGATCTATCTTATAAACAACTTCCAAAGTAATTGTTAAGATTTTGCAATCAATAATTTGAATCACAAAGAATTGTATTGACGCCAATCTACTCAACTAATCAATCCAATCTATCACAAGGATAAACCGATTATAGTTGGATCCTCTTTAACAGAAACAAGTATTGTGCACACCAAAGATTATGATCGGTTTATCCTTGTGGTAGATTAGATTGATTAGTTGGTATGACTTTTATTAGTGAAACCAATCTTAAGTAATCACCTGAGATGGTGTGATCGATTTTGTGTTATTGGTATGACCGACTCTAGTAAGAGGTGCAACATATCACAAAGGTGAGTCGATCCTTGTATGAGGTGCATCAAGTTTTTAGCTGAAAGGGGAACCGATCCTATGGACTTATGCAACACATTTTTAGGCAAAGGGGAACCGATCCTATGGACATGTGCAACACGTTTTTAGGCAAAGGGGAACCGATCCTATGGATATGTGCAGCAAGTACAAGTTAGATAACCATATATATGTGGGGAACCGATCCTAGTACCTAGTCAACCGAATTTTTGGAAAGCTAGTGTGACTATGCACATTAATCACATGGAGGTAGAACCGAAACTTGTTTTGGTAGAACCGTGAAACCCATGATTTGTGATTGAGTGTTCTTGATCAGTCACGTAGTTCTTGAAAGTCAGGTGAACCAATTCTAAACTTGTTTGGAAGTGTGGCAAATCGGTTTCAATGTTGTATGTATGAAAGAGGACTTACAAAGTAAGGATGTCGACATACTTTGAACATGTGCAGTAACGCTAATCTTTAATTGTTCAAAGTTATTCCTTAATAGCTAAAGGAAAAAAATCGCGGATCGAATAAAATAAATTGAGAATATTTTATTTAAGGTTTTTAATTTTATTTTTGGAAAATAAAAATTAGTACTGTGCATTTACTAGTTGGAGATTTTCTAAGATATTTTCGGTCATTATTTGGACAAAGCATTTCCAGGAATTGTGGAAACCAAATCTGGAATATATTGCATATCTTGAGAATATTTTCGGTTTTGGAAATTCATTGGTGTCCAAACTTCCTTGGTCTATAAATATGAAAGTTTGCATTTCGAGCAAACTAATCCTCGTACAGCAAAACTATCTCATTTGTGCTACTACTGGTGAAGCCGCCTATTCGGAGAGGAGAGTAACCTAATGTTTGTGGGTGAAAACGGTTTCTGCCGATTTTGGTAATTTTGGGTGTGTGGGTAAGAAAAAAATTTAAACCCTAAACAATTTACTGCACGGGAGTACTTTGATTCGAGAGATCAATCTGTACAATCCTGGCCTAAACCGAGAAATGGCCGTTCCAGGCTTGCTTCGGTCACAAAGTGAAGGAGAAGGGTTGGTCTTAGGGAGGGAAGTGAAGAAAGTGTTGAGACCAGAATAGTTGATTCTGGAAGTGTGGGTGTTTCGTGACTTGTATTAGAAAGTTGAACTGGCTAGCTGAATGGAAAGCTATCAAATGATTTATGGATGTTGTATTGTTCTCCTGACCAAAACTTGTCGTTTGGTGGAAAATAGGTGAGACCTATTTATACAAGTCGCAACAAAACGTACCTTGGTCTCTCAGGAAGTGGAAACGATTGAGTGGTGGAAGAATGGAGTAACGTGTAACGCCTGGAATATATGTTTCCATAATGAAGGGTATGTTTACACCATTACTTCTTTCCATTACTAACCGCCCCGCTTTATGACACTTTCTGTAACTGGCGTATTGCACGCCGCAAGCTGTAAATCGCCTGACCAATACACTGATGAGTATCCCCAGTTTGTGACATGTTTTGATGTCTCGAGTGTTTTCGTGGAAAACATGTAGCACTTTGATACGTGTGGGAAGTTTAAAATTGAGAGGCTTGCCATAGGTAAATAGCATATGTGATGCTAGGCTCGTTTTGGCTAGTCGCTTAAAACTTGTCACGAGCTGAACGGCTCGGTGGCGAATTTCGATGGATGAGATTACATCTCATGAGGAAGAGTGGTCATTGATTATGGCCGCATCTTGTTGTATAGCGAAGTGGCGCCATTGGCATAGTAGCGCCTGGTGGAGCCATGGCATAACGGCATGCTAGGGGCATGCCAGTGGCGTAGCCATGGCGTTGTGGCATGCTAGTAGTTGTGGCATGGTGGCATGCCAGTGGCCGTGGCATAGTGACATGTTAGTAGTCGTGGCATAGCGGCATGCTAGTAGTTGTGGCATGGTGGCATGCCAGTGCTCGTGGCATAGCGACATGCTAGTAGCTGTGGCCTGGTGGCATGCCAGTGGTCATGGCCTAGCGACATGCTAGTAGCTGTGGCATGGTGGCATGCCAGTGGCCGTGGCATAGTGACATGCTAATAGCTGTGGCATGGTAGCATGCCAGTGGTCGTGTCATAGCGACATGCTAGTGGCCGTGGCCTCGCGACATGCTAGTAGCTATGGTGTGGTGGCATGCCAGTAGCTGTGGCATGGTGGCATGCCAGTAGCTGTGGTGTTGTAGCATGGCCAAAGTTTAAGATTTGGCTTTGTGATTAAAGTTAAGGCTTGGCGGCATGGCCAAGGTTAGGGCTTGGCGCATGGCCAAGGCTAGGGCTTGGCGGCATGGACAAGGTCAGGGCTCGGCGCCGTGGCCAATTTAGGGTTTGATGCCGCGGCCAAAGTTTAGGGTATGGCGGCATGGTCGCTCAAAAGTTGCCACAAGCCTGTTAGTTTGGTGGCGAACTTGGAAGGATGAGATTGCATCTCAGGAGGAAAGGTGGCCGTCGATCATGGCTACCTTTAATTGACAGTGGCGCCTTTAACTTGCGCTAGCGGCATTACGGCATGACTCGTGCATGCCTTCGGCGCGGTTGCGCGCGTAGCCATAGCCACTGAAATTTTGGCACGTTGGTGTGGAAATCTTGCCTAAATTAGGGTTTAGCTTGTCGAAACCCTAATTAGCCTATATGGCACGTCGCATGGGGTGAGTGGTCATGTTTGGCGCATTTGGCATGTGCATATGGCATGTGTGCCTGGTATGTGTGTTTGGCATGCTGCTTGGCATGCTGGTGCGTTTTTGGGAAGCCAATTGGCTTTGCGGCCATCTGGCGTGGTTTCCTTCTCTTCAACACTATGGCGAGTTTAAAGTAACCTGGTTTGGTTAATGTAAGAGGGTCGGCCAGGCATGGGCGTGGCTACACTTCTGTGTGAGTGTGGCGGATTTAAAGCGACCTGATTGGTCGATGGGAAGTGAGGCTGGCAAGCAAGGGCGTGGCCATACTTCCAGTGCGCTGTGGCGGATTTAATCGACTAGTTTGGCTAAGCATAGTTTTTCGACCAATGGGGTCTAGTGTACTGCGCGGGGCGCGAAACCCTAATTTTGTAAATTAGTCGGGTTTATGAGCTTTTTGTGAGTTATCACAATAATTGGCTGGATTATTATGCCGCCACAAAAATCCTTATCTGGCTTAATGCGGTGTGTGCCTTCCGTCCGAGCATTTCGTGCGATGGCCTTAACTTTGGTACTTGGAGGTTCATGCTACTCCGCCGCGAGTGAACATAAATCCGTCATGCCATATCGATATTAAGGGTTTAGCCGGGGAACATAGCACATGAAAGTACTCAGTGAGTCTTGTATTGGCGAGGTGCCGAAATTTACAGAGTGTTTGGGATGGTTGCTACATTCGCCAGTCTGGATAAATTTCATGTAAATATATCGAATGGCTCAATAAATATGCCGGTGGAGAGGTTAGCACTCACGACACCATTTTCTTACAGTGTGACGTCAGGTACAAGGTTTTACGATTTTAACCCTAAGCTAAAAACCACCATCAACACCTAATTAGGTGAAATCTCTTACGTCCGCTCAGTTTAAAGTCTTCTTTGGGATCGAGAAGCTCTATTAGTACCGTTGGTGGGAAACTAGATAATTGCGGTTTATCTTTTATTTTCGATTGATTTGATTGACTAACGGTGGTTGAACTTTGATTGCACCTAGTTTGTTTATGCTTGAGAATCTTCTCTTCTGATATAAGATTCACCCAAACTAGATCGAAGTTTCGACGGGGATCTTTAGACTGTTTGTAGTTCTAGAGACGTCTTGTGATAATTCATTGTTAACAGATTCCGTTCTGTGCGTGATTGATCACAAGAGATTCAAGTTGATTGTGTGCAGGTGTTTATTGAAGATCTAAGAATATTTGAAGACAAAGAAGATTTTGAAGATTTCTGATTTGGGATTCATAATATTTAGTGTGCACAATACTTGTTTCGGTAAAAGAGGATCCAAGTATAATCAGTTTATCCTTGTGATAGATTAGATTGATTAGTTGTGTAGATTGGCATCAATACAATTCTTTGTGATTAAAAGTATTGATTGCAAAATCTTAACAATTACCTTTGGTAGTTGATAATAAGATAGATGTAATAACCTGACAAATGAGTTTATTGAGATAAACAGAATAGCCTTTGTCGAACTCATATCACTTGGTTGAAAAGAGTTGCTACCAAACAAATTTGTTATTCCTTTACTGTTTGGAATAAGAACCAAAGGAATTGTTCCAAGTACGTGACTTATTACAGGTCGGAGGTGTGGGAATACAGACGGAACTAGGTGAACTATAGGTTTAGTTGCTTGGTCTCAACTATACGAAGTTGGTTTGATTTTGTATAACGGCTTAATCTGAGAGTATTGAATTCTGGACAAGGTCCCGGGTTTTTCTGCATTTGTTGTTTCCTCGTTAACAAAATCTTGCTGTGTCATTTACTTTTATTTTCCGCAATTATAATTGTTGTTATTATAATTTAAAGTAAATCACACAAACGTTAATTCCTATTTACTTGATAAGTAATCCTATTGTGTTTGGTTAAGTCCGAACCTTTTTATTAAGTAAACATACTTCGTTGTTGTATTTTCTCGATCTCGTATCCATAGACAATCACACGAAGTGTGAACCGATTTGTTGTATTGTCTCGACTCAGTCCATAGACAATTACTTTCGGAGAAAGGACTTATAGGTGGAAAAGTTTTAGTTTGAGGTATATTTGGGTACCATCGTCTTTTCAGTGTGGAAGAATGTTGTTGTTCAAGAACAATGGATTTTCCTATAACCAGTTATGAGTTCAGTTGCTGTAGAGCAGGGTTGAAGTAGTTATTGGTATATGGTATATTTCATGATGTTCAGTTATTGGAGATCTTTTTCCTGGGATATTTGGAGCAGTTAAGTATGATAATGGACTTGTTTCCTGATTGGATACTTTAGGTTGGTAGTTGAATTGGTTTGTAACCGTCAGATCATTATTACCCAAAATATATCTAGAAACAGGTAACTGCCTGTGCAAGTTATCTCCTCCATTGTAAAACGGATCAGCAGATGACGTGGAGGGAAGATTCCCATCCATGGATGAGTTGTAATGATGACTCATCATCCCTGAAAACTCTGTTGTTGTTGATCTCCGATTCTGCACACAGTAAATTATGTCATCTTCCTGATAATCCCCTTCTTTGAACTCCTCTAAATCATTAGCATAGTTCTTCACAAAAGCATTAATTGATCGTTGGTATTTTGGAGTTTTGAGATCATATGCCTGTTGATGTAGTTCTGGAGGAAATTCCTAATGAAACTTAACCTTAAGTTGATGTACCTTTGAACATATTTTCATTAGATGACCAAGAAGACCACAGAACAAACAGAATCTATGAAGTCTTTCTTATCTAATTTCAGTCGTAATTTCCTTCTCATTGGACAAGGGAAATGTGATAGAATATCTGAGTGGCTGTTTGATATCGATTGGAAGTCAGACTCTGGAAAATTTTCCCCATTTCCGAGATTCTTGAATAGATATGGTCTTGTGAATTATGTACTTTACGTGTGTTTTGAGTGTGAAATTAATCTTTGGATAAACTTTTTGTCCGGATAATTAACCGGATCTATTTTAAGGTGCCCGAAAAACGGGTGTACCCAAATATACCTCAATCTAAAACGATTTTCTTTTCCACTCTTGTGGGAGGGCCGGAAATAATAAGATTCCTCAGAAAATTAAGAGATCTCCGAAAGTGATTGTTTGTGAGGATATGGAGATGGGTTTGAGATTCGTGAGAGGGAAGATGAAGATGATATTATACAATACTGGGCCGGGTTTTGAGATGAAACTAATCGAAACAAGGAGTTTTCACACAAGTTCATGCAAGAGGAAAAGATTTGATCATCTATGGAAATGAATCTAGGGTTTGAGTTTGATCGAGACAAGAAATGTTCATGTGGTGGAATAAGATAACTTATGTGATTGACTATGGATACAAGATCAAGACAACATTTCTGAACTCAGACAACAGGGAAGTATGTTTACTTGATAAATGGTTCGGACTTAACCAAACACAATGGTTGTCCTAGATGAATTAGGTTTACGGTGTTGGAATACTTCTTGAATAGATATCAAGAAATTAATCTTTGGATAAACTTTTGTCCAAGGATAATTAACATTTGAAATGGGTACCCAAATATGTTGTTGAAATATACCTCAATCTAAAACTTTTTTATAAGTCCTTTCTCCAAAGTGATTATTATAAAAACAATGATCATCTATGGATACGAGATCGTTTTTGTTTACGAGATTGATTATGATGAAATAAGATAACTTATGTGATTGACTATGGATACAAGATCAAGACAACGCAAGATAACGGTATGTTTACTTGATAAATGGTTAAACTTAATTGGACTTAACCAAACACAATAGGATTACTATCAAGTAAATAGGAATTAACATTTGTGTATTTTACTTCTAATTATTATAAAAACAATTATAATTACGGAAATAGAAAAGTAAAAGACACGGCAAGATTTTGTTAACGAGGAAACCGCAAAATGCTTGATAAAGACTTAACCAAACACAAAAACCCATTTGTGGACCTTGTCCTGGGAGTAATTAAATACTCTCGTGATTAAGCCGTTATACAAAATCAAACCAACTTCGTATAGTTGAAACCAAGCAACTAAACCTATAGTTCACCTAGTTCCGTCTGTACTCCCACGCCTCCAACTTGTATAGGTCACGTACTTGGAACAATTCCTTTGGTTCGTATTCCAAACAGTAAAGGAACAACAAATGCGTTTGGTAACAAATCTTTTTAACCAAGTGATGTGAGTTCGACAAAAGGCTCTTACGGTTATCCCAAGATGATGCATAGTGGTATTTATAAAATACCATTCCTATCCTCTTTATTTTTGTTCTCCTTCGTACCCCCCTTATTTGGTTTATTTACTAATCTATCCTTTATGTTTACTATTTATTGTTGAAACCCTAGTTCTACAAGTTCCAAGTTTGTTTGTTTAGAAAAGTGGTGTAAGAACTTAAATCCTTCCTAAGAGAAGAGCCTCCAACACAGTGTTATTTTCAATTTGTAATTGGTTATAAATTTCAATTTGTAAGAAATACATCTATTATCTTATAGTTTCCAATCTTAGAAGTGGGTAGAAATTTGAAGATTATTAGAGAAGAACCTCAAATCTTTGTACCTTCCTTGTTCCAAGGGTAGAAGAAGCATCATTTGAAGGTTGGTTACTTTTATTTCATGGTGTTTTGTTATAATTTAACATCTTATTTCAATTATAAGTGTTACTTTACATTAGTTGGTATCAGAGCAAGGTTTGATTTTTGGGGGGAAGGTTTGGTAAAGATACTAATATCATCATCAAGTATTTTGGGTTTTGTTTCTTTTTCTTGGTAGTTTTCTTAAATTGGGTATTTCAATCTTATGGTGTTTTATTATGATATCAAAACGAAGATTGAAAATGGATGGGGAAGTAAAAGTAAGTAATGTTCAAGTGATGGGATTACTGAATAAAATGAGATATAAGATGTTTGATGAAATGCATCAATTAGTAAAAGAAAAATTTAAGAAGTTGGAATGTCTTTATGTGGATTCATTTGAACTTCCTAATGAATATGGAGATGAAGTGGAGCTAAAGAGTTCAACTTCCATTGGTGGGTATGAGCATCAAGAAGTTGCCCACAAGATGTTTGATAATTTGTATCCACCAAAGTTTGATAGTTTTTCAAATTGTTGGGAAGGTGAGATTGGTAATGATGTTTCCCACATGGTATTTGTTAAAATATCTCCATCAAAATTTGATAATTTTTCAATTTTTGAGGAAAGTCAGATTGGTAATGATGTTTACTTTGATCCTACGTCGCCATCCATATTTGATGAAGAACCTAACGAAGAAATGGAAGAAGAGTTTATCATAGGTTATCAAATACAAAGATTGGGTGTCATAAACAAATACTCCATGCTTGACTTTGACGATGGTGATCGAGGGACAAGGCATGACGCATTCCATACCACTTGTACCATGAGAAGAAAGGTAAGCAAGCTTGTTATCCAAAAATGTCATTCAAGAGATGAAATTTGAGAGAAAAATTCACCCAACAACAAGCTCTTTGTCAAATATTAGCAAAAGAAATGAGAATTCATCTTATGTGGATCCAATGGTTTCCTTTGAAGATTATCATGACGCTAGCCACGGTACAAAGTTAGGAGGGCTACTTGGTGTTTCTTTGCTTCTTAAGTCTGCACTTGACTATCACCACAAGAGGTTAGACTTGGTGAGTAATTATAGAGGAAGAAATCGTGGTCGAGTAGTTTTCAAGAAGGGAAGTAGTGCAATCATTAATGAGTTCAATTTATTTTTGGACTACATAGCATTGAAGCACATCAATTCTCAAGACAAGCTTTCTACTAGGCATGATTATTGGGTTCCTTATTTGCATCAATTCACTTGGTTTCGTATTGGGGGACAACAAAATTCGAATGAAAAATATGAGAATTCGAGGGCGAATTTCTTTCAAGAAGGGGAGGATGATGCATAGTGGTATTTATAAAATACCATTCATATCCTCTTTATTTTTGTTCTCCTTCTTACCCCCTTATTTGGTTTATTTACTAGTCTATCCTTTATGTTTACTATTTATTGTTGAAACCCTAGTCTACAAGTTCCAAGTTTGTTTGTTTAGAAAAGTGGTGTAAGAACCCTAAATCTTTCCTAAGAAAAGAGCCTCCAACACTTTGTTATTTCCAATTTGTAATTGGGTAGAAATTTCAATTTGTAAGAGATGCATTTATTATCTTCTAGTTTCCAATCTTAGAATTGGGTAGAAATTTGAAGATTATTAGAGAAGAACCTCAAATCTTTGTATCTTCCTTGTTCCAAGGGTAGAAGAAGCATCATTTGAAGGTTAGTTACTTTTATTTCATGGTGTTTTGTTATAATTTAACATCCAATTTCAATTATAAGTGTTACTTTACATTAGCTTGAAACTAGTATAGCACGCACGCGCGATGCGCCTGCCATTCCGTACGTTTCGTAAAAAAAAAAAATCGTACAGTAGTTAAGGTCAAAATCAACACTCGGTTAATGGTCAATATCAACGATCAACGCCAAATGATGAAAACTCATTTCAAGCTAATCTGCAAAAAGTAATTACAACTAAACTCAAAATTTTTATTTAATTATTTTTCAATCATATATCCTTTACATCAAGAATGTGTATCCTTAACTCCAAGACAGAAAGACTTCTTTATACACAACCGTTTTCGTATACGTTCCCTTCTTCTTTGCAACGATGCCTCTAATAACTAATACTTTCGTGTTGTTACTGAATATCCTCAACATACAATTAACTATGGCTGAACACATGTTCCAGGGAAAAAACCTATATTTTCGGTCGTTTTCCCTCGCACCTTGTTGACTGTAAAACAATATTTTCTAGCTGGACGTGCCAATCATTTTACTCGTTCCCTTTCTCTACGATAGAATGTTGTTAAGTACTCTTAAGTCCGACCATACCGTTCCGAAACCTGATGATGAATAATTTAAATTAGATTAGACACGGTTGCAATCAATTTTTTAAGATTTTTGTTAAAGGGAGAGCAAAAACGGATCCGAGGAGACCAAAAAGCGAAAAAAATCGTAGTTGACTCATTAACTAGGTCGATTTGTATACTGAGTTAGCTTTTCATTTATTTTTCCCCAAAATGCCATTTACCCTAACCGTGATTATTAACCTAACCTATGTTAGTTAACCTTAGGTATAATTTTTGGAACGCCAGAAATTCAAGGGATTAAAATCAGAATCTTCATCGTCACCAACAACCATCAAGGGATTAAAATCAGAACTTCATCGTCACCAACAACAAAATACAGTAAACCCCAAATCCCAAATCATGACGACTTATTTTTGTGATTTGATAGGAAACCAGAATCAAGTGCCTCAAACACACCTGATCTTTTAGGGAACAAATGATCCCGGGTATGTAGAACATTTTAACACCATACATATGTCTTTTTAAAAGGAAAAATAAACGTCTGGTTTTGTAATGCACTGAGATATATGTCTTCATTGTTACGGTGTTACCTAAATGACCAATTTCTCGTTTATGTAATATACATGGCTTGGTTTCTTGTTTTGTTTGGTTTCATTTACTTACACAATTTCGTTTCATGTTCGTAATTTTCCAACTGCACTTTCTCTTGCAATGAAGAACCTAATGCTATGCAGAACTTTTGGTACCGTCAAGCACAACCTGATTTTACAGATTTTTTTAGGGATTTGGTACTAAAGAAGAATTACAGGAGTGGTGCGTATCTATTGGTGTAGGCCTGTGATTCCAGTTCTGATGTAGCGGCAATGTAAGTCCCGTCAATTTAAAACAATTACGAGTTTTTTTTTTTTTTTTTTTTTTGAAGTATAATTCCAATTTTTTGAAGGATTATTTTCCCTGTGTAGTAATGGTTGCAGATATTTCCAACTTTCTGGTGTCGACGTATATATCAAGCGATGATCAGTGCATAACTGGCTATGGATGTTTGCTTTCAACTCCCCGAAATACATAATCCGTTGCCTATTGGATGTTGGTTTTCATAACATAGATTTCCACTGTATATAAGAAAAAGTAAGAAGAACGAAGCGGATTGGTGGGAGCTGGTTGGTTAGGTACGCAACCATGTCAGGGGAGCGTGTAAAGGGTAGAGTTTTCCGAGCTAAAACTCATTATAGGAATCAGTCTAGTTAATGAGTCAAATACGGGTTTCGCTCTCCTCGGATCCATTTTTGCTCTCCCATTAACAAAAATCTTTTTAATGAAGTGAAAGTGTCTAGCTAAGTAAAAAGTAACTTTCAAAAATGAACGCATGGATGTGCTGGCAGCCCGACACGTCATTAGTCTAACCATCTACTTAAGGGAACACGTGTCAACACATGATCTCCATCAAAATGTCTTTAAGTTTCCGATCAGCCTCCTTTTCTCTCTTGAAGGTGCAGTGGTCAGTGGGGAACTAGAAAATGAATGATGGGATGACTTGAAAACAACTTGGCTTAATTTGGGCTGGCTTAAGCCTATTGTTTAGGCTTGATCTTTGTTAACCAAACACAAATACACTATAAAAATGTAAGTTTTTACAGACTTTGGGCTGGATTAAGCCAACCCAAGTTTCTACACAGTTCCGCCCCTGGCATTGGTGCACTAATAATGGGAGTTTGAGAATCATAGTGGTGTACATCTCTGTTTCGGATTTGAATTTTCGTCCCAAATGTAGTAGCAAATCTATGTCTTTTTCTACGTTCATTTCAAAATCAAAAATGTAAATGTCAAACTAAGTATCTCAATTTATGATCTTATTTTAATTGTGTTGTCTATTGATTCATGTTTGTATCTAAAAAGATTTATGCATTTTTGTAGCGGAAAGGAAGAAGAAAGACGATAAAGAGGGAATAAAAAGAAACAAAAATGTTCGTCGGAAATATTGATTTTACCAAAGAAAGGAGGGAGGAATTGATTTTATCTGTGAGAGGAAAGGGATCATCTCTGTTTTTCTGTGTTCTGATTTTATTTGAGAGAGAGACTAAAAAACGAAGAAGATGAAATCGATTAAAACGAAGATAATGTGAAATAAACATGGAAACAAAAATATCCCTCCGCAAAATTGTCCTCGGTGGGATTCGATATTTGAACCTTTGCTTGTCAAATTGACAGATATAGCCATTATAATTTTTCTTGGTAAAAGTGGTGGACGTGGTATATCTTAGATTCGATGGGGCATTTTTGTTATTTTTGTCATGCGAAAAAGACGAGGGTACCCAAATATACCCCAATCTAAAACTTTTCCACCTATAAGTCCTTTATCCGAAAGTGATTGTCTATGGACTGAGTCGAGGCAATACAACTAATCGGTTCATACTTCGTGTGATCGTCTATGGATACGAGATCGAGACAATACGACAACAAGATCAAGACAATGCAATAACGAAGTATGTTTCCTTGATAAATGGTTCGGACTTAACCAAACAAAATAAGATTACGATAAAGTAAATAGGAATTAACGTTTGTGTATTTTACTTCTAATTATAATAAAAACAATTATAATTGCGGAAATAGAAAAGTAAAAGACACAACAAGATTTTGTTAACGAGGAAACCGCAAATGCAGAAAAACCCCGGGACCTTGTCAAGAATTGAATACTCTCAGGATTAAGCTGCTATGCAAAATCAAACCAACTTCGTATAGTTGAGACCAAGCAACTAAACCTATAGTTCACCTGGTTCCGTCTGTATTCCCGCGCCTCCAACTTGTAATAAGTTACGTACTTGGAACAATTCATTTGGTTCGTATTCCAAACAGTAAAGGAACAACAAATCTGTTTGGTAACAACTCTTTTCAACCAAGTGATGTGAGTTCGACAAAAGGCTCTTCCGTTTATCCCAATAAACTCCCTTGTCAGGTCCTTAGGTCTATTTAATAACAACTACCAAAGTAATTGTCAAGATATTGTAATCAATACTTTTAATCACAACGAATTGTATTGATGCCGATCTACTCAACTAATCAATCCAATCTACCACAAGGATAAACCGATTATATTTGGATCCTATTTAACCGAAACAAATATTGTGCACACCAAAGATTATGAACCCAAATCATAAATCTTCAAAGTCTTCTTTGTCTTCAAATCTTCTTAGATCTTCAATAAACACTTGCACACAATCAACTTGAATCTCTTGTGATCAATCACGCACAGAACAGAGTATGTTAACAATGGATTATCACAAGACGTCTTTAGATCTACAAACAGTTTAAAGATCCCCGTCAAAACTTCGATCTAGTTTGAGTGAATCTTATATCAGAAGAGAAGATTCTCAAGCATAAACAAACTAGGTGCAATCAAAGTTCAACAACTGTTAGTCAATCAAATCAATTGAAAACTAATAATAAACCGCAATTATCTAGTTTCCCACCAACGGTACTAATAGAGCTTCTCAATCCCAAAGAAATCTTTAAACCGAGCGGCCGTAAGAGATTTCGCCTAATTAGGTTACTTTCCTCTCCGAAAAGGCGGCTCCACCAGTAACAACAAAACTAGGTAGTTTTGCTTGCTCTGAGGATTAGTTTGCTTGAAATGCAAACTTTGATATTTATAGACCAAGGAAGTTTGGACACCAAGGAATTTCCACAACCGAAAATATTCTAAAGATATGCAATATATTTCCAAATTCGGTTTCCATGATTACTGGAAATCCTTTGTCCAAACCTTGACCGAAAATCTCTTAGAAAATCTCCAACTAGTAAATGCACATTACTAATTTTCATTTTCCAAAAATAAAATTAAAAACCTTAATTAAAAGATTCTCAACTTATTTTTTTCGATCCGGGATTTTCCTTTAGCTATCAAGGAATATCTTTGAACAGTAAAAGATAAGTGTTACTGCACATGTTCAAAGTATGTCGACATCTTTACTTTGTAAGTCCTCTTTCATACTTACAATCTTGAAACCGATTTGCCACACTTCCAAACAAGTTTAGAATTGGTTCATCTGACTTTCAAGAACTATGTGATTGGTTAAGAACACTCAATCACCAAACATGGGTTTCACAGTTCTACCAAAACAAGTTTCGGTTCTACCTCCATGTGGGTACTGGATTTAGTCACACTAGCTTTCCAAAAATTCGCTTGACTAGGTACTAGGATCGGTTCCCACATATATATGGTATCTAACTTGTATTTTTTGCACATATCCATAGGATGGGTTCCCAATATCTAGAAACGTGTTGCACCTCTTACAAGGATCGATTCCCCTCTTGTGATCGGTTTCACCTCTTACTAGGATCGGTCCCCTTTGCCTAGAGTTGGTCATACCAATAACACTAAATCGATCATACCATATCAGTTGATTACTTAAGATCGGTTTCACTAATAGAAGTCATACCAATACAAAAGTCAGGCCTTGTGAATATTTTTACCAAGAACATAAATAGGTCATGAGCGGTTATACTAATCACACATATTGGTAGTTCAAAAGATATGCAATGAATAACAATAGCAATAATCCTAGCGATTTCCCTTTCGATTCACGAAACAAGTTCATGAATTTACTTCCTTTAAACGAATGTAAAACATTGTTTCCTAGGATGTAATCTTCACCTCATACCCATACATAATCACAATAGCATTCAAACGATTATGTCGATATCTTATATACGAAGTTCAAAAGATAAGCGTCATACTTCGTATTGTATTCCTTAATACTACGTCTAACTAGAGTAAAATCATTCATGCTTCGCAGTTATGTTTTCAATATGCACGACTTTAAAGATACGTTAGGAAATGAAACGGTTCAAGTCAAATATTACTAACTTCAAGTGGAAGGATGATGTCGTCATTATAGCTCCTTACTTCTTCACTTCTTCAAGTCTTCGTAATACTTGTAATGTCTCATATCCTAATACTTTCAAGCTAACCTATATGAAGTTGACTCTAGTACAGCGACTCTTTAAATTAGTTTTGGTTCACTAAAATATGACAACCAAACTTGACATACCAACGCTTGGAGGGTTCAACCGAGCTATGCTCTAACAATAACCCATGTAATTGAGCCCAGAATTCTACTCTGTCAAAAGAATATTCATGCGGTAATTTTTTAGGAACACACCTTTCCAAAGCCAACATATCGTCTCGTGTTACCCATGGAGATGATTCCATGATAAATTCTGAGTCTGAATGTGACTTAAATTTAATGAGAAATGTTTCTGATGTAAATTCAGACACATAGAATTTCTGGTTAAATGATCTCCATAACTTATAAAGTAGTTCCTTGACATTAGAAATTTGAAAGGTTCTAGCGAAAGAATCAGGAGAACTAAGCAATTTTGGTAATCCTTTGAGAGGTTTGGCAGTGGAGTATCAATACAAATTTTCTTGGATGGTGTTTCTTGACTGAGAAGACTTGCAAATTGACGAATCATCTCAGTGTTTGGGTTTTGTTGTTGAAGGTTAGATTGATTAAAAAGGGACATATTGGAAAAGAAAGGAAATATAAGAGATTTATTTTTTCCATAGGCTATGAAAGTTAAATGATCTGAAAATTAAAAGTAGGAAATCTTCGTTGAAATACGAAGAAATCCAAAAACTTGTTAATTCAATGAAGACGACGGATGATTGGACAGATTTTTAGAAGAAGTTTATTAGGAATAGAGATGAAGTTTGATTATAGATATGTTTCACGTTAATTGAGAGAAAGTTGCAGAGCCCATGAGAGACAAAGTTCAATTCTTTCCTTGAATATTTATTCAGTTACCGGTTTTAGTAGATTATAACATGGATACATGTTACTTTGATTTGATCTCTTCCTTTCGTTATTACATGAACGGTTAATTAACATGCTTCATATACTTCTGATTTTGACACCCAACAAATATACCATTCACAAAGTAAATTATACCCTCCCTAAGAAAACGAAATGTCAAGTTACCAATATACCCATTAATATATATCCTATTATAACGTTACATCTCATTTGTCTCCCTAGACGTTTCTAATCATTTATGTTTATCTCTCTCTCTGCTTCTCTCCTCTTCAACTGGATCTGAAAAAAATTGAACAAATAATTGAAAGAAAAAATTACAAGAAAACCGTCGATCTACAAAAGAGAATCATTGTGAACCAAATCATTTAGACATCTGTGGTTTGACGAGACATCAAAAATCAATCACGGAATCATCCAAAATTAGGCTTAATCTTCCTAAAATTGATTTATTACGATTTTGATTTTGGAATCAGATTTCATTCTCTGAAAAATTTGATGCATGTATAATTTGTTATAAACTACTTTGTTACTAATTAGTTTGATTTGGTTTGGTATCTAATTAGTTTGATTCATTGGTATCTACTTGGTTTGGTTTGATCGAAATCCGTACTAAATCAGACAATGTTCTTTTGTATCTACTGATTTTGTATGCGAATAAATCAGACAATGTTCTTTCAATACTTGTTGAATGCAATCTGATGGTAGTTCATTTTCTGTTTTGGTTTTTCTAACAATCACCATGCTTGAAACTTCGTGAAACTCATTTGGAACGCAACGTATCTACAAAATTTGTGTGCAACTAAATTGGTTGTTGAGGAAAACACCTTTAACACGCTTTACCTGTATACATTGTCATGTGGATGCAGTTCCAAAATCGCAAATCTAAAAGTCGAGTGGCTATTAGTCAAATAATGTAGATAAAAACACTTCCTACTTATAAATTCATGACTTTGATTTTGATTGTAAATGAATGAATGACAAGCAAAAGTAGATGGGATCAACAATAAGAGTTGATACCATAAAACTGAAATCCATGGAAACATATTTTCCCAGTAAATGGTGTCAACAACCAAAGTTGACAACATATATGAGATCAACAATAGGAGTTGATTCCGTAAAACTGAAATCTAGAGACATGTTTTCCCAATAAATGGTGTCAACAACCAAAGTTGACAACAATATCTGGGATCAACAACCTAAGTTTATACCAAATGTCTACTTGAAAAAAATTACTTGATAATTTTTAATAGGAATGTAATTGGTGTTTGATACTTGCATTTTGACCAACATTAGTGTTTGGTCTAACTTTTGTCCAAATTAGTGTTTGGTACTTGGAAAAGAACGTTGACCCGCGTTGACTAAGTTATATCTTGAATTCTGTTTAGTAATTATTTTTAAAATAAATAAATAAATAATTACTTAACGTAAATTGAATTCTTTGTCAAAAATTTAATTGTTGAAGAACCCTAATCCCATGTTCTTCCCCAAATTAAAAATCACCGTCTTCTTTCTTTCTTTTCAATTGTTTTTCTTCAACCTCACTTTCATAGCACAAATTCAATAATTTCATTAACAAAAATCATGCACCTAAAATTATAATAGAAAAAGCATTTCGTCGGCTTAAATTTTCGCCAAAATCATGAAAAAAAAAGAACTAACTACATCTGAATCAAATACCCATAACCAAAGTGGATATTGAGTCGACAAAGCAATTATAGGTACCTATTTCAACTTGAAAGCCTGCAACAACAACAAAACTCTTATGAACTTCACTACATTCACCATCGAGAAGAAGATGAATTTGCAGGAGGAACAACCACCCCAATTACAAACCCAAAAGAAACCTATCTTTCCAATTGTCCCATATAGCTCCTTTGATAACACATTACAAATCCAAGAAACCCATTTTTTCAATCTTAGGGCACTCTAAAAGTTCAACCACATTACCCTGATTTCATCTCCAACCTCAAAAATTATACCTCCCTAACCAAAATTTAATACACAAAATACCTCAAAATTCCTTCAATCCGACGAATCAAATACCAAAAATCGGAGATCAAAATCAAAACGAAATTAAAACTTTAGGGCAACAGATTAATGCGTTTAATGGTTATGATTTAGGGTTTGAAAATCAGATCGAAGAAAATGAATTTCGATATGGGATTTAATCACAGATGAATTAAATTTGACATTTGATTTCAATCTCAAATTTTAAGGGCATGGGATTAGATTTCATCTAAAAATTTTAGGGGAAAGGATTATATTTGATCTGAAATTTTTAGATCTTCAATCACATATGAAAAAGAGAAAAAAAAGGGGAAATGATTTCATGATGGTGTTGATATCGGATTTAAAGAAGAAAACGGAGAAGAACATGGTTTTGAGATTTTTAGTTTATGTCTGTAAATGGGTTTTTGTTCACCCATGTGAGATAAGTAAAATGAAACTAGTTAAAATCTTAGCGAATTAATATATTTTGTGTGTGGAGATTTAATGTAGAAGGTCCACGTGTTTGATGGGTTAAGGACACGGTCGGTCTTTGTTACTAAAGATAAATATATTTTAGTAAGTTAACAAAAATTTTAGACACCTCATGACTTAAAGGGTCAATGACCGGGTCAACGTCATTTCAGGTACCAACCCCTAAGTTGGACAAAAAAGTTAGACCAAACACTAAAGTTGGACAAAATGTAAGTATCAAAACCAATTAACCCTAACTATTATTGTTGTTTGAAATAAGGTTGAGAAAAGAAATGAGAAAATAATTAAGTTTATAAAGAAGAATCAAGAAAAGAAATAACGCAAGATTGAGAAATTTAGAGCACCAATACGAAAGGGGGAGAACAAGAAGATAGTTGAAGAATAACCAAAAGGAAAAGGGGAGAACAAGAAGATAATCGAAGAAGAACCAAGACGAAAGGGGAAGAACAAGAAGATAATTGAATTAGAAGAAGAAGACCAGGAAAAATCAGAAGAAGAAGGACAAGGAGAATCAGAAGAAAAGGAACAAGAATTAGAAGAAGAGAAAAAATAATCAAAAGAAGAAATAGCAGAAGAGGGAAAACCAAAGAGAATCCACAAAGGTAAAAACATTGATTTGAATATGTATGTTGGTATACATATCATTAAGTTGTTTATTTATTAAAAATAAAAATAAATGATTGAGTTGGATATATGCAGATAAGTCAAGGACGAAACAAACTAAATACACAGCAGGTCTCAACATGGGGAGTTTTCTATACCACATGTTTGAAATAAAAGATAGAGAAAATAAGAAGAAGAAACCGATCCTTGCACAAGCACTAAATGCCTCTTCATTATGGGACTTCTTCAACCCATTCTACAGAAAAGACATCAATGAAATAATGACTCATAAATGGTTAGGTAAAAATAATCTTGTGATAAAAATGTTGCTTAGTGGATTTGATAGTGAAACCAAGAAGTTCATATACGGAACTTCCACGCAGTGCTCTTTAGCAGAAAGGGATTTTGTTATGATATTTAAGATGACAAGACTTATTGAGTGACGATTTGAAGAAGTTACTGAATCCAAATCATGGAATTAACTGCAATGATTTCTGAAATACCAAGTTCAGACCAGAGAAAGTGCCAAATTGTAAAGTCAAAATAACGAAGTCCGAAGTTGAAAGGAACAGAAAACTGCAGCTGAAGATGAGACTGACCCGGATTATTTTTTGAGACTGTTTGTTATGTGGTTATGAACGGTTTTTTTCTTCACATATTTTGGAGCAACGAGCTTTCCGAGGAAATGGTTCCCACATGTTTTACTCATGGAAAATATGTCATGGACAGATCACATGGTAGAATATTTGATTTCGAACATTAAAAAATAGAAAGGACATAATGGAAGTGTTGTTGGCTGCATAACCCTCCTACTGGTAAAAAAAGACGTTCATTTCGTAAAAAGTAAAAAATGATTATTTTTGTAGGGCGTAAAATGTATATTGTTTGTAAAACTAACCTCTTTGTTTCTCTATATGCAGTTTTTAGAGCATTGCTCATTCGAACTCACAAGTTTTGCTATCTCAAGCTTGTTGTCAAATTTAGTTGATCAAAACTATATCTTGATTTCTAGTCATTTAGTCAAGTCTCGGATTAGGATAAAAGTGTGTAGTTGAATACCAGATATCATTGCGTTCTACCGTTTGAAGGCGGAGATCAACCGAAGCTTTTAGAGAACTTCATCAATAAAAGGTAATTGAAGACTGAACCACCTATTACTCAAGTTTGCACCTTTCTATCTATGAGACTATGTTGCATGACTAAAGTGGACTTTTGATGCACAATAGAAATTTCGAATCAAGTTTATCTTGTTAATTATTCTAGAAATATATTGACTAAGCTTAAGAACATTTGTTCATACTTGATGAATTTGGTTAAGAACAATTTTTGTTTATGGCCTAAATTATGATTCAAGGTTATCATTTGAAAATAGCCTGGAATAGTGATATGTTTCATTGATGTTATTCGGGAATGTTTCAAATTGATTATTATAGAGATATAGAACTACTGTAAATATGGATACAAGACAGTACACATACCAGCTTACATACTGGTGCAACTGTTATAGGTCCGAAGCCAAAGTTCATGTACCCAGTACACGTACCGGCGTAGCTATAGTTCGGCAACGACTTTTGGTACATATACCGAGTATGCAAACCCAAAAAGTTCTGTTGACTCGTGAACTCAGTATGGTACACATACCTAGTATGCATACCGAAAAAGTTATGTGGACTCCTGAACTTGTTTTGTCTTACGGGTATACAAACCCGATACACGTAACATGAAAAAATAATTCATGAATTGAAAAGTAAGTTCACGTACTTACCCAGTCGAAATATTTTCAGATGCATCAAAATTATTTCTATGAGATAATCATCATTTGAACAACTCTCTAAAAACACACATCTAGACATATTTTATCACATTATAATCTATGGTTGTGACTCAAGATTAAAGTCTTACAGTGTTATATGAAAATGGTTAAGCTTGTAGTTCGTATGGCTTTTGGCTAATCTTTCATGAACAAGTTATTGTACATGGTTCAGGTACGGTTCATCCTAACAAGATGTGTATATTTTGTTGTGTTAATCTCAAATCAAAGATTCAACTAATGGTGGATATTGATTGCTTGATTCCAAAGCTACATTAGCTTAAATCTAAATAAACCTTTGATTTTGAAAATCTATATAAGGAGAACCTCAAGCAACTAGGATTTTTGAATCTCCGACACTTTTCTTGTGTGTCCTAGTTGTAAACTAGAGTCGTCCTCACGTTTAAACCTTTTAGGTTTAGCAACTAATTAAAAAGACTTCACTTAGGAATTCATGAAGTCGGGTCCGACTATCTTTATCTGATAGTTCGTGTATCCTGATCTTGCTACTGATTGTTGAGTCTCACTCTGATAAGGAAAGATAGATATAAGTCTCAAACTTTGTGATTCCACAAGTATATTCCTCTATAACGATTTTTTGTTTAAATCGAGTAGGTTTTACTTGTGAGGTGAATAATAATCTAGGATGCTTTTCGGAAGTCGTAAGTACCGGATTTTGAGGTTTGTTAGACTTTTTCTATTGCAAACGATTTCCTATCTCACCTTGATCTTTTGATCAAAATGGAAATCCTATATAGGCTTATCTGTGAGAGGCATATTAGTTTAAAGTCTTTAATTGAGTTGAAGCAACTCTTAGGCTGTAAAGGAAGTCAGCTAAGGGAATCAATTGCGTAGAGGCTTGTGAGATTCAAGAGGCATAAGGGTCGCAACTATAAATGGATTACTGTGACGGTGGATTCAGTCTCAACTACATTCCAGTCCGAAGTTTTGAGAGTAGGCTAGAGTCTGTGGTGGCTTAACACAGTTTGGTGTTCAAATTTGGAAAAAGTCCCGGGGTTTTATGCAATTGCGGTTATCCTCGTTAACAAAATTACTGGTGTCTTTGTTACTTCTTTTTTCGCATTATATTGTTTATATTTATAATTGAAATATCACAGGTTGTACGTAAATAAATCAAAGTAGATACGTCCATCATAATTATTGGATACGACTTGATTGATCTTGGATATTGATCTTTGGAATCGTCCAAGAACTCTCACGACATAATCAGGTTCACAGACTTGTTTCAGTTTACATATTGATTTTGAGAGAAAGAGATACAAACTCTTGATATAATTCCTGATTGAGATTCATTAAGTTGTAACTCTCGGAATTGCATTTGAGTTTAGTCCATACAGGTTGCCTAAGACAAAGTTGGTGGTGTATTTGGGTACCCCCCGCATTTTCAATTGGTATCAGAGAAGGCAAATAATGAAAACCTAATAAGTTTGTGTTTGTTTGATCCTGGAAGTATATTCTTATGGGAAACTACTTTGGGAAGCATTTTCTGTTAACCTGTAACGTACACCATAGTTTCTTAAAGATTTTTCAGAGTTATTTTTCCTCAAGACTTTCTGTCTCACATGGTATGTAGGCGAAGATCTCTTTTTAGCTTCTGAAAAAACTATTAAGTTCTTGGAACAACTTGAATTGATCTTGAGTAAAGATAAGTACTCACAGTTTTTCAGACTCTAGTACAACTTGTTTTCAGTGTGGAAAATTCGGACATGTCAAAAAATCTTGCACATTTACAGCAATGATATTGACTACTCCTAATGGTTACATAATACCATTTCTTGTTCACCTCGAGGATGTAGAAACACAATGGAAAGACTGTCACTCCAGGATGGCTTATGAGTATTTTTCTCACCCAACCTCTTGTTAAAAAGATCTTGGCAGCACCCCATCATGTAATTATTTCTTGAGATTGGGAAAGCAGTAGTAAAGTTTGTTTTTGTTTGTACTTTATTTAGTTCCGTGATATATCCATCAAGTATCTGAGATCCTGATAGTTTGGTAATTGACTCTGGATAAAGGAAGGTTCTTAGTAATCATTCATGACCAAAGTAAAACATCACATATTGGATTTTTTTGTTACAGAGAGAAGAAAGCCCTATTTATACAAAAAAATCCCTTAATCCTACTTCAATTTGACAGTGAAAGAATACCCACTCACCAAAACATGTTTTCTGACAGTTCCTATCTTTAATTCGTCCCTGCAAGCCTCTCAACTAGCTATTGAAGCTAAACCTAGTCTTATCTATCTTAGTTCTAGCTTCTAAGGTTAATGTTCTTGACAAGGGAAAAGATAAGATTGAGAGAAATAGAGATTAAGAGTTTAATTGCATTAGGGTGTCTATGAGCAGAGATGGTCGGGAATGGATTTGATGGAAGGAGGTGAAGTGAAAGCTTTGCAGAGTTTGGAGAGAAGATGAAAACAATATGTATCGGAATTTGATGTACCGTGTGGAGATGACGTTGGATGTTGAGCAGCTTTTGGATGTTGAACGGGTGTATCGGGTTTGATATCTCGAGTTTGGAAAACAGGTTTGGGTTTTGGGTTCTCTACCAAGCCCGTATCTAATATCTCAAGCCCACTGCTAGTGTATCTCTTGCAAGCGGCTTGCGAAATGAGTACAAGCATATTTTTGCACGATATTTCTTATACACTTCTCACAACCTTTACGCCTCTGGCTACTAATTTCCTGCTTTTTTGGCTTCTCAATTCATCCAAGTTTTATTTAGTACTTAAAAACACAATAATTAGTAAAAGTAATTATTCTTGAAAACAATGAAAATACATAATTTGGGTTAAAATTGAGAAGTAAAGCATAAAAGATTGAGATAAATCTAAAAACTTAATTGAGAAGTAATTATTCTAAAAACTTAATGGCTTTAACAAATAAAGCTCCCACGTTGAACGGTGAGGAAACCCTCCCTTCGTATTAGCCGAAATAGGCTTTTTTAAAAATTTTGTTTAAAAATTTGGCGTTGTTCTCCTGTTGCAATCCAGCAACAAAAATTACATCCACGCTGCAGAGAAAATATAAACCGAAGACCATATACAGAAAAGAAAAAATTGAACTGGCAACTGGGCTTAACTTGTTTTACCATTGCTAGGTAAGAAAAGCCATTAACAGTTTAACACCAACAATTAGCACCAATAACCATAAAAGAAGTAGAAAAGCAGGCAGGCCAGTGGCACAACAAATTTTGATGTTAGAGCCACAGAAGTCAAAAAGCAGGCAGGCCAGTGGCACAACAAATTTTGATATTAGAGCCACCGAACTTCTGTATCAGTTATAAAATAACTAAATTTATCTTGAGTGGAAGTAGGGGGCAAAGAACATACGGTTTTAGTTTTGTCTAAATCTTCATTATGGGGACATTTTATCTTGAGTGGGTCCAAGAACATATTTAAGAATCTTCATTCGGGGACCATGGTTGCAACGTAACCGGACAATAACGTAACCGAACTATCGTTTCTATTTGGGAAATGTTTTTTACATAATGTGTTCGTTGAGAAATGTTTTTTGCAACTTGTTCTTGGTTGGAAATGTTTTAAACAGAACGTTTGTTCAGTTGGGAATTGTTTTTGCAACTAACAAACTGGTTGGAAATGGGAATTGTTTTTGCAACTAACCAAACTTACGTTTGGTTGGGAAATGTTTTTGGGAAATGAACTTTTTTGCAAAATTGTTTTTTAACCAAACTTACGTTAAGTTTTGAAAAACCGTTTTATAACAAAAAACCATAATGGTTGGGAAAAACTAAAAAAATCATAATCCCAAAAAACGATTCATATTTAATCTTGGCAATTGAATAATCTGACATAGCAAGGAACATGGGCTTTCCTTCCACTGAGAAACTTAAAAAGGTAGCGAAATAAAAAATAATAGCGCAATCTGTAGCCACCACAATGCCTCCATTTATGTTTCCGGACATAACAATCAGAACATGCCATAACATCAATTCAAATCGGAATATATAAATGAAACATATCAATTAAAAATATCAGCATGTTGTTTGTATTTTTGGCTTGAACTAAATATCAATTAAAATCGGAATATATAAATGAAAATCACAATGTTTTCGAGGAGAACTAAAGAAATTCACCATCTTGAAAGAGTGTCGATGTAATAGGCACGAATAGATCAAATGTAGAATCGGTTTGTCCTGGAGCAATTTCTTACACCAACTTTCTTTACCGTTATTATAAAGTATTAATGGAAAAAAGTTGCTCTGGGACAAAGGACCCTACATCTAATCGAATCACAACAAGTACTACATCAAATCCTTAACAATTGTACTGGGACAGAGGACCCTATATCTAATAGGATCACAACAAGTACTACATCAAATCCTTGATAATTGTAATAAGGTGAAACATTTTCCAAAAAAAAAAAATTAATGTTAAAAAACAGATAAAAAAATCTGCAAAAAAATAAAAAAATAATACAAAATTGAATCAAATATATAATAATAACCTATCTCCGATTTAACGATTTAATTTTGAAATATATAAGATCTGTTTCTAAAAGTATATTTGTAAAACTGGCGTTCTAGAGATGATTAAAATATTCTAACAGCTGAATCTGTTTTAGAGATGATTAAACCATGGATGTACTAAACTCCAAGTCTCTAACAGATTTGTAACGACTTAAAAAGAAAACAGTGGTCATTTTATAGCATGTGCATACGTATTTATGATGAATCTGTTGAAACCATGGATGTACTAAACTCATAAGTAGCAGGTTTTACAAACCTTAAACATAAACATAATCATAAGTAGCAGGTTTTACAAACTAACACAGGAGCGTACATATCTTCCATAATCATCGTCACTTCGCCTGAAAAGTACAATCGAATTTGAACCACCTTTATTCCCATAATGACTTTTCCTCTCAATAGAAGGAATAATTACCCCTATTTTTGAGAAAAACAAGTCATCATGGAAATCACAGATGATTCTATTCTATGATCAGATATAACAAAACAGGAAAAGAAATAGAATGAACCGTCTTCATCAGCACAATGATTTTTCCTCTCAGAAAGATCCAAGACTCGTCTCGATTTGCTTCTGAAAGTAAAAATCATCGTGGAAATAAAGATGATTCTGTTTTTATTTCTCTGTAACGAGAGAGAGACTGGGCAACGAGGTGGAGAAGAAGTTAGTTGAGTTTTCAGAGGCATGAGAAAAGTCCCATGTAGTTTTCCTATTTATAGCCGACTAACTAACCCTACTAGGGTTTACTATGTTTAGGTTAATCGAATTACCTATTCTACCCTATACAGTGTGTTGGCCGGCGGCTAGGATTTTGCTATTTTTGTTAACGAGTTGAGTACCGAGACGCCGAGTCAGAGAGTCCTGTCCTGTGAGTTGGCCAATCTCGATTTTTATTTTTGACTCGACAGTTCGCATGAAACTCAGTCACTCAGGCTCTCCAAGGTCCAAGAATCATGATTAAGACGCAGCTCAAGACTCAATGATGCGTTCATTTATGCATGTGGTCACTCTTTTACAGTTTTACTGCGAAAAATTAGCCAAGAGCGTACGTAGAGAAAGGGAGTGATCAATGATGGACCACTGACTAACTTAGGACAAATGATTTGACGCATCACCAACTTGAGTTGTGACCTAAGCTCCAATTCTAAAATCGGGTAAATGATAAATTGCATGGCTTGACTACGTTTGATGCGTTGGCTTTGCTAAAAATACACACGCACTAGCTAGATTTCAAACGGTTATCAACTCTCTAGCTAAGTGACACAAGGCTTGCGTATTGCTCGACGAAAAAGGTTAATAGAGAGATGGACCACTGTCGATTGCATTGAGGTGCCATCACGAGTCTCACCAAACTATTATTATTACCTCTCCTCAAGTTTTTATTTCTGTGTAAAAGTAATTTTTTTCGGTGAACTAGGTTACTAGAACGAGGAGGAGAAGAACATTAAACGGTGTTTCTTTAATAATTTACATATTGTATTTGAGTTTCTTCCTTGATTTGCTTTCTTTCTAGTGTTCACCGTTTTTATTATTTTTCCTTTTTTTTAACTTTTCGAATCTATGAGTCATGGGATAAAAAATGGTGGGAATGGTGGTGGAGGGATTCCCTCTACATTATCTCTTTTGGCTCGTTGTGAATGTGAAGGCAATAAAATGCAGAGGGATTCCCTCTACTCTATACTGGAATCAACAACACCCGACAAATTGTCATGGCAATCAAGAGGGTAATTTCTGGACATCTGATGAGGCATGCGTATGACCTTACAAATTGGTTGTCAGTTCCTAGCAATAGTAGGAGAGGTACTATCTCATTATTGATGTCGGCTTGAGTAGTTGCATCAATTTATCATCCCTTCTTCTTTTTTTTTCCGTTGCTATACCTTTGCAGAAAGTCTCTTTCCTGAAAATTACTTAGTGGGATCGTGTCGTTTCATTGTTTAAATTATTTTGCCCTCTTTCCAGTGAGCGCAATTACGAATTACAAGCAAGGATGTATCCGCTTGCATAATCTTTAGTCGTTTTGCAATTTACTTTTGTTCACAATTGTGAATCACACTTCTACGTCTAGACATCCGGTTTGGTTGTTGCCAACTTGAGTTGTGACCTAAGCTCCGATTCTAAAATTGGGTAAACGATAAAATGCATGGCATGACTACGTATGATGCTTTGCTTTTTCTTAAAAAAAACGAACACACTAGATTTCAAACGGTTATCATCTCTCTAGCCTTCTATGAAAGAAATTAACAGAGAGATGGACCACTGTCCATTGCATTAAGCTACTCTCGCTCAGTTATTATTATCACCCCTCTCCTCAAGTATTTATTTCTATGTAAAAGTGTCTCTTTCTCTGCCTTTGTGTGTCCACATTTCTGGTTCTTAGCGGGGAATTTAAATTTTTAAGGAGGCCTAATAGATTATAAACCGCAGGATCTTTAAATTAGACTAATAATCCAACACGCCCTCAGGAGGACGCGAGTAAAAAGAAGACTCGACACAAAAAACGATACAATATTAGAATATGGGTGTTTCTTTATAAATACAGTGATTTAATAATTTGATGTTTCTTTATTACAGTGTATTTGAGTTTCTTCCTCAATTTGTTCACCGATTCTTATCTTCCTTTTTTTCCATTCTTTTTTTTTCATCAACTTTTTGAATCAGGGGCCACAAAACGAGTCATGGGTTGAAAAATGGTGCTATATGGGAATGGTGGTGGGCACTCGAGTCAAAGGGAATGGTGGTGGTGGGCACTCAAAACCTCCTTTTGAACTGATTCAAAGGCATTCTGACTTTTACTTTCAACTAGTAAAAATATAAGGAGTAAAATATAAGGTGGAGAAATGTACTACTTCCCCGTTCCTAAATAATAGGCTGATTTCTATAAATAGATGTTTCAAAAAATAAATTTGATTTCTTAATGGAAAAGTCAAATGTTACCTTAATTCACTTTTTCTTTTCACCATTTCACTTTACTTCTTTTCTTTGTGAGTGTCATGGGGACCATTTCACTTCACTTCTTTTATTGACAAATGTCATGAGGACCACTTTCAATGATTAGTTCTCTTAATTTCCTTAATTTTCTCTAAAAATAAAACCAGCCTATTAATTAGGAACGGAGGGAGTAGTATACTTGAGAATTGGGTGGTGATGATTCCAGAATATAGTCCTTGTAGCTGATTCATCTGCCCTTTATTGATGTTGAATCGATAAGATTTCTCCGAGCCAGTGAATTTGGTTAGAAAGGGGAGAATAATTTGTTGCTTATAAAATAATAGTACACCTTTGCGTTTGGTGCCTAACCTTGTCCAAATTTGAGTTTGGTGTCCAGTGGATTTTGGTCAAACGGTTGACTTAACAGAAGACTAATTGACCGTTGACGATTTAATTTTTATCTTAATTATTAATAAATGTTATAAAATAATTATGGAGATGAACCATCACTCTACTAATTCATAATAATTAGGCTCTTAATACCCACTTTATGGGTGTTAATTTTGTAACTCATCAATCTCATCCCACTGGTACTTTAGCAACACCCGAAGTGAATGCAAGTTCATCTTGTGGACTTGGGAAGGGTCATTGGCATGGACCCAAGCGTCACATTAACAAGAAAAAGGGTGGTCATAATGCCAAAAAGGGGAACAACAACAACCTTTCTCAAGATAAGAGGAAGGGAAAGGGTTAACAAAACAAGCCCAAGGAAAACAAAGAGACTAGTTGTTTCCGTTGTGGCATGCAAGGACATTGGTCCCACGTCCGTCGTACTGCCAAGCATATGGTTGATCTGTACCAAGCATCTCTTAAGGCAAAAGGAAATAATGTAGAAATGAATTTCGCTAATTTTGAGAATGGGGATACTACCCACTTCGACATTTCAAATTTCCTTCTCCAGAAGAACGACAATGAATCTTAAACATATGGATTGACAACCAATTTAATTTCTAGTAGGATTTCCCATTTCCCTAAAGACAATTTCCCTATTGTTAGCAATGATTATTGTTAGTTAGTATTTGTTTTTCTGCAAAGGTGTGTTTAATTGTTTTGCGGTGGTTGTTTAGTTGAACTTTGCTTTCATGTAGTTTTACTTCCTAATGAATTTATGTTTAATTTTGAGGTATACCTAAATTTCTCTTATTAATTATTTTTGAAGATATGGTGAAAAGACGAGGGTACCCAAATACACCTCAATCTAAAACTTTTCCACCTATAAGTTCTTTCTCCGAAAGTGATTGTATATGGACTGAGTCGAGACAATACAACTAATCGGTTCACACTTCGTGTGATCGTCTATGGATACGTGATTGAGACAAAACAACAACGAAGTATGTTTACTTGATAAAAGGTTCAGACTTAACCAAACACAGTAGGATTGCTATTAAGTAAATAGGAGTTAACGTTTGTGTATTTTACTTCTAATTATAATAAAACAATTATAATTGCGGAAATAGAAAAGTAAAAGACACGGTAAGATTTTGTTAACGAGGAAACCGCAAATGCAGAAAAACCCTGGACCTTGTCCAGAATTGAATACTCTCAGGATTAAGCCGCTATACAAAATCTAAACCAACTTAGTATAGTCGAGACCAAGCAATTAAATTAACTTATAGTTCACCTAGTTTCGTCTGTATTCCCACGCCTTCGACTTGTAGTAAGTCGCGTACTTTGAATAATTCCTTTGGTTCGTATTCCAAACAGTAAAGGAACAACAAATCTGTTCGGTAACAACTCTTTTCAATCAAGTGATATGAGTTCGACAAAAGGCTCTTCCGTTTATCCAAATAAACTCCTTTGTCAGGTCCTTAGATCTATCAATCAACAATTACCGAAGTAATCGTTTAGAGATTTTGCAATCAATACTCTTAATCCAAAGAATTGTATTGATGCCAATCTACTCAACTAATCAATCAAATCTACCACAAGGATAAATCGATTATAGTTGGATCATATTCCAGCCGAAACAAGTATTGTTCACACCAAAGATTATGAACCCAAATTAGAAATCTTCAAAGTCTTCTTTGTATTCAAATCTTTTTAGATCTTCAATAAACACCTGCACACAATCAACTTGAATCTCTTGTGATCAATCACACACAGAACGGAGTCTGTTAATGTTGGATTATCACAAGATGTCTTTAGATCTACAAACAATCTAAAGATCCCTGTCGAAACTTTGATCTAGTTTGAGTGAATCTTATATTAGAAGAGAAGATTCTCAAGCATAAACAAACTAGGTAAAATCAAAGTTCAACCACCGTTAGTCAATCAAATCAATCGAAAACTAATAATAAACTGCAATTATCTAGTTTCCCACCAACGGTATTAATAGAGCTTCTCAATCCAAAATAAGTCTTTAAACCGAGCGGTAGTAAGAGATTTTGCCTAATTAGGTTACTTTCCTCTCCGAATAGGCGGTTCCACTAGTAACAACACAACTAGGTAGTCTTGATGGCTCTGAGGATTAGTTTGCTCGAAATGCAAACTTCAATATTTATAGACCAAGGACGTTTGGACACCAAGGAATTTCCAAAACCGAAAATATTCTCAAGATATGCATTAACGCCCAAATTCGGTTTCCATAATTCCTGGAAATGCTTTGTCCAAATAATGACCGAAATCTCAGTAGAAAATATTCAATTAGTAAATGCACATTACCAATTTTAACTTTCTAAAGATATGCATTTATTTGCTGGAAAATAAAAGCATATAAAATTAAAAACCTTAATTAAAAGATTCTCAATATATTTTGATCCGGGATTCTCCTTTAACTATTAAGGAATATCTTTGAACAATAAAAGATAAGAGTTACTGCACATGTTCAAAGTATGTCGACATCTTAACTTTGTAAATCCTTTTTCATATTTACAATCTTGGAACCAATTTGCCACACTTCCAAACAAGTTTAGAATTGGTTCATCTGACTTTCAAGAACTATGTGATTGATCAAGAACTCTCAATCACCAAACATGGGTTTCACGGTTCTACCAAAACAAGTTTCGGTTCTACCTCCATGTGGGTACTATAATTAGTCACGCTAGCTTTCCAAAATTTGGTTGACTAGGTACTAGGATCGGTTCCCACATATATATGGTATCTAACTTGTATTTGGTGCACATGTCCATAGGATCGGTTCCCAATAACTACAAACATTTTGCACATGTTCATAGGATCGGTTCCCAATAACTAGAAACTTGTCGCACCTCTTACAAGGGTCGATTCACCTTTTGTGATCGGTTACACCTCTTCATAGGATCGGTTCCCCAATGAGTAGAGTTGGTCATACCAATAACAACAAATCGATCATACCATCTCAGGTGATTACTTAAGATCGGTTTCACTAATAAAAGTCATACAAATACAAAATTCGGGCCTGGTGAATAGTTTTACCAAGAACACAAACAAGTCATGAGCGGTTATACTAATCACACATATTGGTAATCCAAATATTTACAATGAATAACATATACCAATAAGCCTAACGATTTCCCTTTCGATTCACAAAACAAGTTTACAAACGACTTCCTTTAAACAAATGTAAAACATTGTTTCCTAGGATGAAATCTTCACCTTTACCCATACACATAATCACAATAGCATTCATGCAATTATGTCGATGTCTTATATAAAAAGTTCAAAAGATAAGCGTTATACTTCGTATTGTATTCCTTAATACTATGTCTAGCTAGATTATAATCATTCATGCTTCGCAATTATGTTTTCAATATGCACGACTTGAAAGATACGTTAGGGAATGAAACAGTTCAAGTCAAATATTACTAACCTCAAGTGGAAGGATGATGTTGTCGTTGTAGCTCCTTACTTCTTCACTTCTTCAAGTCTTCGTAATACTTGTAATGTCTCATATCCTAATACTTTCAAGCTAACCTATACGAAGTTGACTCTAGTACATAATCAAGCGACTCTTTGAATGAGTTTTGATTCACTAAAATATGACAACCAAACTTGACATACCAACTTGGTGAGTTGGTGAGTTAACATATGGATATTGCTAAAGGCTTGAGCACTTTGCTAATAAGGTTATGTGTCTTGTAGATAGTGCAACGACACATACAATTCTCCAAGATAAGAGATTTTTCTCAAGTCTAAAACTAGCTAACGCTAATGTTAGTACCATTTTGGGAATATCAAAAATAATTGACGGTTCCGGAAGAGCTGTTATATTATTACCTGATGGTACATAATTAATATCAAAGATGCTTTATATTCTAGAAAATTCACTAGAAATTTTCTTAGTTTTAAAGATTTTCGTCAAAATGGATATCATATTGAGACTATTAGCGAAGATAATATTGAATATCTTTGTACAACTTCTGTTGGCTCAGGCAATAAATATGTGTTAGAAATTCTTCCGGCTTTTGCGTCTGGATTATACCACACTAGTATAATTGAAACACACCTTGCAATATCCGATCCAAAGATTTTTAAACTTTGACATGACCGTATTGGTCATCCAGAATCTACTATGATGCGTCGGGTTATAGAAAACTCACATGATCATTATTTAAGGAATCACAAAATTCTTACGCCTCATGATTTTCCTTGCGATGCATGCTCTCAAGAAAAATTAATAATTAAACCATCTCCAACAAAGGTTGGTATTTATTTTTTTTAATTGGAAAGATAAGGAGATTTATATTAAACTCAAACAGAGGCTACAAATTGTTTCCTCTTATAAGAGAAACTAACTCTCTTGGAAAAGCATTGTCATTCCATGACTCACTAGTTATTCTACCATTCCTAGCTTTTTTTGCTAGATGGTCTGCCACACCATTAAGATCTCTAGAAACATGGGTACATACCCATGAGTCAAAGGAACTCAGTAAGTGCTTACAGTCACTAATAATACTATTATTTGTCCATCTAACTGAACCTACTTTGCCGTTTATGACATTTATATTATCTCCCTCTAAATGCAGCTTAGACACTTCTTTCATTAGGCCCATCCTTATTGCTTCATATGATGTTATAGCCTCTGCTTGTTCCTCGTCATAAGCTACTCCTTTAATAATGGTTGCTCCAGCACATGACCCTGCATCAGTAAAAGCTATTAGTCCACATCCCATAGTATTATTCTCTTTAAGATAAGATCCATCAAAGTTAATTTTTGTAAAGCCTATTTCTGGTAGACTCCAATTTCTAACTCTTATGTTTTGAGCACCAGCAGAAACATTAAGAGTCTATTGCCTGCAGGAAACACTGTTCCAATAAGATAGAGATTGATGCACCTGTCGTTTAAACACCTCCACATGCACTTTCATATTATCAAATACCAACGCACATCTCATCTTCCAGACATGCCATAACATAAATCCAGCACTAGAGACAAAATCAGGGTTTATTTGTCTACTGATTGCACTATTATTACACCAAGTAGCTATCCAATATTTTATATTCATGACATTATACATCCCTGCAAATACACTATTTACTGCAGTATATGAAGACTTAGTGACTTGACAATCCAAAAGGAGGTGATCTACTGTTTCAACATGGTTACTACATAGAGGATACTTCTGATTAACATTACGGACATACCTACCTATCTTCCCTCTTAAGGGAAGACAATTATTTACACACCTCCATAAGAAATGTTTAATCTTAGGTGGTAGTTTGAACTTCCAAAAAAATTCCAGTTAAAATTATCTTGAACTGGACCAAAGATTTTGGCAGTCACTGCTCTATAAGTAGAATTAACAGAAAAGTCACAATTATAAGATGGTGTCCATCTAAGTTCATCAATAGCCAGTAGGGGAATTCTTATTTTACAGATATCAGTTACAGTTTCATCATCAAATAAAGTAGTCAACATACTAATATTCCATTCATTAGCATTTTGATCAATTAGTTGATCCACATTTGTAATGTTAGCAGATGCAAAGTGAGAATTTAAAAGATTAGACTTACATGACACCCATTTATCCTTCCAGATCTAAATATCCTTACCATTCCTAACCTCCCAGCAGTAGTTCTCTAATCACCTTTAGGCCTTTACATATTCCCCTCCAAACCCAAGACCCAGCTTTGTCATTTACATAGTGTAGTGGATTGTAGTCAGGGAAATTTTGTGTTTGAGAATCTGAGCTCATAAAGCATCTAGCTCTTTTAGCATTCTCCAGGCCAGCTTTTCTAATAAAGTTGTATTAAGATATTTAGTTTTCTTAATGTTAAGACCACCATGAACTATTGGTTTGGTAACATTGTCCCAACCTCTAAAGTACAAACCTCTATTGCTCCATTTCTTATTCCAAAAGAACTCCCTATGGATAGAATCTAATCTATCAGTTAACCTTTTTGGCATAGGAAACACAGCAAAATGGTGATTGGCTAGAGTTCCTAAAACTAACTGAATAAGGACAGTCATATCAGGTTGATTGACATGTTTACTTTTCCACATTCCTAGTCTGTTTTCAAAGTTGGTTTCTAGATGACCAAATGTCTCCATTTTATTTATAGATTAGAAGCGGTACACCTAGATACTTTTACTGTAAGCCAGACCTTCTAATTTTCAAGATGCTGACAACACTATTTTTAACACCATTATCAGTTTTTGTGCTAAAAGCTACTCCTGATTTATCATAGTTTATTGACTGACCTGAATATTTGCTAAACTATTGAAGGATATCATCCAAGTTCCTAGCACATTTAGTATTTGCTTTAGTAAACACCAAGCAATCGTCTGCAAAAAATAGATGACTAACATAAGGAGCATTATTAGTAACTTTAATACCTTGTATATCTTTTTTATTCTAAACATTAATAAACATTTTAGACAAAACATCCATACATATAATAAACAGATAAGGGGACAATGGGTATCCCTGTATAAGACCCCTTGTTGGAAAGAACTGCTCTCCAGGAGAGCCATTGAGAAAAATAGAGGAAGGAACAATAGTAACACAATGTTCTATCATAGTACACAAATGAGGGTGGAACCCAAGATGCTTAAGAATAGAAATTAAAAAAGGTCATTCAATTATGTCAAAAGATTTTTACATGTCTAACTTAAAGGCCATAAGTCCATATGTTGACCTATGTTTCCTAAGGGTATCCACAATTTCATGTGCTATAACTATGTTATCATTATCAGTTATTTGCCTTGAGGAAAAAAAGACAGATTGAAAAGACGAGGATACCCAAATATATCTCAATCTAAAACTTTTCCACCTATAAGTCCTTTCTCCAAAAGTGATTGTCTATGGACTGAGTCGAGACAATACAACTAATCGGTTCACACTTTGTGTGATTGTCTATGGATACGAGATCAAGACAATACAACAACGAAGTATGTTTACTTGATAAGAGGTTCGGACTTAACCAAACACACTAGGATTACTATCAAGTAAATAGGAATTAATGTTTGTGTATTTTACTTCTAATTATAATAAAAACAATTATAATTACGGAAATAGAAAAGTAAAAGACACAGCAATATTTTGTTAACAAGGAAACCGCAAATGCAAAAAAAAAAAAAACCGGGACCTTGTCCAGAATTGAATACTCTCTGGATTAAGCCGCTATACAAAATCAAACCAGCTTCATATAGTTGAGACCAAGCAACTAAACCTATAGTTCACCTAGTTCCGTCTGTATTCCCACGTCTCCAACTTATGAATAAGTCACGTACTTGGAACAATTCCTTTGGTTCGTATTCCAAACAGTAAAGGAACAATAAATCTGTTTGGTATCAACTCTTTTCAACCAAGTGATGTGAGTTCGACAAGAGGCTCTTCCGTTTATCTCAATAAACTCCTTTGTCAGGTCCTTAGATCTATCTACTAATAATTACCGAAGTAATCATCTAGATTTTGCAATCAATACTTTGAATCACAAAGAATCGTATTGATGCCGATCTACTCAACTAATCAATCCAATCTACCACAAGGATAAACTGATTATAGTTGGATCCTCTTTAACCGAAAAAGTATTGTGCACACCAAAGATTATGAACCCAAATCGAAATCTTCAAAGTCTTCTTTGTCTTCAAATCTTCTTAGATCTTCAATAAACACTTGCACACAATCAACTTGAATCTCTTGTGATCAATCACGCAAAGAACGGAGTATGTTAACAATGGATTATCACAAGAAGTCTTTAGATCTACAAACAGTCTAAAGATCCCCATCGAAACTTCGATCTAGTTTGAGTGAATCTTATATCACAAGAGAAGATTCTCAAGCATAAACAAACTAGGTGCAATCAAAGTTCAACAACCGTTAGTCAATCAAATCAATCGAAAACTAATAATAAATCGCAATTATCTAGTTTCCCCCAACGGTTTTAATAGAGCTTCTCAATCCCAAAGAAGTCTTTAAACTGAACGGCCGTAAGAAATTTCGCCTAATTAGGTTACTTTCCTCTCCGAATAGGTGGTTCCACTAGTAACAACACAACTAGGTAGTTTTGCTGGCTCTAAGGATTAGTTTGCTAGAAATGCAAACTTTGGTATTTATAGACCAAGGAATTTCCAAAACCGAAAATATTCTCAAGATATGCAATATATTCCAGATTTGGTTTCCATAATTCCTGGAAATGCCTTGTCCAAACATTGACCGAAAATCTCTTAGAAAATCTCCAATTAGTAAATGCACATTACCAATTTTCATTTTCCAAAAATAAAACTAAAAACCTTAATTAAAAGATTCTCAACTTATATTTTGATTCGGGAATTTCCTTTAGCTATTAAGGAATATCTTTGAACAATAAAAGATAGGCGTTACTACACATGTTCAAAGAATGTCGACATCATTACTTTGTAATTCCTCTTTCATACTTACAATCTTGAAGCCGATTTGCCACACTTCCAAACAAGTTTAGAATTGGTTCATCTGACTTTCAAGAACTACGTGATTGATTAAGAACACTCAATCACCAATCATGGGTTTAACGGTTCTACCAAAACAAGTTTCGGTTCTACCTCCATGTGAGTATTGTGCATAGTCACACTAGCTTTCGAAAAATTCGGTTGACTAGGTACTAGGATCGGTTCCCCACATACTTATGGTAACTACTTGTATTTGTTGCACATGTCCATAGGATCGGTTCCCCTTTCACTAAAAACGTGTTGCACATGTTCATAGGATCGGTTCCCCCATATGCTAAAAACGTGTTGCACCTCTTACAAGGATCGATTCCCCTTTGTGATTGGTTGCACCTCTTCTTAGGATCGGTTCCCATTTGCCTAGAGTTGGTCATACCAATAACACTAAATCGATCATACCATCTGAGGTGATTACTTAAGATCGGTTTCACTAATAAAAGTCATACCAATACAAAAGTCAGGCCTTGTGAATAGTTTTACCAAGAACATAAACAAGTCATAAGCGTTTATACTAATCACACATATTGGTAGTTCAAAAGATATGCAATGAATCACAATACCAATAAGCCAAACGATTTCCCTTTCGATTCATAAAACAAGTTCATGAATTTACTTCCTTTAAAGGAATGTAAAACATTGTTTCCTAGGATGAAATCTTCACCTCATACCCATACATAATCACAATAGCATTCAAACGATTATGTCGGTGTCTTATATAAAAAGTTTAACGGTTAAGCAATAAACCTTGTATTGTATTCCTTAATACTACGTCTAACTAGAGTATAATCATTCATGCTTCGCAGTTATGTTTTCAATATGCGTGACTTGAAAGATACGTTAGGGAATGAAATAGTTCAAGTCAAATATCACTAACCTCAAGTGGAAGGATGATGTTGTCGTTGTAGCTCCTTACTTCTTCACTTCTTCAAGTCTTCGCAATACTTGTAATGTCTCATATCCTAATACTTTGAGGCTAACCTATACAAAGTTGACTCTAGTACATAATCAAGCGACTCTTTAAATGATTTTTGGTTCACTAAAATATGACAATCAAACTTGACATACCAACGCTTGGTGGGTTCAACCGAGCTATGCTCTAACACATCTTGATAAGGACTGATGAATTTATCAATAACAGTTTTAAGACTACTAGTTAAAAGGTTAGAAATGATCTTATAACTAACATTAATCATACTAATATGCCTAAAATCAGCAGCATTTTTTGGAGCATTTTTCTTGGGGATTAAAGAGATGAAACTATGATTCATCTGTTTTAATATATGACCAGAGTTAAAAAAAAAAACATTGACCATACTAATAGTATCAGGACCAACAACATCCCACATTTTTTGATAAAACCCAGGAGGGTACCCATCTGGACCTGAGGAGGTCCAAGGTTGCATTTGCCACACAATATTCTTTATTTCCTCATCATTAGGAATGCTTATCAAAAAATTATTTTCTTCCTCAGTAATACAAGGATTTAACACATTCAGGTATGAACTGGCATCAGGAGGATTGTTAGATCTACCAATTTTAGAAAAGTGATCTTTTAAATCAGAAGAAATCATATCTCTATCTGTTAACCAAATCCCAAGACTATTCTGAATGCAATCAATTTGTGTCCTTTTTTTCCCTCCTAAATTTGACTTTATCATGAAAGTACTTTGTGTTGTGGTCATCAAATCTTAGGACATCTTCCTTAGCTCTTTGCAAATATAAATCTTGTTAAATTCCATACCAATATTTTAAATTATTTTTAAGTCTAACAATATGGTCTCTAGGAAGTCTGTTGTGTTATGACTCATGCAGTTGACCTTGAAGAGTCTGAATATGAGTGTGAATATTACCACAAACATTTTTGTTCCATTCACTAAGAGCTACTTTAACATTTTTCAGAGAATTAACATGCTTGAAAGCAAAAGAACCATTCACTCCAGCATGCTAGTTATTTGCAATTATACTTATACAAGAATTATTGGATAACCAGCATTTATTAAATCTCTTAGGTTTCCTGGTATTATTATCACTCCTAGAGGTAACCATAAGAATGGGAAGATGATCACTTCCTAGGCAGACAAGATGATAGACAATAGCATCAGGAAAAAAATTATCCCACTCATTATTCACAAGAGCTCTATCTATCCTTTTTAAGATAAGAGCATCTCCACTCCTTCTATTAGACCAAGTGAAGATGTTTCCTATAAAATTCAGGTCATATAGCCCTAACTCATTTAAGTGATCCTTAACATTGTCTAAGTGAGTCTGAGATAATGGATTACCTCCATTTTTTTTTCTTTTCTTCTAATAACAAAGTTTAGATCACCAATTATCATCCAAAGACAATTATACCTATTAGCCAAGTTACCCAAATATCCCCACTGAGTATCCCATCCAATGTCATCAAGTGCACCATACATACAATTCAAAAGAGTTTTGTCACTCCTAGCATCCATTTTAACTAACACAGTAATAAAATTATAGTTCATGTCAATAAATTCAATATCAATTGCATCTTAATTTCCAGAAAATCCCACGGGGTCAATATAGAGAAAATTTGGGTAATTAATGTTAGACTTTTTGTGTTTTTCGCAACAAATCCCATATGGTTAAAGTAATGCTTGTTAAGATTAAGTTAAGTCGGATTAGTCTTAATCCGCATTAAGTCATGTTTATGGTATTAATCATGCACTAAAGACTATATTAAGGTTAATGCTAGATAAGGTTGAGTATAAGCATGACATGTCATTTAGCTTGACATGTCATATGAGTTGTCCAATGTAGCCATGAGGTGTCCTCCAACTCATGATGGAAAGGTTGGACTGACATGTAAAAATCATGACTAGGGCTCTCTTCTAGCCTCACAAGTTTTCCTTAAAGAAAAATTGTTTTCATTCCAACAAAAGGTAATGTGAGGAATAGAAGTTGATAATAAGTCATGAAAGTTTAAGTGTCTTGTGTGTTCTATTTCCTTGTGTAATAACCTATTTTGATATGAACTATGTGTAGTGTTCTTGCTACATATGGTGTTGTTTTCAGTGAGTTGTTGAATATGCTAATACTAGTTTCAAGTCTAATTTCAGCATGTAGTCAACTTGGTAAAGCATAAAGACTAAGGAGCTGAAATTCCAACAATTAAGACTCCTAGTGTAGTTAGCCATTTTTAATTTGGTTCCTAGTTTCAGTTTATGAATGAAAAACCAAATTAGAATCATTAGACTTGACGAACTCTCTTAAGTGCTTCCTAGTTGTCTCATTCCCAAAGCCTTGAACATTCCAAGCAAGGATCTTCATCCAAATACTAAGACACTCACAAAAAATACACCCAGAAATGTTTTTACCAGCCCCAATAATCAAGAAGGTGCAATCAACATTCAGAGAGGACTCGGTATAAAAATTGCTAGCTGAGAGGATTAAAACTCTAATCTTGTTATGAGAAAAACCTAAGAAAATCAAAAATCCAGGAATAATAAAATTAAAATTAGGGAAAGTTTTAGGGTTTATATAATTTACCAGAAAATTAGTAGATCCTCATGTTGATTATGTGTAATCACACGACCGGCTTGATTAACCGAACTATCCATTGCTTCCATTCCTCCATAATTGTGGTATTCCATCTCCGATTCCATTTCGTTTCTACATTCATCAGTTCCAGCAGCCTCAATAATTAGGACATCCGATTGAAACATTGGGTTTGTATGAGAATTTTGGTAAGATGGGTTATTAGGGTCAGAAAGTTGATGGTTTTCCTCTTCTCTAACTCTTTTATTCTTTATCATCTCCCCTTCATTTGAGGATTCAATTTATGAATTATTTTCATTCTCGATATTTTGTTGCTCATCTAAACTGTTAACACCACCCTCATCTAGGATATAGCCTGCCAAAAGTGCTTCCCCTTCCTCAGTCTTACTGTATTCAAGAAAAGCACTTTTATTCATTGGCTCCACCTTTTGCTCTTGAGCCAACCTTTTACAACTCCCTTCATCATGCTCTAGAACCCAACAGTCCTTGCGAATTTCATAAGGTTGCATATAAAAATGATAAATAACCCATGTTTTTCCTCCCGATGGATTATTAATCCATCCGCCTCTTCTCAATGGATCTTTTAGATTCACCTCTATATATACTGTATTGGATACATTCCCTCTTGGAGTTCTTTTCTTCCCCTCTGATATAACTCTTTTTCCAATATCCATATAAATATCTTCCAGCAACTTTTCACTCAAGATAATCTGCTTTAAATTCCTTAGCCTTACACACCAAACTTGACTAATAAACTTATAATCTCCAAGGGGGATATCCGGATTATATTTGTGGAGGCAAAGTAGATAGCCCAACATTGACCAAGAAGCCTCTGAAAGGACACCATCATAAGCATTATTCCTTTCAAATCTGAAAAGAAAGAGGTTTGTACCTTTTGAAATAATCTGATATCTTTTGTAACATTTCCATCTTAAGTTAACTTCATTTTTAACCACTTCATGATTCAGTGGTTCTTTTGAAATGATCTTCCCCAGTAAACTATAAGAAAATTCTTCACCTGCATCTTTCACAACTTGAGCAGATGTTATTGTTCTCCTAAAAATTCTTGAAGGACCAACACCAATATTTGCAGCCTGCATCTTTGAAGACAATCTCTGCATTGAAAAGAAATTAAGAACCACTAATAATTTTTTTGCGCTTTCTTCCTTGATTGTTTGCAGCTTATAAGCACCGAAGATATTAGGGTTTACGATTAATGAAGGATATTTTATTGGCTTAAGGAGGGGTTGAGGATAAGCAGAATCATTTTGTTTCCTTATATTCAACTTAAAATAGTTGTCAAGTAAAATTTGCGGGTTTGGGGGTTTCACAAAATTTTGAATATTGAGAAGGAGTGAATAATTCCTAATTCTACTGCATAATTTATGTTTTGTCAAGTCAAGCGATTTAACCTGGTTAAACCAATGACTCATGAATCTGTAATATGAATTTTCCATGAAGAAAAAACACAGAGATTGATGGATAATATTAATATCCTTGGAACTGATGAAGATAATGGTGCACCTGACCATAACCTGGAGATGAAAAATCAACTTTTATCAAACGACCTTTGAATAAATTATTCGGGAGTAACACGACTTGCTGGAAACAAGCACTACTGCAACAATTCAACTTGCTGATACTGGATTTTAAAACCACGACTGGATTAAATACGGTGATTACACATGAACCAACAATGAGATCCGCAAAAAAGATTTATAATATCATTAGCATTTAAAAACCAACCAATAAAATTGAACAAAAAGTTCAATAAAAAAAAAAGAAAACTCATATTTCTTCTACAAGTAAATCTAAGAGAAATACCACATAAGATTATTGACTAGCAATCGAAAGAGGGGATATTTTGCATAAAACTATGCACTAATACATATGATCATAATATAGAGATATAATAATCATTAAATTAAAAATGCATTGAAAATTTTAAGAAACGGGTTGACTCAGTTTTTGTCGATTTATGAGCTCGCCTTTCAAAAAATTTTTGGCTTCAAATCTATTTCTCGCCGATTTGCAGGACAAATGTTGGTATTGAGGCACCTAATTTCTTACAAATAATTCAAGGAGATATATGTGGACCTATCCATCCTCCTTATGGACCATTTAGATATTTTATGGTCCTAATCGATGCATCAACCCAATGACCTCATGTGTGCCTACTTTCAAGTCGTACAATAGCTTTTGCAAGGCTACTAGCTCAAATCATACGACTAAGTGCACAATTTCGAGATCACCCCATTAAGACTATTCGTCTTGACAACACTGGTGAATTTACATCTAAAGCATTTGATATTATTGCATGTCAATTGGAATTGACGTTGAGCATCCCGTTGCTCACACGCATTCCCAAAATGGTTTAACAAAATCTTTTATTAAACGATTACAATTAATCGCTCGACCATGAATTTTTAGGAAATTTTTGATAAGTCAACGATTGATGGATCCATAAAAGAAGTAAGAAAAGTTCTAATTATCAATCATTAGAACAATTTTTGTATGAATAATACATGAAGTAATGAAGATTCACTGATAACGGAGGATAAAAATGGTGAGGAACGAGGACCGAGATGACGCCGGTTTGCAGAGCTTCTCTTTCTTCAACTCAGCCGATTTTTATCCCCTCAAAACTTGTTTTTCAGCTTAATCTCATAACTTCAAGCTAAGAAGAAATCTGACACAAGATGAAATTCCAGAAATGTTTGAGATGTTTGTTGGGATCTCCTCCAATTCTAGAGGATGAAGCTGAAGATAAACTCATATGCACATAACTTGGTGGATTCAACTCCAAAACATGCTACAAATGGTTAATGCAACAACTAGTTGACATTAATATTAACATAATCCCTTTCTCTTGTATTTGGGTAAAGATGGTTCTACCAAAGATACAATTCTTCACGTGGTCTGTTTCTTAATATTATATCCCCATAACAGATAACTTGTTGAGAAGGCGGTGTCAAATTCAAAACCCAGTGTGTTCGCTGACCTACATCCAGAAACTATAAATCATCTTTTACTGCATGCATTGTGATTTTTCACATTCAATATGGAGTTATTTCATTCGAGGTTATAATACAAGATGAGTATAGGCTGGAAATATTACTCAACAACTGCAAGCATGGAAATTCAAGAGAGGAAGAAACATAAGGAGAAAGATATGGCACATTCTCATATTTGCAATATGTTGGCCTAGATGGGATAAACGCAACAGAAGAGTAATGGTAAGAAAGAGACCCAAGAATTGAGCAGAGGTCATAATAGAAGTCAAAAATTTGATATATGTTAGGAGAGAGAAAGAAACAATCTTCAAAACTATTTTTTTTTTTTTTTTCCGGGAGTTAGTTACCCACTGGAAAGTAGTTATAAATAGCCGGTAAACGATACATACATTGTAAATAAAATGGGAGCCTGGTGTTTTACTGGTCTTTATTACGTTTTTCTTTTGTGAAAACTACTACCACACCCATTTTTCAGATTTTTTACACTAAGAAATCCACGCCCAGAAAAACTCGGGCGCGCACCCATTTTCTATGAGAAAATATCTCCCAAACCCATAGTTTCTGAAATTATGTTTCTTCACAAGCCACAGACTTTCTTCTTCCATTCATTCTCTTATTCTTCTCTACTGTGATTTTCTTCTCTATTGATTCTTTGTTTACAACCACAAGAGTGAACAAAGGTCCTGAGTAGCTGGCGGACTTCACCTCAAGGGTTATATGCACGCATGTGCTGTGAAGGGAGAAAAATTAGGTCTCTTTGGAAACAAATTTGTGAGCTGAGAAGAAGAACCAAAGTTTTACTGCCGGAGTCTCCTGTTGCTGATCCAAGTTTGCAGGCATTCTAGCCAAGGTACGATGGGCTGAGAATGGGGTTGAATTCCGTCTGTTTCTCAGTTTGAAACTTCAACTGAAGTTAATGTTGCTGTGACTGATTTTTTTAATGTTTGAGATAGATATCATGAGATTTTAGAAGCTCAAGAAGAACACGCAGAATGGGTAATCAAATATGGAGAATTTGGTTTGGTTTGGAGGTCGTTTTGCTGTTAATAAAACAGTTAAGTACTGTGGTTGCTGCCATTTCTTGTATGAAAGAATGATGGTGATTCATGTGTTTTCTAGAGTTCTTAAATGAGATATAGGGAGTTGGGTTGTTGTCAGAATTTGCAGGGGAGGTACAGGTGCTATCGAAATCAGTAGTGAGGTTATCTCTCGACTAATTGCAACACACACAGAAGATGTTCGAGCAATTGCCTGACTAATGTTGCTGCTATACTGAAATAGTGAGAACCGTTTTTGTTGACATAGGTCGTTCGCAGTCTGAACTGTGTTGATTTAGAAAATGAAGGAAGGTGATTTGACAGCGATGGCTAGACGTTCTAGTGGAGTTTCAATCCTGTATTACTGCTAGAAATTAGTGAAGAAAGAGCTTAATAATTGAAGTATGGGTCTACTGAGTTCTGACAGAAAGGATACAAGAAATGCTATAAGTTGAGAAGAACAAGAAAAATGGATGTGCTGTGGTGGTTTTGAGTTCGAGTTTGGAGCTGAACTGAGCTGGATTTCAGCTGGAAATAAGTCGTCGTTGTGACTGATTTTTGTACATCTACAAACTGAGTTGTTGTTGCTAGTTAGCCCTGGTTCATGGAAGAGATTGGCTAGAGTATAATGGGGGTTCTGGGTTGCTGCTAGACCAAGAACTTGAGCTATCAGATGGGAGTTGATATGTGATGTTGTCTGTGGTGTTGCTGTTCAAAGAAGCTGAAATGGAGGAAGGTTTGTGCTTCTGAAATGATGGTTTCTGGTGGTTGTTTTTGAGAAGATTAAAATGGGTTTAAGAGTTAAGATGGTTTATGAATGTTGAGAATCGTGGGATTGTATCTTATTCGCAAAACCAGTGAACAAGTAGATCAATGTCATTTTCATATGCCATATAAGTAGATCAATGTCATGCAGACTCGACTGCATAACATGTTATGCAGTAGTTCAAATAGATGCATAACCTGTTATGCATTTACAAAATTTAATGCATAACTTGTTATGCAGTCCAGAAAACGGTTGCATAACACGTTATGCAACAACTTTGTTGTTACAATTGAAACCAACAAAAACAAAGACTGCATAACTTGTCATGCGCCTACAATAATATCTGCATAACATGTTATGCAGTCGTGAAAATGGATGCATAACCTATTATGCATCCGAAAATATGGATGCATAACCTGTTATGCAATCGAGAAATGGTTGCATAATTTGTTATGCGTCTACTTTTTCTGTTGGATTTGGGTATATACAACGTTTTTAGTGGCTGCATAACCAAAATAATTGATGCATGAAAAAAAAAATGGTTGTATAACGTGTTATGCATCTTTTGTGGTGTATGCATATTGTGTTATGCATCTTTTTTGGAGGCTGCATAACGAATATGTAGTCAGTTTTTGAAATTTTCGCTAAAATGATGATCACCTCCGATTTTTTTCGTGAAAAACAATAATTTGATATTGTTGTTTGTACTCGTTGTGTAGCTCTCTTTAAAAGATTTCCATCGATATAAAATTTGTAAAATTCCAAGGCGCGGATTTTTAGATATGTTATATTCAAGTTGCGTTGCCAATTATACCCCTAAAAAATTATGATGCATAACCCGTCATGTAGACATTTTTCAAAATTTCATATAATTATGGGTGTTACCGAACTAAAAATTAATCTTGGGCCTGACATTGAGAATATATTTTTTTTTGGCCTGCGCCTAATTTCCCCTTTTCTTTTTAGCATGTGCAACCTTTTAAGTCAAAAAAAAAAAAAAAAGAAAAAGAAAAGAAAAGAAAAGAGGTTCCCTCTTCGATAAATCTTTCAATAAAATGCAGAGCGACTGACCAATTAGAAGGACTCTATGCTGGAATCAACACCCGATGTATTGTCATGGCAAGGAAGATGTACTGATGGTTAACTTATGGTGTTTTTCCAATATTTAGAGTTTGTTACCGTGTGTATGTTGCTCTGTCCTTTTTTTTTTTTCTTTTTTTTTTTGAAGCATATTGTTCTGTCTGATAAGGCATGTGTATAACCTTGCAATTTGAGCATGTGTAGGTTGTCAGTTCCTAGCAATAATAGTAGGGGTGGTAAATTAATAGTGCTATTGACCATATATCTTTTGTGCATTTGTTGGTTTGCATATAAGTTTCGCAATATTATGCTTCCAAACAGTAGCTATATGGATTACGTACATAGCAGTATCCAATTGTTATCTTCATGGAATTCGATTTTTTTGCAAGCTTCAATAAATGCATATGGATTATTTTTTTCACCCGCTGCAATCTATCGCCTCCTTTGCCAAAACAAAAAACTAAATCGAATGAGTAAACTGTGTAGTGTGTGTAGTGTGTGTATCCAAGAAGCAATGGCGAGTTGGCAGCCAAAGCAAAAGCGCTAATCTGTTAATGGGTTTGTACTCTTCACGTGCCTGCCATAGTAACCGAAGCAAAAACATTATTAAGCAGGAATATGTTATTGGTTTGCCACTCTGTGGTCTTCACCAGTCTACCCGGAACACAACACCACATCATGGCCCTAATGATGCTTTATTTAAAGATATTTTAAATTTTAAATGTTCTTTGTAATTCCAAATTTACTTTTGTTCCCAGAGATTCTGTTAACACTGTTGTTGCACACTCTTCTATGTCTTGGTCTAGACCTCCATGGCAGGTTTGGCTGTTGCCAACCATTGAGGAAGATCTGTAAGCCCATCAGGGATTTACTTAAAAAATACAAGAAACAAACAATTTACTACTACTTCTGCAATTTAGTCCGACTGGCCTTGAGAAAATAACTACTCTCCTTAGTACTCCCACCATTCTTTTTTAATAGGCTAATTTATTTTTAGAGAAAATTAAGGAAATTAAGAGAACTAATAAAAGAAGTGGTCCTCGTGACACTTGTCAATAAAAGAAGTGAAATGATCCCCATGACACTTGTCAGTAAAAAAAGTAAAATGAAATGGTCCACATGACACTTGCCATCAAAAAAAGTTAAGAGAAAAATGGTCCTAGAAAACTAAAGTAACATTTGACTTTCCCAATTAGAAAACCAACCTATTTTTTTGAAACATTTATTTATAGAAACCAGCCTATTATTTAGGAACGGAGGGAGTATTAAATAACCTCAAAAGCACCAGCTGAAACATAAATGGGGCAATTAGAGAAGAGAGATGGTACATTTTAACTCTATCCATCCAAGTTTCACATACTCACAAGTCTCACACAGTACATGGTTTTTCTTTGTCCTTTGCCTACCCTAGATTTATAGGGTGAGTAATCTATATTTCCAGTTGTTCAACGATAAATACTGTCTTTGGAATAGCTGTAGCACAAAATTTTCAATTACCACATGGGCCTAGTTGTCTCAAGAACCAACAAAGTAGAGCCTATAGTTTGGTATTTTCCCAATTCAATTACATTTTGACAGAAGATTGACACCAGCAAAGGCAAATGATGCAATTGGTTTCCTTCATGTAACAAGAAGTCCGAAAACAAAAAAAGATTCTTACTAGTCATCACTGCTAAGATCTCCCCATCGGACATTATGCTTTGCAGCAAGATAATGTGCTCCTACTGGTCCTCTACTACCATATGGATACAGCTCTGGTGCAATTTTCTTCTCTTCCAATTCTTTCAATAAAGGTGTGAAGAGTGCCCAAGCAGCATCAAGTTCATCACTTCTAATGAACAGCCTGCGTTCACCTTCTACCGCATCCAACAGAAGCCTCTCGTAAGCATCTGGTATCTCCTTTGAATACCTTTCAGAGACATCAAATCCAAAAGTCAGTCAGAAAAGCAAATTCCAACTTGCAAAGATTAATCCAAAATCTAATGAGCATTGTGCCTGGGAAGTATTGTCTCTGATCCAAATTCTTTTGCTCATTGCAGAATTAAATTGACAAGTAGATAGTACTGAGTCTCACCGTGTTTTATAAAGAAGATTCAAGTCACTGCGATCTAGTCTCATCCCTAGACCTGGAACCTTATTATTGATTTTAAGATATATAGCTTCATCAGGTTGCACACGGAGAACAAGTTCGTTGGTAGCTTTATCCAGATCTGTTCGAAGTTTCGCTTATATAAGTTACCAGGAACATGTCTGAACTGAACTCTGATCTCTGCCCTACAGTTTCATTCCAACAGCACTTCAATGATTGTGCTGTACTGGTCGCAGTAACAAGTACAAGAGCATAATAACAAATGAAAAACATAAAAGACATGAGGAGTTTTCACAAAACCTTCTAGTATGGAGAGCTTTGCCTGCTTTCATCAAGAAAGGCACACCATCCCATCGTGCATTATCGATGAAAAGAGCAGCAGCAGCAAATGTAGGAGTGACACTGTTGTTTGGAACAGTTGGGTCATCTGTGTAAGCAGGATAAGACCTATCACCCTTTTTGTGGCCCTTATATTGCCCTATCGTTACATCATCAAGCGATAAAGTTCTCATTGACCGCAAAACCTTCACCTGAATCACATACGACATGATGAAACACAGTTTTCCTGCTTGAAACTGAGATATAATCCCTTGGGTTTTCAGCAACATGCAGACCCTGGTGATGAATTTAACCATCTTTCAACTGGTACTTTAAGAAATCCATACCTTTTCATTTCTAGTGTCCTCAGCTTCTAAGGACACAGGTGTTTCCATTGCAAACAATGTTAGTATTTGAAGGAGATGGTTTTGCATTATATCTCTGATTATTCCATAGTTATCAAAGTATCTGTAGGTTGAAAAAACTTGGATATAAGCATCCTATATGTACTTCCAAATGATGCAGCAATGTTTAGTAAGTCAGGAATAAACATTTTGAAACTAACCCGCCTCGACCTTCAGTTCCAAAATCTTCAGAAAATATGAACTGCACATTTCTGATATAGTTCCTAGACCATAAAGGTTCAAAGATGAGATTGGAGAAGCGAAGTACAGAGAGATTCTCAACAAGCTCCTTCCCTAAGTAATGGTCAATCCTACACAAGATAAAAGGAACACACATGTTAATGTCGTTTTTAATATTACAAAATGAAAAACAATATCAAGTTTTCAGTACCTAAATATTTGGTCCTCTTTTAGATACTTCTTCAAAGATCTGGTCAATTCTCCAGATGATTCTGCATCACGCCCAAATGGCTTTTCTACAATTACTCTAGTCCACCCAATTGTTGCAGAGGCACGAAGGCTAGCACATCTTACTACGTCTACGAAAATATTTGGAGGAATTGACAAATAGAATAACCTATTTGAAAGCTTTCCAACCTGACATGGAGTTGAAGTACAACTTAAAATTCTAAAATATAAATGAGAGATGAGAAAAGTTTGTACAGGGTGAAATATTTCTTCAGTAGCTAATACTAGCTTCTACATTTAGCTAGCAATGGCAAGTCTAATATGAAAATTTTATAGGACATACATAATTTCTTTTCTAAGGTCCAGTTTAGACATCTGACAAATCTATGTTGGCGTCGCGGCAAGTCACCGTGTCATCTTGTTAACAATTTGTCCCACATTGTCTGAGAGACATCTGCTTAATAAGCCTTGGGCAATCCTATCCTACATGTTCCCACATTAATAAAGGAATGCACATTCATTCTCCAGAGACATGCACATTACCTCTTTCTCTCTCAGTCTATTGTCCAGCTCGGCGAAACCTTCTTCGGAGTTGTACTGACCAGACTGGTAGAAGCATCTTTTCAAGAACTGTTCCATCTTTTCGCTGCAGTTTTCCCTGTTAACAATGAAAATTGCAATGACAAAGAATGAACCAAGAGTATATGACAAAATATAAACAGACTAGAAAGCAGTTAAACACATAAAAGAAGTGGTGTATGTATGTACCTCTGGTCAATTCTACAAGTCAAGGTTGCGCTAATCATGTTCCTGAGTTGCTCATCTGTCATCTTACTTCGAGCATAACCAAAAACTGTAAAGTGCTCTGGTAAATTATCTTCATAGAAAAGTGCAAAGAGTGCAGGGAATATCTTCTTCTTAGCAAGATCCCCAGATGCACCTACAACTGTAATACTAATGGTGGTGTCCATTTCTTCTGATCCAGCTGCAGAAGGTTCTTTAGTACTAGAAACAGCATTTGGTGGTGGAAACCCATTTGAGGAGTTGAGTTGGAAATGTTTTCTTGTATGTAGATTTGAATCATCACTAATATGATGAGATAACAAGGAGGAGGAAGAAGAATTCCATCTAGTGATTGCTGGAATTAATCTTAATCTTCTTCTGGGTAGTAGTAGATTTCTTCCATCTAATTGTTGGAATGAGCATTTTGAAAAAGTGGTAGAGGAGGAGGAAGAACAAGCCATTGATGAACTAGCTGGAACGAAATTGATAAAAATTGGCCCTTCGAGGGATTCAAGAGAGTAGTAGTACTAACCAGACTAGAATTTACAAACTGAGAGCCAAACCAACGTATTCTTCATTAATCCTGGTGTTGGGTTTGAAAACCAACGCCATCATCTCTTTCTTTTCCCTTTATTGAGATACGTGGCACACATATTGTGATCCATTTGCCCATCCTACACAATCATTTATGCAACTGAACGTCAAATTTCCTCAATAACGTCACTGGTTCGAGTCCTAATAGTTTCCTTTCTTTGAATCTTAAAAGTTTAGTTATTCACTGAGTTTGTAGCAAACTGAGCAATTTCAGGCCAAAATAACTGTAGAATTAATTGATATTCGACTCTTACAGGACATACACACAAGAAATTTACCGCCATCTGTACATGGTCGAGCAAAGCTTAAGCTAAAGTGATGAAATATGCTACATTGTCTACACACATTTTGGATCATGGAGTCATTTGATATCTGCAGTGGCCAAAGGCAGACAAACATGAGAATGATAACTGTAACTTAATACTCCTTTTCTGCAACCCATGCTATCTATGTTTTTTCTGCTGAAAGGGCGTCTAACAAAATTGCTTCGGACGATCCCAACCTCAATTGCGCATGCCTTTGTATTTTCTTTTGTAGATCAGATCAAAATGTTGATGTAACCTCTCATGTTACAAGGATCAATTCTGGATTATCTAAAACTCCTATTGCACTGTTTCCTTTGCTTCACGAACATGGAACATTAACTGCCAACATTCATGCCTTGAGGTGATCAGACACTTCCACATTTAAAATAGTTAAACAGAATACATTAAGTGATCGAAGACAAATTTACCTTTGTCCCAATATAAAATGTTATAAGCATGCCTCCCAGAACAGGTAGTCCTGTAGACAGTTGAAATAAATCAAAGTTAACTCCTATGGTTGGATCCCAATAGTCAAGTAGAATCTTGATACAATTTGATCCCTTAAAAAGACGACCATAACATACCATCTTTATGGAGGAATCTAGAAATTAACCAATTAATGCCTGACGGACCAATGACATAACCAACAAGGTTCGCAACCTGTACACAAGTAACGACAACAAATTTACATTATTATTACTGATATAGTGAGTTCCCTAAATTCACCTTAAATAAAATGTCTTATTATGAAGACTAAAAGCATCCTATGCTATTGAATGCATAAAGATAGGACAACAGCCGCTGAAGTTTGGTTATTATAACAAGGTTAAATAAAGAGGAAGACAAAATCAGTTCATTATTTTGACCATCAGCAAACTTATGTTAGCGAAGGAACAAAAGCATCCTATAACATTCTTCCTTTAAGCAGTAACACTTTTTGAGTGTAGAGGGAAAGACGTACCATGAGGCATGTAATGGTAATAGCACCAGCAACTGCGCGGAACTCACGAAGGAGAAACTCCTCAAATGAAGTTTTAGCCTGAAATCACAACAGCTTTGAAACTTTCGAAAATACACCGTGGCATCAAGCAAAGAAACCAGGCTTCAGAATGAAGTACAAAAGAATCTAAACACAAATACAAAATTGAAAATGTTATCTTCAAGCTCTGAAGTTATGACAATTTATGAATACTAAACATTTTGTTTAAGTAAGAATGAAGCTCCAAAAAAAAGAACTCAAAGATAAAATTGTCACCTTAAATGATGTTATCACTGATTTCACTACCATTTCCGGGATAAAGAACAAACATGTTAACCACGCCCACGAAAGAAGCTTCCTATGGACAATCGAAGATATGTCAGACAAGCTAAAACAGAACTGACCAAGATTATAGTTTGACCCAAATCATAAAAGAATCCAGATATTAGTCATTATCAATATCAAGCTTATACAAAGAGAAGAAAAATGAAGTACCATTCCAAATCGTGCCAGACTGCCACAAATGTAAATACAACCCACACATTGAGTAGCTTTCTCCGAGAACCACCAAGAGGAATGTACATGTACCTAAACCATAAAATGAAATGTAGATGTACAGTAAAACTAAAAGACATGGTTAACACTCATCAAAAAGGACTGAAGCGAACCTGACAAGCCATTTGTTAAAGGAAGCATGCCAACTTTTCCAAAACCCTTCCAAGTCATAGCAATTATTCATACATCTAGGCATGTTCTCCGGGGCTTCAATGCCTCCAACCTAAAGTTACAAGATTGTACGAAATCTCAGAAGATAAAATCACTAAACCAAGTTATAACCACAATGATTTGACATATTCCAAAAGAAAAGAGAAAAAGTGGCGGATTTCTGATCTGGGTTTAATCCAGTTCAGATAGAGCTCCAAAACTGTGTCTAACGGAGAAGGAGGTTGGGGAGGTAGAGGGAGAACTATTTAGTCTTCAAGAACGCACCAGTGACCAAAACCGGAAGTAGCGCCAGATCAGTAAGAACTTCAGCCACATGAAGTTCAGAACCTGCACCAGAAGATAATAAGTCCAACTTGTAATAAAAAAGGAATATCGCAACTAAAATTTATTGTACATACAAAAAAAAAAACTAAAGCAATATTTCTCCGTCAAAAGCTACACGAATAACTAAGTAAAAACCGGATCTCTTACCCCATATCCAACGATGAAAACCTCCAAAGGAGATAAATGTTTCCATGAGGCACTAGAAAGAAAGTATAGTTTAGCCTTAAAGATGACTGAAAGAACATTTTTTAAGGACTGTCAAGTTACAGAACTTACCTGGTTGCAAAGGCGTTATAGTAAAAAAATGTGTCATTAGTTCCATGAGAAATAAACAAAGAACCCATCTTAACCCATATAAAGCCACCGATCCGACAGAATGATTTTTCTGTGGTGCATCTAACTGCAAAATGGCAAAACAGCAGACTAATTAATAACATACCTAGAGACTATATTACTGACAGTTGATGAAGATTAAGAATATCTTCGAGGTCAAACAGTCGACACCTCAGTATGCATTCACGCAGGTGAGGAGAACAATAAGAACTAATTTGTTACATAAACAACAAACCGAGGCTAGAACATCTTTCTTAAACACTTGAGCTACGTAAGAGTTTATATAGCCAAGAACATCATATATTTGCAGCTATACACAAAGGAAAACTTTGAAGAAATGGCAGACCTGTGAAGCGAATGCGTTGAAGCTTACAACTGGTCCGGCAAGGTAGAGGGGTGCATATATCAGATAGCAAATGTATGTTATGTACGAGTATTTGTCAATTGGAGCGCTTCTCTCCTGGAAAAGATAGGAAATTGTAGAACCACCATCAATCTAATGGGATTACAAAGCTACAAAGAAGCGCCAAATAAATCAAAGTTCTGTGCACATGGCATTCAGAAACTGAAAAATTTGTGCTGGGAAATGCAAACACAAGACATTTAGCAAGTTGTATTGGTATTGGAGAGTCTTGATTAAGAAATTCCTCCGGCATAAGGGCATTTTGGGACTAGGTTCTACGAGTTACATGGACAAATGATTCCTATGGCCTATGAGATCCAAACCTTTCACATCAGGTCACTGATTAATTTTATTCATAATGCTGGATCAGTAAGCTGGCAAATAATCAATACTACAAATATGACAAATGGTATATCAAACCTGCAAAGATTTGTAACATGGTTTCCCTAAGGAACAGCTCTCGCAGCGTTTAATGTGCTTCTGCAACCACAGAGAAGAAAGGATACATGCTTGAATAATATCCTTAAAACTAGTGCATTATTAGACAACATGAGTAGAAATGGCTAAGTGAGATAAAGCATACACATATCGCTAAGCATGCTGCAACATTAATAACTTAAAATGCACGATTAAATTGAGAAGACTTAATTTTATATTCCACAAACGGCAGAAATCCACCAAGTCACCAACCCAAATAATTGTAAGTTAAACCAAAAGCCTATACAAAGAATGAGTTGGACCATGCATACCTTTAGATCAAAACCAGAATCTTGAAGAGCCCAGTAGTAATCATATCCAAAGCTTATCATGCGCAGAACAACTGTCACACATACAGACATAATCAAACTTTGAAAGAAATGCGAGTGCAGTAAATATGTGATGCCACAGTTACTGTATTCATGTAAGCATAAGGTGCCGTAACTAGTGTGCATAGAGATAATAACTATAAAAAGATAAGACACACCGTCCAAGTATTGTACATACAAATAAAAGCAACAAACTAAGAAATAAGGAGAATAATGAATTACCAAAGTTGAAGCAAATGTGCCATCTAAAGTTGCCACGGTAGTTATCAAGAAAAGCCCAATGTTGCCTGTGCACAACAAACTTTACTTGATCAAGAATAAGCAAAATAAAACCCATAATACATTCACTATCTTATAAAAGTCACAATAACCAGGAGTGACCAATATCTCACTAACCCGATAGTCACAAACGAATATCCTTCGTAAACACGGTTGCACAGAAGAAAAAACACGTTAAACATCCAAAGTACCCACGGGAAATACCTCCACTTTGCAAGCATCTGCAGAAAACACATATCTAGTAAAACATCATGAGTATTAGAAAGAGTGAATTGGATGGTCTAGTGAACAGTAACTATATTTTAATTTAACCATAGAATAAACAAGAAATCATCAGCGTCACTCATAGCAACAAGTAGCATACTAGCATATAAGAACCAACAACTACCCAAACATTGTAGTAAACGAGTGCCCACCTTTACTAGAAGATAGTTAAGTGAAGCAATTGAAACAATGAATATAACACTGCAAATACAAAAATGCAACGATAATTAGTAAGTGACTCTAAGTGAGTCCATCAATCCAGTCAGTTGTTTATGCAAACACCGACATTTATATCAATCTCCATACGTACCAAGCGCCGTGTAAATATGATAAGTAAATGAAGGAAATGAATGTCCAAACAACAGACATCCCTTTTCCTTTCAAGCCAAACAATGCCCTCGAAATGTTTGCCAAAAGTACAAAGAGACCAAACACAAGAGTAAGAATTGGTAAATTCCCACGGAAGTTTCTCCATTGTGAATCAGATACATCCTGGAACGAAAAATAAAACCAAATTTAAAGCATTAAAAACTACACTTTCTAGCTACATAACTGGACAAATCAATGAATGAATTGGAGAGAAGTTACATTGAGTCGATTGGAGATCCAACCGTGTCGCAAATTGTAAATTTTATCAGAGTGATTGCGTGAGAGTTGTAGAGAACGATGAATGAGGAAGATGTAGAAAGCAATTGCATAGAGACATGCGAATATTAACTCCCATAATCTCTTCTTCTTATTAGTAAGATTCGTAGTCGTTTTCGTCGTCATTTCTCTTACTCAGTCTGAGGAGTCGTAGATTGACAGTTGAAAGAAGAACTAATCCTTTACTGGTGCATACTAGTAGTGGAATACATTGATAACTAGATGGATGTCTATAGAAGAATCAAAATGAAACCCTAAATCAATTTGAGAGGAAATCGAATGAAATTGGTGAAGAGATTCTGAGAGTGGCGAGGTTTGATCGAAATAAAGAAATCGAAAGAGAAAAAGAGACTTCCGCCCAATTCTAACGGGGCTCAGATATTTCCGCCCAAAGCTTGACCGCTCACCTCCTTACAACAGTCCATTTAACACCGTCGGATGGTTTACTTTTGCACGTAGCCCTAGTCCTCGGGATTTACAACTACCAGATTGGGTATTAAGTTGGAAAACACCATAGGATGGAAAAAGAAACGAGGAGATCGACCCGATTGGGTGCGTTGGGCAACAATAATCTGGCACATTCGTAAAAGCGTGTTGGGTTTATTGATCACAAGTAGAGCGCACGTGCGTTGCACATCGGCAAACAACAATCTTTTCGTATATATTTTGCATCTTCAAATTCCGAACCCTCAATCTTTTCTGTTGGGCATTGCATAACTTGTCTATCTAGCCTGTAATGAGATCAAACGCACATCAGACAATACAATACACTGTTAAGTATGTGCTCTCATGGTTTTTGTATAACTGGGAAGAATGGAATTTTTTCTTAAAACAAACTTCTCATCTTGGTATCAATTTCATCCACCAACGACACTCCAATTCTTGCACGTACATATTATTTTCAATCAATCATTGTGTTCAAAACAAACCAAATGCAAATTCTATAAGAAAGGAATAATGACAAATAAAATAAGTAACATTACAGAAAAGTGAAAGAAGAACATAAGTTGAGAAAGGTTGCACTTTATATCTCAAGAATGTGAATAAGTTTCTGGAAGAAAAAATAGAAGTGGGTGTCATACAAACATCAGCTAGAGTTCGCAGAAAAAAGACTCGATGATGCCTAATTTCCCGTTGGTATTAAATTTTAGTTTCTAAGGCCCCAAATAACATCACTTCAATTGATTATAGCCTAATCTCATGTGAACACCCCAAGTCAGCTTTAAAGAACACCCTATGGGAAATCACCTATGCGTTGCTTACTACTGTCAATTGAATCTCACCTATGAACCAAAACGCCTATATCATAAGCAAATACTAAACTATGACCAAAATAGATCCTCATTAGTATCGAATAATGTGGACATAGACTCTCAACCACATATATCACTTTTTCAATAGATGAAGTTAATACCGATTTTCCTGAACTAAAACACTTATACCCCAATATCTATCAGTTTGCATATTGAGTCAGCTGTTTGGGGAAATTTTTATACCATTTGGATGAAAATTAAAAAAATGAAAAAAATCTCTCATGTCCACTGAAGTTGCAAAAGAAATGTCACATACATATGAATCATTTTTGGGTGAAGCCAATTAAAAAGCTTATTGCACTAAATTTAAGCTTCACACTTACATAGTTGGGTTATGTTAAAGATGCAAGTGGTAAGCTAGACAACAAAAGGAGATAAAAGAGCAGTTAATTAACCTCAATATTAGTGGTGTCTCGTAAAATCCCCTGTTACCATGAAGCTTATGC